>BROE01000022.1:15464176-15591110 GCA_036571765.1 Plecoglossus altivelis
TGTGTGTGTGTGTGTGTGTGTGTGTGAGTGTGTGTGTGTGTATGCTTTTATCACTCTTGGCTAGGTGAAGGCTAGGGACTCCACACCAAACGAACCCCTTTTTTAACAACAGTCCCAACCAGCAGGAACCGGATTGGAACCAGCACCCTGCCGACCCCTTAAAACCAGCCCTGCCGTCAGCCAGTACAACCCCCCTCCCCCGCCCCCCTCACAACCCCCGCCCCCCCACCCACCCTCACCCATCCTCCCTCCATCGACAGCCGCCTTGGTGACACTCATTAAGAACAGAACTAACCTCCCTCATGACACAGAGGTTGGTGTGAGCCCCCAGTTGATGCGCACCCGGAGGTGTTTAACGCGGGGCGAGCGCGGGCGGCGAGAGGCCACCGGCACCGCAGATGGTGCGGCGCCGTTTGGAGAAGAAGAAAAAAACTTCCAACGTTCGAGCGGCCGCTCGCGCCCGTCCGAACCGGCGTCCCGCCGACTCTCATTTGCACGTCGCGTTGCACTTGAGACAACGAGCACAAGTACGCCATTTGTATTAGCGCGGTGCTTGACATTTACACACTGGGAGAGCAATTAGGACAGTGTTAGGGTCATAATGTGAAGAGCGGCCGAGCAGCGCTTCCGAGGACGAACTAACGTGTGTATTCAAGGGGAAAGGAGGATGATGGGGTGGGAACTCAGACACACCGAACTGTAAGTGCCCTGGCAGACTGACACCCTCACGCACGCGCGCGTCGTCTCAAAAAGCCGGTTAGCTGGAGGAGAGTAAGCCTGTATTGTCTGCCTCATCTCCAGTGGTTGTTGTCTAGACACACTGTCCCCTGGTACAGTAAACAGCGAGACAACACACACACACACGTCACCCTAGCAGCACCGCAATAATCCGTTCTCATAGCCTAAGCTGGGTCCTAATTATTTTGTTGATGAGACCGAGTCGTTGTCTAGGGGCTTTGTTGAGTATACTGCCTACTAACTGGGTCTAAGTAGTGGCATGATGCTGACCCAGTCCCAGAGACCCAGCCGGACACACCACTGACCTTTCAATGACACCCTGGTTTGCTCTCATCAGTAGATGAGAACCAGCGTGTCCTTTCAACCCCAGCCAATCCGGAGCCAGGAAGGTAGATCCGATCAGATGTAAAAGGTGAGCCAGCCAGTAAAATGCCAAGAGCTGACCCCCCCCCCCCCTGCTAGTGACCTGACCCAGCTGATTGGCTGAGAGGGCAGGACAGGCGGGGGGCCCACAAATGAGGAGTTTGTGTGAGCATACTGCTGTGTCACTGCTGTGTCGCTTCACCACGAAAGCATGCCTCAATCAGATGACTTCCTGCGCTGACAATTATCTAACATGCAAGTCACCAGAGCCTTTGTTCATTGATTAAAGGGTGAACGGTTATATCTCTCTATCACTTGGGTGACTGAGCTCAGACTTTGAAACCAATGCAGGCTGGCTGTAGTGGATGACGCAAGTGCCATGCAACATGATAGTGCTGCCTTTCAAGGAGTTTTAAAACACTGGTCAACCTTCCATCATGTCTTAAGCTCACAGTCATTTAGAAAAAGCGGTGTACTTGTGTGCAGGGATGGCAACTAAAGCACATAATGTTGTACTGAATCGAACGGATGGATGATGGGTGAACAGTGCGATAGGTGTGAACAGGTTACAGTCCCTTTTCTTGGTCCAGGGCTGTCCAGGTGGTCTCTCGCTAATGGCCTCCGCAGTTGTACCGTGCCAATTGTCTCCAGAGGAGCGAATTTGACGTGTAATTGCTCCTCTTGGTCTTATTTTCTCTCAAAGGCTTTTCCTGGTATTTTCTGAGGGTTGAGGTCTGTTAGGAGTGCTCCTCTGTGGTCAAACTGTGCAGCCTAGGTGACATCACTAGCAAAAAAAAAAGAAAAGGGAGGGACAAAGTAAAGTCGGATTGGATCGGAAAATAGTTCCCACTGATCCACAGATCAGCGCCGCACAGATGAAGCGTCTTATAATAAATTAATAAAGAATAGTTTTCCTGGAGGCAATCACGGGACAGAGCTGCAATCAATAGCCCATCCCAGCCAGGGGCCATGGAGTGGGGATTGGGGGCAGAGGGGAAAGAGGGGACGGGGGGAACTGGAAGGTTGGGGACAGGGGGCAGGAAGGCTGGGGACGGGGGGCTGAGGGGTGCTGGCGCGGGCGGGATGGAGCAGAGGCACGTCAGAGGTGCTCAGAGGGATGTCTGAGAGCTTGGTGGCTGCACGCGATCACAGCGACATCATCACTATCATCGTTCAGCCCCCCCTTCGCAGGGTCATTTCACGCAGGTGGGGGTGGGGGGGGGGGTGGAGAGGAACGTCAATAATTGCTTCTCGCTCCTTTGGAATTGCTGCTCCCCCGTGATGGATCAGGCTTGAAATGACTCGCCCTCACCCCCTACCCCACCCTCACCCCCTGCCCCGCCCCCGCCTGCTACCCCGCCCCCTTCGAAAGTAGCGTTCAGCCTGCGTGTTGGGAAAGTAATTGAACGGTGTTCATCTTTAATAGTGTATTAAGAAGGTTATGGGTTTAGGTCCGGGTGATGAATTTGTGTGTTTGCGCCTCCTCTGTCAGACAAGGGCTGCTGGGCTGGCTACAGTACTACTGTACTACAGCTACTGATTTTATTGGCTGGAGCGGGACTTTCCCCTCAGATCCCCAGCAGGGGGCAGACAGGGGGGGGTAGGGGGGTTCCCCCTTCCCTCCCTCCCTCCCTGCTTTCCTCCTTCCTACCAATCAATACTCTGTTCTTTCCAGTCTTTTGCCTTCTCATTTTCTGTCAAAGCCGGCTAATTTGCAGCCAGCTCCCACACCCCTGCTGGTCCTCCGTACCCTTGGTGACGATTGTGTCGCCCCCTCCCCCCCCCCATCATCCTATTTTTTGGAAAAAAGCATGCGTGTGTCTGCAGGGAGGTGGCTGGAGCAGGGAGAGTCACTAGTTGACGGACAGATCAATGGCAGGGGTGGTGGCCTCTGTTTTGGTTGGGCTTGACACTAGGGAGACTGGGGGAGGCGGTAGGGGGGAGGGAGAGGAGAGAGGGGCAAGAGATAGAGCAGAAGGGAGGGGGGGTCAGGTGAGGGAGGAGAGGGGAGGGGGGCTGGGGGCGGAGTATAGGGAAGATCTGTGAAGGGAGAGGATGGGAATCAAGCTTGGTCTGTAGGGGGGGGGGGGGGGGGGGGTGAGAGGAGGGATGCAGTATGTGTACTGCCAGGCAAAAAAAACTGGACTTGTTAGTGTTATACACAAGGAGGATCATCAAACCCTTCCACAGGCTCATCTGCTCAGCACTCAATTCAGCATTTAAATGAATGGAGGTCCTTTAGAATGAATGACGCCAAATAGGCATGCTTGCAGGATTCACTCATCTTCTTAGCAGTGTCACTGGCCACTTAGTCACATGGACACTAAAATGGCACCTAAGTGTTTGTGCTGTCTCTTTTCTCGATCCATCACACCTTCGTACCATTATCAATCACACTCCAAACAGTCTGGCCTCTCAACCTCTCGCTCTCTCTCTATATTTGTCTTTCTATCTCTCTATCATTTCATCTTTCGCCAATAACTTGCAGTCCCTCCAAAAATATTGAGAAAGACAATGAGTTCCAAAATCTATACGGCCTATCCAAGTAGTGTCTAGTACCTATTCAACAGTCCAACACCAGGCAACAGAAACACAAGTAGTATCTGCTTGTCTAATATTTCTTTCTTTCTCTCTCTCTGTCTCTCCCTCCCTCTCTCTCTCTCTCTCTCTCCCTATCTCTTTCTCTTCTCCCCTCTCTCCTAAACTCCCACTCCATCTATCCCTGCACCTCTTAACTGTATCATTAAAGCGTCACATAAACCAGTTGCTCACCAAACAGCTAAGAAGGCACATCACCCCAGCTGTAATTATTCCTTGAGGGATGGATGGAGAGAGAGAAGGAGATTAATAAGGACGATGTGAAACCGTATCTGTATAGAGTGCTGATCGGAGATAGGGGACGCAGGAACTATAGGGAGAGGATGAGAGGATGAGAGGAGGATGACAATAAAGGGAAAGGGTGAGGGGGGGAAGAGGACGACAAAGGGATAGAGGAACACAGTAGGGAACGAAAAGGGAGACGTGAGAGGTGGGTGAAAGAAGGAGAACGAAAGGGAGAGGGGTGAAATGACTTGAACTGCAGAGGCTGTGAGACCTGAGAGGAGGGAGGCAGGAGGGATAGAAGGAGAGAGAAAAGGAGAGGGGGGGGTACTAAAAGAATGGTTGACCTGCGGAGAACATGTCTCTACTGGCATAGTTGTGAGTTATTGTTCAGAGAAGCGGATATCCCTACAGTGTGGACAAACACAGCACTGCCCAGACCTAGGTGCTATCAGTATGTGGGTGTGGAAGTGTGTTTATGTGTGTGTGTGTGTGTGTGTGTGTGTGTGTGTGTGTGTGGGTGTGTGCGTGTGTGTGGGTGGGTGCGTGTGTGTGCGCGCGGGTGTGTGGGTGTGTGTGTGTGTGTGAGACTCAGACTGTGGCAATGTAGAGGATGCTCCTCTACATTGCGATGAGTCACAATGGCTACGATACCCAAACTCAGAACAGAATAGTCTGGTATGCAAAAAACTGTCTAGAATCTAGTGTCAAATCGAAAAAAATTGGTTGATATCCACACAAAGCATAATACAACATCCAAACTTCACATTGGCTCTTTGACAAATTCAGATTGCTGGAACAACTTAGAATCACTTTACTGCTAAATGCTCGTATTTCACTTTCTGCTGTCTTTTCTGCCTCCTGCGAGGAATTTGTTGAATATATGAAGGTGCAAGCTAGTAAATTGATAACCCATGAACATTTTCGTATTTTGTGCAAGTTAATTAGTCATGAACACCCACATGGCCCTGGCTTTGGCAAACAGAATGTGTTAAAGTGTGCGAAATGTATATACTGCTTATCTTGTCTTTATAAAAAAACTGTGATAATAACGTGGTTTTAAGATCATTCATTTATTTGGTTAATTTTCATGAGCAACGATTGGCTACCTTTCAGTCAGCCAAGTAGGTTGTCCTGCCACAGATCAGCACAGCAGCATTCTGCATTTGTTTACGCTTGTTCCCATAAAATCCCAACTTCCTTGTTGTGATGACACCGTTGTCTTAACCTTGATTTATTCAATCTAGCCAGCAACAGCCCGGACGCAGTGTGGTGCGGGCAGCTATGCCAGGGCAGCCCATTAATAATGCCTGTCCCATAATGTGGCTGAGGACCAACAGGCTATTCTTGGCTGCCCCGGGCTCAGACTGAGCTAGAACCTAGCCAGTCCCTCACCCACACACATACACACCGGTAGACACACACACACACACAGACGCGTGGACACACATACGCATTGGCACACACCCACGTGCACACACGCATCGACACGCACGCATGGACAGGCGTGCGTGAACCCAGACACCCACCTTCTGACTTTGTTGTTCTTGGATGCATAAACCTGCTCCTGACCGCAGCCCTGGAAAGGCAGGATAATGTTGGTCTCAGCCTCCTTCAAGCCTCTCTTTGCTCTCTTTCTCTCTCTCGCTCTCTCTCTCTCTGGTCCCTCGCTCTCATCCCCTCTAGTCTCTGCAGAGGGGAGACGCTGAGTAATGAAATCCATAAGAAAGACTGGAGACATGAAGATGTCATGAACAGACTGTCCATCTCACCACAGTGACAGTGGGGGGTCTTGGTGGAGTCTAGTGACAGAGTCACTGTCAGCATTGCTCTGTGCTGATGCTGTCCACCATTAGTCTGCTGTATTAAGGCTCCAGGTGACCGGAGTGGACAGTGGACAGTCATGGTACAACATGATTCTGGTCATGCAGAGGACAGCGGGCTGTATGGATCACCATCACCATTTGGCAGGTGTGTAATTAACGCATTCACACAAAGCCATCTGTTTGGTGGGCCCACACAACACCTAGGCACACGCACGCACCAGACGCGCACATGCACATACAAACACGCGCATACACACAGAGAAACTCACACAAAAACACATACTCATGTGTAAAAACACATAAGGAGACGCACACACCTACACCTCTTCTGCTGAAGAGGAGTGTTCCACACGAGCTAGACAGAGGACGAGTGCTACACACGACCACTGTTGCCAACTGCTGTACATTAGCAGGATTGTAGTGGCCTTGGGTAAACTTGTTTGTTTTTGTGCTATGGTACATGTGCTAAAGTAGCCCGCCGTGTCTGTCTGTCTGTCTGTCTTCCTGCCTGTCTGCCTGGAAGAATAAAAACTAGAGACTGGAGCAGGGGAGCAGAGAAACCCCAGTGCAGTGGAACTTTACTAGGGGAACTTTAAGAGCAACATAGAGAGGATAACGGAAATGGAGGGATGACTTAACGTTGTCCTCAAACCCCCTGGAGCAAGGAGAAAGGATTCCACAAACCTCCTCCTCCTCCTCCTCCTCCTCCTCCTCCTCCTCCTGCTCTGCCTCCTCCAACTCGCGCTTCTTCTCTTCCGTCTCCCTCTGCCAGACGATGTGAAAGCTTCTGTCCTGTCTTCCTCCCCTGCCTGCCCCCACCCTCCTTTCTCTTTGTCCTGTTCACATTGCCTGCGTGGGAGTGTGTGTGAATAAATCAGGCTTCGTTCGGTGTCTGGCTGCTGCATGACATGCCCTGTGCGTTTGGACAATTTACAACATGAGGTCCCTGTCCTCAGCTTCAAAAGGGCCCCCTACCCACACACACACACACACACAGCCCTTACAGGAAGTGTCTCACACTGCGGAGTGTCCGACGTATTGACACCACGTCCGCTCAAGGATTTCATTTTGGGTAGGAGCTCGGGTCACCCTGTCGGATGGAGTCACGGAGAGCGTCGGGAGACGCAGTGCTGAAGAGCGGCAAAAATGGACAGCCCAAAGTGGTGGTTGTGAGGGGAGCTCTGTATTTCAACGGAACATGACATGGGCGACCTTTCACGTAGAGAGACCTTTGGAAGGAGAGGTTTGCCGATATATAGATGGGGAGAGAGACGGAGAGATATAGGGAGGGAGAGAGACAAGGGTTGATAGGGAGATAGCTGGGGAGACGGAGAGAGGGAGACAGAGACAAACAGAGTGAGAGAGAGGAACGGAGAGGACTCAGTCTTCCTTAGAGCAGTGAAAGAGGCACACATTTTGTATGAGGCTTGCAGGGGGTCACAACAGTATCTGTAGCATAATGCAATGCTGTTTTTATCTCAATTCAAAGTGTCTGCTGATTTGCGGTTTAACATAAACACCAGCATTACATTATCCGAAGGGTGAGGATAATATCCATTTCTCCTGATTGCAGTTTGCCGGAGGAGGAGAGTGGCAGGGCACGGAACCACTGAGAGAAATCTTCTCTCTTATGGGCCCGCCCATGGCTGGAACAAGGGAGAGGAGAAATTAGCCAGGAGTATTGCTCTGGATACAAAAGGACTAGAGTGAAAAGAGGAGAGATGATTGAACTCTCCTTTATACACCGGCAAGTCCTTTGTGTCAGACTGCATATTCTCAACGATGCCAATCTTGTCACTCCCAGACTTCTATCCTCACAGGGATATGAGGCAGAACCAGAGAGGCTAAAAGAAGCTTCCCATCTCCTCCCTCCAGACCAAGGCATCCACCTTTATACCTCCTCCTTTTGAAAGTCTTTCTGTTCCTTATCAAGCTACAGTATCACAACGTGTGAAGTTCCCGATTGATTCATTATGGCCAAAGGCAAGCACAATCACGCCAGCAAGTCACTTAAACTGCAGGGGAGAGAAGACACTGTGTGCTCCTCAGAAGAAACCTTTTCCAATCCTCTAGAGCTCTGAGGAGTAACGTCTAGAGTCGAGATGATACTCCTCCCAAGGTGGGGAGCGCTCTCTTTCAGCGGTTCCCTCAAGTTTGCTTTCCCTTCACTCTGGAAGGTGTTTACTGGAAATGCAAGTGCCCTGTAATCAAGAGCTTGTAATGGATGAGAAAAGGTCGACCATCTCACAAGGTGCACACTCACAAAGATGGTGGTAATGGAAAGAAAGAAAAAGGCAGAGCCGCAGGAAGAGGCGGAAGTGGAGGAGGATGAAAAGGTGCGATTTTGCCGACTGCCATTAGGAGAGTCATTTACACGTGTGCACAAGAGGGATAGCAGGGATGCAGACCCGTGCTTGTGTGTGGGTGTGAGGACATCTGGGGTCTGATCACAGGGCTGCAGTAGCACAGAAATCAGCTTCAGATGGAGCACAGAGGCTTCCAGGAGGCAGCGACAGCCTTAGAGTGATGGTGGCGGTGGTGGGGGGTCGGGGGGCTGGCAGTGGGGGCTAAAAGGGTCTGAGATGGAGAGGGAGGGACCAGTGCAGAAGTCCCTGTCCCCCATTATACCCTCCTACCTCTGGGCTGGGTGTGCACCGCTGCACACGTACAGCATTGCTGCCTCTGTGGACTGATGAATGTTGATGCGCATCTTTTAGCCTCATGAAGCACACATTTAAACTGATCCAATGAAATGATAGAATCCAAAGAGCAATGAATACATTACTCCGATATGCAGGTGCGAACAATGATTTATCGCTGTCGATAAGGAAGAGAGACAGAATGAGAGCAGTGGAAAGCCAGATTGGGATCAGGGGGGATATAGAAGGAGCTAATTGTAAAGATCAAAGGCCAATACCCCCACTTTAAACCCCTCGCATTGTCGTGCGGTTTATAGCTCCATAATGTATATTAATTCTCAATCCCTGCTGTAACCTCCCCTTGCACAATCCATACGATTCTAGGTCAGTCCCTCTCAGCATAATTTGTTTCAGAACTTTAGCCAAGTGGTGATTAGGGGCTGCGATTCCATTCCATACCTGTCCCTCTGACTCCACTGAGATGCCTTGACACTCCCCTCAGCCCTTAACCAGGAAGGACAGCAGGAGGGGGGAGCGAGAATGCTGATTTAATGTACTGCGCGCCTGTGTGTGTGTGTGTGTCTGTGTGTGTGTGTCTGTGTGTGAGCAAGTGCCTGTCTGTGTGTGTGAGTGAGTGAGAGTGTATGTATGTAGGCACTACGACGACAGGGAGAGGAATCATAGACAGTGGCTCTAATGAATCAGCCTATCTACGGTACCGAAAAAAATCTGTTTCCTTAGAACCAAATAGGCATCATGATTCATAGAAAATGTTTTACGTAGTGTATGTGTATATTTTCTATCCGTCTCTATCACATTTCACAGAATGGTTTCTTTTTCAAAATGTCTTGCGATAAAAAGGTGGAGACCGTCATTTTTACAGTACAGGTGACATTATTAGGTTAATGGCTCCAAATCATTGTGGAGCTGCAATGGAAAAGCCCCTATTTCCCCCCAGAGAGAGTCTCCTAGGCGGACAAGGTGGGGAAGTGGAGTGTCTAAGCTTCGTGACAGGGGCGAAAGAGGAGGGAGTTGTTTCCTGGCAGAATTCAGGTAGCACGGGCAAGCGTTCGATTCGAAGAAAATGAATCTATATGCATGAAGCATTATTTAATGGGTTTGGTCACCTCCTCTGAAATGCAATTAGCCTCCAGTGAAGGTGGTAAATAATATCCACAGGTTTCTGTCTGTCTGCAGTGAAGCCCACATTTAAAGTAGGAGGTTAACATCGTTATTGTGTGTGTGTGTGTGTGTGTGTGTGTGTGTGTGTGGATGTTGGCAATCGTGTGTTTGTGTGTTTAGGCTTGGCATCATGATCATGTATGTGTGTTTGAGCATGTGTGTTTTAACAGTTGAAATGCACTAAAAAAGGGCACGATGAATCCATCGGACGACAATATAATAGAGTGGCCAGGAGAAACTTACCGATGTGTAGAGATGACCTTCCCCGTTCATGGCGATGTATAACCCTGTCTTCACCGACTGAATGGCGACCACTCTCAGTCCCACAGGAATGAGGTTGAACAAAGCTGCAAGACAGACAGACACACACACACACACAGACACACAGACACAACGACACACAGACACACCGACATACAGACACACAGACACACAGACAGACACGCAGACACACAGACATACACAGACAAACAGACATACAGAGAAGTATTTCATTATACAACTAGCGAGGGGTAACATTTCAGGGAAAATTGTGAAGTGCGCCTGCGACTCCCCCAGCTGTCCGTAGTCCCCAGCTGTGTACTGTTTTTACCTGACAAACTGAAGCTGACACTGCTAATGCTGCTGCTAGCTAGCTAACGTCTAACACTGAATCACACACAGCTAATTAGCCCTCTTCCCAGGACCATTGTATTATGGCATCTTATAACATCACAGGTGGAGATGCCACAAGAGATTCTAGTGTTGATGGGACTAGGTATCATCTATGTACTGTGAATACTGTGAATGTCCAGAGACGCTAAAATAAAAATTTTATAAATGTGTGTCAACTGTGTATCTGAGAAAGCATTAGTTAGCCTTGCTAGTAGCAAACACAGGTAACAAAGCTATTGCCTGACAGTGGCACTGTTGACTAAATTGTTACGCAGTTGTACTACCAGCCTGAGAGGCAGCATCAGCCTGAGCAATAGAAGAACTAACACCCTAAGGGGCAGTACCAACACCAGCCTGAGAGGCAGTCATGCTGACAGAGGTATTGCCGCCACCAGCTCGAGGCAGAAGCACTACCGACCTGGGGGGGCAGTCAGACTAACACATGGAGAGGCAGTACCCCCCATTTGAGATGCGCTCATAGTATCGGGATGGTAATTGGCGCCAGCAGTGGCGCATGTCAGATTGAAGGTAGTCTTTGTTGTGGTAGCACTCTCCCTGGAACAGTTAGCTAATGGCTGCCTGAGAGAGGGGAGGAAAACAGGATGTGTGTCCCTGACTGTGGCACCAAGTGTGTGTGCCCGACTGATTTAGTAATGAACTGAGCTGACCCCCAGGTAATTGGTATTGGTGCATCTGTGGTCTTAAAGAGGAAATATGGGTTCTGGTTTGAAAGGCAGAGGGCCAATCAAAGGAGGGGGGCTTGCCTAGTTGTATCTGTGTGATCAAATAGAAGGCTTGGTAGGAATGGCAACTGAATGTAGTATTCATAGACATGTACCATATAGTACATAGTACTCTAGCATACGCACACAAGTACTGTATACTACATAATACTCTAGTATACATACATATGTACTGGATGTAAAAGGGTTTAAGTTTGATGAGGCCATCCCATGGGATAATAATTAGAAAACGCTTTAAACAACTTTTATAAACCCTCTAGGTGCAGGATTAGTGGTGCCCATATACTTATGCGGGTTTGTCAACAGGAAGTGACACATGTCATCTCCTCTCCTGGAGACAGGAACAATAGATGAGCCAGTGTCACACTGCCCACTAAATCACATTAGGCAGCTGGCCTGGAGAGCTAGGGAAACAGAGAGCTCTAATAAAATCTCTCTCTCTCTCTCTCTCTCTCTCTCTCCATCTCTCTATCTCTCCATCGCTCTCTCTCTCTCTCGGCCCAAATATATATATCTTTTTCACACATATGCTCGTTTGCTACATTGTGTCATATGTCTTTTTATGATTTTTATATTTATTTTTATAATATGTGCATTCTTATTTTTCCTTTCTGAGGGAAGAATCTTTCCCTCAGTGCTGGTTGTCTTTGTCGTGCCGTGAGGAAGCGACGCTCTTCAGCTTCAACACAGCTGCGCTTTCCTGGGAGGACATGATTCAAACCTGTGATAAGCTCACTGTGTCTGCACATAGCTTGGTGAATTTATTTTATTTTCGCTTTATCAGATATGGTGATCAGGCTGTCTAAATACAGAAAACGTGTAAGTGACATGGAATAATAACTTATAGTGGTTGTGTGTCATGTCTCTCCAGCATGTAATATTTCTATATGTCCCAATCTCTCATTTGATAGCTCTTTCTCACTCACTAGCACACTCTTCTCTCCCGGAGTTGATCTCAGTCTGATGCATGTTCAAGACCAGTGATATGGTGGCATTTGGTCTGAATGGGACTCAACATAGAACGTGTCGAGTCCTGTGCAGTGTGTTTTCTGTGCGGAAAGCAGAGGAGGATTGGATACTCACAGGAGTTACTGCTGTCATCCTTGGTGCCATCAAGAGTGCCATCAGGGTTCATCTGCAAGTAGTATCCCTGCCTGCAATACAACCTGGTCACTATGCCCTTGAGCTGGGGATCTGTAGGAGGGAAAAGGTAGAGAGAGAGAGAGAGAGAGAGAGAGAGACAGACAGACAGACAGACAGAAAGAGAGAGAGAGGAAGAGAGAGGGAGAGAGAGAGAGAGAGAGAGAGAGAGAGAGAGAGAGAGAGAGAGAGAGAAAGAGAGAGCGAGAGGGAGAGAGAGGGGGAGAGAGAGGGACAGAGAGGGGGGGGTAGACAGAGACAGACACATGGATTAGTGACAATAGATCAGATCCAACACTCAAAACACAACACAAAGAGGCCAACAGGACTTCAATGAATGGACTGTGACGTGCCAAGCTGCATGGACTTCTTTTCAGAAAAAACTTCAGATGCAGCTAAATGAAAAGATACGTATCAAACAACATCCTAATGTTTTAATCCTGCAGCTGCCTCAACCTTCTGTCCATGAAGGATTCAGCGAGGTGAGAACACTAACAATTCAGTGCAGTATAAAAAAAAATAAAAAATTCCAAACAGCCCCCTTTGTGGAGACTCCGACTGGAGACCTTCAGACTAGACCTGAGTATAACTGGCGTGTGTCTGTGCATGAGAAGATCAAGCCTCGACATCGCAATTTATTGCCACAGAGTTTGCAATGAAATCCTTCAAATAAAACGGATTTCACATTTCTACAGCGAGACCCTGAGTGTGTACAGGTGGTGTGGGTGCGTGTGTGTTTGTGTTTGTCTGCCAAGACCCCTTGGGTTGCATGTCATCCACATTGACTTGAAAGTGAAGACAGCCATCACCCCATATTTTATTCTCAGGTAGCCCTGGGGACATGTGGATTCACCTGAGCCCCATCGTGTCAGTGCTGTGTGTTGTGTCTTGGTGTGCGCATGCATGTATGTGTGCTTAAAAGTAGTCTGTGTGAATGTGTGTGTGTGTTTGTCTGTGAGCTCGTCTCCACTAAATTGTGTGCCTAGGCAGACAGAAAAACAGACTGAAAAGGTGTAGCCTGGGGTAGAGACTGTGGATCCAGTATGAGTGTCCCAGTGCTGTGGTGTAGGGGAAGGTGTCTATCTTAGCAGATTTCTACTGTCAAATCTTCAACTGGCGACAATGATGTTGTCTATTGGTTCTGAACAAAGAGACATGTCTGTCTTTCTCAGGCAAACAATGACAATAGCACCAGTGGCATGATAGAATACCTTGGTTTAACGGCCAGTGATAAGATGAACAATGGAAAAAGGTCAGCATAGCATTCAATCATTAGCATTGGCAACAAAATGGGATATTTTCAACTGATTTTCTTTCCATCTACGACACATGAATAACAAAGAGTCTGTCGCTCTGTCTTTAAGAGTCTCTCTCTTCCTGTCACGGCAGGGTTGCCTGGAATCCTTTCATCTGGGAATGGGCTACGAACACCAACCTGTTATTGTCCCTTTAGTTGTCAATCTGCCCGGCAAATGCAGGCTACCCCCACTACTACTGTGTGTGTGTTTGTGTGTGTGTGTGTGTGTGTACGTGTGTGTGTATGTGTGTATATGTATGTGTGTATGTGTGTGTGTATGTGTGTCCTGGCCCTGTGCCTGGTAAAAGAGCTACTGAAACACATCAAAGCAAGGGAGCTCAGGGCTTCACTGAAGGGCAGAGAACACCCAGGCCTGCAAATAAATGACTGCTCTCTCTCCTCCTCTCCCTTTGTCTCTGGGTCTATCTCTCTCTCTCATTCTCCCTAAGTACATGTCTGTTTGTTCGTAAAGCCCACTCATACACACACACACACACGCACGGCTTTGTAATGACACCACTACTGCCCCCCAGGGTGTGTGTGAGTGAAGAACAGGAGGACATACCTCTGATTAATGACAGACTTTGATTAGAGGCGTACAGTAACCGCATGTAGGACTGAATGATCATTGATTCTAGAACGTTTTGGATGTGAACCATCAGCGATCATTCAAATGATACACTACACAGGCAATGTGTGCGTCCAACAATTGTGTGTTGCACATGTGTGGTCAGGTGTGTACGTGCTAGGATGTGTGTGACTGTGTGTGTGTTGATGATCTTTGCTGTTGTAGCAAACAATCAATCAGGCAAGGCATAGCCTCCCCTCCAGCCTCTCTCTGTTATAGGGAGCTGGCCTCTCTCTGTTATACGGAGCTAGCCTCTCACTGGTATAGGGAGCTAGCCTCTCTCTGGTATAGGGAGCTAGCCTCTCACTGGTATAGGGAGCTAGCCTCTCACTGGTATAGGGAGCTAGCCTTTCACTGGTATAGGGAGCTAGCCTCTCACTGGTATAGGGAGCTAGCCTCTCACTGGTATAGAGAGCTAGCCTCTCACTGGTATAGAGAGCTAGCCTCTCACTGGTATAGAGAGCTTCTATATGCTGGAAAGGAATTACGTTTCACCCGTTTGTAATGCAAAGACCGTGCCCTGGACCAACAATTGTCTCTATTATTCACGAATGCCTTTAGAGCACGTCATGTGTGTGCAGTGGTACATGTGTCGGAGTGAAATGTTAACTTAATGGACTTCTGTCATCCGCCGGAACAGCACACAGGCGCTGCTGTGAGCTGCAGATAAGACTATGGGTTATTTTTCAATTCTGTAAACGACTATAGATTTGAGAGGTTTCATTGTCATGCAAGGGGAATTAACAGTGTACAGCGGATATTTGAAAACGGTAAACCTGATAAGTGTGGTGATATTTCATAAATGTCCTTTCCATCTGTCTGACACAAATGGTATACCAGTTGAGGTAGAACATGAGAATGTGTCGGGGGGAGCAGACGGCGTCTGAGAATGACTCTGCATTTGTTTTGGCCAGCTGAGAGGGGCTAAACGTAGCTCGCAGGATGAAATGGGCGAAATTCTGCTCTGCATTAGAGAGATTGCTCTGTGGCGCTGTTGAGCGAGATCTCTCTCTCTTTCTCTCGCTCCATCTCTCACTCACCCCCCCCCTCCATCTCTCTCTCTGTAGATCCCCTCTTGCGGTCATGGTTTGCCACGATATTGGTTTTGAAATGGAGGTATATTTTGATTCCCCCATTCTTGTGTGGCTTTATGTAAATGCGTTGGGCTTTTTGTCAGCAGGAGATGCTTGCCTTCAAACCCGTCTAAATCCAGAACTGGAACAGACTCTTTTCTGTCACTCGGCAAGGATGCCTGCTGCTGCAGCCCCTCTCCCTCTGCCCACTGACCCACTGAATCGTTTCCCTTTCTCTCCTTCTTTCCATTGTCTCTCTTCTCCTCCTCCATCTCCTCTCTTTTGTCTCTCGCTGCCTATCTCTGTGATTCTCCATCAACCTTTTCTCGTGAGCGGTGGCCTGTCGACTCACGCGCGATATGCATGGGCAAGTGCATGCGCACGCATGCAAATGCGCTTCTTGTATTCAACAGCTTGACAACGGCAGGTCCGGTCTTAACTGACCCACTTTGGCGAACGCAAACAGGCCTTTTTCAGCCAACCTTGGAAAGATCATCCTTGTCTGGCTCTTGAGGAAGGACAGAGCAGTCTGCGGTTAGGTCTACGTCTCAGAGTCCTGTCAAGAGGCCCACCAGGGACCGCTGTGAGTCCCAATCTTATACAGAGACAGACATTCGATAGCCAAGACCTAATCCAAAAGGGGCTAATCTCCTCATCTGTAAAAGCCGTCTAATAATCTGGCCATCTAATCTGGTGATGCGATCGTAGCCCTGTTCCTGCTGTGAGCAGGCAGGCCTGGGTGCACGGCAGAGCGGTGTCTATAGGAGATCGCACGCCACTTTATAGCCCTGATCTCCACTGATCCCTAGTCAAGCTGTTATCCCGTCTCTCTGTATCCACATCTGAAGAGAAATCCGTTAATGAATCAATGCTGACCGGACATGCTGTGACCAACAGGATGATGTGTTGCTTCAATCTACATTGCTGGATTATACAGCACAGAGCCCTGAACATGAGGCTAGATTCCCTGCATGACAGGCAATAGTCAATACTAGCCCCACTGAGTCGCTGGATCTCTCAGTATAATCTGATATGACAGAAGGCTTTCCAATTCCTAGGCAGCATATTCAGCAAACTGGCATGCCATAGGCTTTGTATTGCCTTCAAAAGGAAGAGTGTGTCTCCCTGTGGGAAACTCACCCACTCAGCAGATAGCTGACACTGATCCTAAGGGGATGAATAAGTATACCCCTGCACTCATCTCTGTTTGACCATATACGGTGGTCTCCTGTAGGGCGTCCATCTTAACTAACGCCTGCACATTCGATATAAACAATGTCGACCTACCGCACGTTGGAGGCAGGATTTAATATAACTGGCACTCCACAGGTAAAAGCTCACTATCCACACACACACAAATGAATGGACAAAAACTCAGCCTGTGTTAAGTTCCTCACGCAAGGAGTGGAATCCCCCGCACACACCCCCCCCCCCCCTCCTCCCCCTTCCCCTCCACTTACACAACCTCACCCCAGGAGAATTGAGCTGGGTGGGATCGTAAATGAAGACAACTGCGGTGTCGGGTCACACATGATATCGCATGGCGGAGCAGTGAGCTTTATTCTCCGGAAATGTCCTCCCAGGGAGATGGAGCTGGCGTTGAATTAAACTGTCCCACCCCAACAAGACATTAGTCCTCCTTACCCGACACATGTGTGTGAGAGGGGGGGGGAGATATAGGGAGAGGTGGGAGAGGATAGAGTGGAGAGAAGTGGAGTCGAGAGAGAGAGAGAGAGAGAGAGAGAGAGAGAGAGAGAGAGATGCTTAGTGTGGGTGTTTTCCAAACAATCTCTCACGAGCCCTGGAATCTACGGTCTGAAACCTTCTGCCAAAGATTTTCCCAACTCTCATGCGAACAGCGGATATTAATGAGGTATATTCCCACAAGGATTTTCATCACAAATAACACAAATTAAACTGAGGAACAACTGAGTATTTGCCCTGTGGTCTGATTAGAATTCCATCATCCAGAAACCAGGACAAATCATCCATTTCAGAACGAATTTCCCCCTTCATGTTTCCTCTCTATTGTTAATATCTGTGCATTTAGTGATAGGTGAAGCCTTATTACAAGGTTTAACCATGGCTTTCAGGGCAGAATGATGTCAGTAGAATTTCTCTAAAGGATCGTGTGTAGCATCTGAGGGTAGTGGAATCATAAGACAGGACTTTCGACTTCCAGAGACAGTGCCAGTAGGATGTCTTGGGGAAATACCAATGTGCTCTCATCCCTATTTCAGGTGCTAGGAGACAAGCTGTAATAAAATGGCTGCTGAAGGTGTGTGGTTGTCGAGGTGTTCTGAGGAACATTTGTCACCGCGGGTTAGCCTGCCGTCCAGCATCTTTGACTCTCTGATTTATTTACGTGTGACTCCCTCTGTAGACAACGTTGACAGGTACTAAGATATACAGCCAGCCACAGAGACTGGCCCGAAGCCCACGTTAGCTGTTTATCAGGCTCTTTCTTCCTACTGGCTCGGCCCAGCGATGCCCACTCTCTCCCTCCGAGGAACACTGGCACTGCCTCATTGGACCCTGCCCTCACCGCAATCCAATATGACGACACTACCACACACTTTCGCAGCCACAAAATGCCCACCACGTACACCTGTATTAGGTATGCGGCTATAAGGAGATATTGTTCATTTGTATTTGCTTTTCATATGACTACATGGTGGAGTGCATCTGGCATCCTCCTCTCCTCCAGATGCAGAGTGGAGCGCATAGACGTATAGAACTAAGTGGATATGTCTCCGGACAGTAAATGGTTGTCATGACACATGTAGCAAAGAAATGTAGCTGGCATACATTTAAATAAACACCAAAAAACCACTGCTATTTTGTCACAGACACATCAGGAGGGCCTCACCTATTGGGCGGATCCAACTGACCTGGACTAAGAACTGAGAATACGTACGGATAACCATTTCATGAGGCTTAACACTCAGAGATAGCATCTACTCTGCAACAGGTGCAACACCTGGTGATCAACATAGATCAGATGCTCTGACATACTGCTACGGAACGAGAGGGATCATTTTAATCCGATGATTTTAACGGCGACTGTTTACCGCAAATCATTATGTTTGTTTTTTTATTACCCAACAGACCCTTTATTACCCTGTAAAAGTGGTTGGATGCCAATTCTCTTTACCAACCCAAGGTGGTATTATTAGAGAGAAAACGCAGATGACATTTCGTAAGTGGAACGAATATGTAGGGTGGGAACAAAAGGCTCTGGCCCTCGGATTCATAAAATTATGCGAGAAAAGATTGTTTGAAAAGCGTAACCTCCGTTCCACGGGATATATTGACCTTTTCGGTTGCACTGAAATTAGTTTCATTCGTTACTCTCAACTATAGTCGAGAGTGCACCCTAACACTTCGGTAATTCATAGGCTACGTGAGCTTCACAGTGATAGGGCCTGGCAGGGATTGGACTCAAACCAAAGGCATCACGCGCGACAGGGCATTAACCCGTAGACATTAAAATAGGCTACCTGAGATTGCATGTGGGCTAAACTAAAGAAAAACATACCCTGTCCACTAGACACATCTGCACATTAGGCTATTTACCCGTTGACGCACGGTGGAAATTGTGGATTGTCTTGCGGTGTTGGATTAAACATGACATATATGTTTTCTGTCATTGACTCGTGATTTTGTCCCCAGTATCATAGAAATGCAACAAATGTAGAGAAAGTCGCGTGTGATGTTATCATTCAAACCATTCACTCCGATGGATGGGAACAGGTGTACGTAACTGCACTGCACAACACGTTAACAGGCACCCCTCACACAAAACTTCCCACACCTTGTCTCCGTAGCCGCCGCTTTCTGAGACCGAAGATGCGCACTTTAGAGAAGATGTCGACCAGGTTGCCATTACAGAGCCCCTTGTTCTTGTTGGGGCTCTTCCTCCGCCGGTTGGTGGAGGGCCGGTCGACATGCTGCTCCCGCGCCTGCCGTTTCTGACGGATCAACCCACTGGCGATCGCAGCTGCCATGACTCAAAATCTCACAACTGCTCAAGTCCAGTCTGCACACGGAGCACAGACTACACAAACAGCCGCCTCTCAGAGCTCGCAGCCCGGGTCACAGTCCCATGGTGGCGGCCTGGCGGTCCGGTCCGTGATAACGTGTCAGGTACGCTATGCTTCAAGATGCTTGTATATATTTGTCTAATCACTACATTTTAGTAGTGACGGCAAACACTTGTCATCTCTCGCACAATTCATTGGCATCATGAAAACGGATATCAAAATATTTTATTCCATAATGGGATTGAAAATAATATCCTCGTTCAAAGTAAATCTTGCCTTAACTCACCCAGAACGAAATTGCAGATGCTCAGTCATACCTGCGTATTGATTTTCAGTTAATTGCCTGAAACATTTTAGTTCCAGCTTCTCCTAAATAACCACTGCCGGTGTCTCCCTCCCCAGCCTCCCTCCGATTTTCTCCCTTTCTTTTCTTTTTTTCTTCCTCGCAGCCCGTTCTGCACAGCCCCATACACAGAGGCAGACACGCCGTTTCTATGTGCTTGGCACCAGTCGCCAAACAAAGGAGAAGCGCCTTCACTGAAAACAGTTAACCGTCGGAGAGCGGGCACCGACTCGCCCGGGAGAAGCTCTGGCTGTCGACAGCGGCGGTTACGCACAGCAAGTTTGCATGTATCATTCAGCAACAGCAGTCCACCGGCGTCCGTTAAGAAACGCCATAAGCACGCAAGTGAAGACGCATTAATGCCACACCGTTGAGTGATTTGTGAATTGTAGGTGCAGTAAGTTACATTTTCAGGCTTGAAATCGAAGACAGGCTATCCAAACATGCAGACACCGCAGAGTGCGTTTCAGAAAACCGTTCCTTCGTATTCCTTGTTCCCCCTTCCACAACTGGGTTGTCTTTTTTGATTCTCCGTGTGAACAGAAAACAAACACAAGATGAGGGAAGAAGAAAAAAACACCTAACCAACGCTGACCTCGGTCCTGTGCGGATGACGTCTGCTGTGAGTGACAGCTGCATATAAATGCAGAAACTTAGAACGCTTCCCTCAGCTGGCCAGGCGATACGACTTTACGATTTGGCTTCACAAAATCCATGGCGAAGGAGAGACAGCAAACCACGCGGAATCAAGAGAAAAGAGAGATGTGGTCCGCTCAAAGCATACCCTATGTCTCGCTGAAGCGTAAAGGAACATCTCGCAGTTCGTTCCCCGCTGTGAGATGAACAAGGGGTGCCTGGCGTCTCCGTCTGTAGATGAACAATACCTCCTCCCATCAACAAGTCGTAACGATTCAGCCCCTCGTTAGCATTCACTTCTGTCGCCGCGACCACCCGAGCTCAAGTCTTTTAGCTTCGAGGATATTAGCAGTGGGGTTCTGCATGTTTAGCCTGTCGGTCAGAACAGATACTTGCAGGACGGCGGGTTTAGTCAAGCAATAACGAACACCCCCGCTGTAGACGTGATGGCAGCACATTAAGATGAGTACTTAGAACACAAACTATATCGCAAGTGGCTAGGGTTGGTGTGGGCACCCAAAGCCAACACATACGATCCCCATCATGTCTGGGCATGGAGCCAGGCATCAATCATCGGGCTATAGGCTATAACAATTCTGAAGCACAATGCATTGATTAACTTCACTAGAAATGTTAAGGGCGTAACTGGAGGCATGAACTAAGTCAGAGATGAGATACTTTCTCTTTTTAACACTTCAGAGGAACGCGAATCTCCATGCATACACCCATCCAAGCTTTGTCGTATTTGTTTTGTGATCGCGTCCCTATGTTTCACATTATCTCTGCGCACTGCTGCACGGACTTAACTCAGTGGTTTCAGCACCACGGACAGCGGCTCTCTCCCGCCGTTCTCTTTAAAAAAACCTGATTTCGCTTTTTCTCTCACCCTGTCTGTCCAATGCTCCGTGTGTGTGTTTGTGTGTGTATGTTTATCTCTCTCTCTCTCCTCACACACGCATACACAACCAAATATCTGGAATACAACAGCAGCATTCAAACGAACACGCTGCGTTTTTCAGTTAACCTTCAGTAGCATCCGAAATCACTGTAATTCAAGATGTTGAATATGCAAAGCACGATTCTAATGGCCGGTGTGTTAATAATGAATGCAGCCTGAATTTGAAGATAACGAGCATCAGCCATGAACCGCGGAACAAAATATCCATTGCCCTATCCATGAGAGATAGTATAGAGACGCAAAACACAATAAGCATGGACGTTAAAACTCAAGAGAGCCATCTACTGTCTGTCATTGTAATTAAACGGCATGCTCTCATAGGAACATTTCTGTTCCCACCGTGCTGCGTTCTTCCACATTGATAGGCTACTTGTTGACGCCGAGCCAGGCTATACCCGGCTAGTCGCATTACCAAACAGCCGGGGCGGTGTTCACCTACAGAGGCGGCAGAGAGCTCTGGAGACTGGAGGAGAGAGGATCATGTCTGTGCAAGAAGTGCGCAAAACGTGTGTACCTTGTGCAGTCCCTTGAAAACCTGCAGTTTGCTCATCTACTGAGACCAATTTATACATCCGCAATAGAATACATGTAAGGTGTGAAATGGTGGTAACATTTGACATCAAGACTGGGTATGCAGAGAAACACCGACGCTGAATGATGCCTCTGGCTGGCCGATATTCAGGGAGGCGCTGCAGTTAGCGTTCTATCCAGCAGCGGACACTGTTAGCCAGGCAATGACTCTCTACACCCAGAGCAGCGCGCGCGCACGCACACACACACACACACACACACAGACAGACATATGCACATCTGAACATGTATACACACGCGCACGCGTGCATGCAGGTTTTCTCGTCTCTCAACAGTTTGATTAGCCTACATGCAGATTAACCACTTAATAATTACTCCTACGCACAATGGGGTTTATCTCATTTTCGTTGTTGTAAAAAAAGAAAAAAAGCTCTAGAATACAAGTACGATCTAATCAATTTCAACTGCATTATTTGACAGTTCAACCTGAATAAAACAAAAGGACTCACAGCAACCTTATGTATGCAGAACATGGGCCAAATCCTCATCTTGCATGTTTTCTGGATTTCAATTTGTCATCGAAGGCATATCCTCCCACATTTCTAATGAGATATTTGAACCAGAGCTTGATAAAACGGAATAGCAGCATCTACACAACTATTCCATTTAAAGTTGTATTTATTATTTATATTTAGCTTACTTACCTGGCTCATAACTGACGTCATTATCTATTTTTGCTTATTTGTGTCTTTTTCTTGCTATTTATGTACATAATCACTGCTAAGTTGCCAACCAGTGCCTCCTGTCAACCACTGCTTTGTCCAGATAACACTCTCACTGTACTTGATGAAGAAAAATGTCATTCTAACTTTGCACAACACAATTATTTACACAATTATTTATTATCTGAGAGAGGAGAGGAGGGTCAGCTGGAGTTGGACCTTGGGATCTGTACGACAATCACACACTGAGAATGCAAACAGGGAGCTACGTCTGGTAGAACAAGAAATACTCATGCACCCTTCTTAAACAGCTTGCTGGATGAGCCCAAACTCCCACCACTAGAATGCACACGAGGAGAAGGAATGCTTCACATACCGACATGTTTTTTCCTCCGGAAAGTGTGAGAGTCCATGGTTCTGGTGACCCATGTCCAGCCTTCCTGGTCCCCAATCCCAGAGCCCCGCACCAGGGCCCGCCTCCCATTGCCTCCCCTCTCATTTATACATCCTACACTAGCCGCTAACACGGTTAGCTAGTTGGAACTGACAATCCGCCCCAAACTGTTCACATTAATTTGTCCGAGCGCACTGGCAAGCGACACTTTACGTGACCTGCAAGGAGGAGGGGGGATATGCAGAACAAAGGTTTGACGATGATTTTACAGATAATCTATAGAGTCAAGTATTCTAGGGGGCACACAGAACAAGCACATTTACACGTTTAAGGCGACAAACTAGGGTTTTGCCGTCTTAATCACAGCATGCTGGGCCAATGCATATCAGAGTCGGATGCCAAATATCAGACCTTCACAGTGTTGTAGGTGAGTAGGAGGAGGGGAGCTTGATAAACACTGTATAGGGTCTGTATGACCATGGTGTGTCGTCAACTGATCTCCCTCCAACCTGGCAACCCACCCAGACCAGAGGGAGACTTATGAAGCCACACAGCCATCAATGCAGGAAGTTCTAATTAAATCTCCCTTCCTCGAAATTATGTTACAACCAGCAAGATCCCCTGCGCCAAATGTCACCCAACTGGAATTGAGTAAACACAGTTTTTGATTGTCTCAGGCTGTGCTCATGTTCCCTCCCTCCTCTCCTCATTTAACCCCTCTCCTCCATATTGGCCTGGCTGGACTCAGACCTTTAACTCCTCCCTAACTCGACTTCATAAGGAACTGATGAATGTCCAGGAACCACATACGCAAACGGTTGTTTGCTGGGAAAGCGTGTCTAGTCCAACCCTCACCCTCCGGGTGCATCCAGACACCAGACCCGCCTGTTTGTCGACGGACACAAATCACCAACACAGCTACCGAGCAGGCACAGCAGAGGAGGAAGCTGAGCAGAGCGTTTGTGAGCGTGAGAGTGGACGTGCAAAAGCGAATGATCGATTTTCTATAGAAACCTAATAGTTCAGGCCAATCAGCCTGTATAGTCCAGGGGTGGGGGGGGGGGGGAGGTCCTATAGATCTTTAGAGGGTTGGGGTGTGGGGTGGGGGGGTCCTATAGATCTTTAGAGGGTTGGAGGGAGGTTCAAGAGCTCCACTAAGCAGCATTGACTTTCGTTTCTTCTCACAAAGAGCTTTGTCTGTTGAAGGGTGTGACTGAGTGGACAAACTACAAGGAAGGGGAGAGGCTATGACAGCAACGTATCGGATCTTGAGGATTCAGCGATAAAGCACACCTGTGTGACTCGTACATACATAAAACACTAATGGGAAGTCAACTTAGCGGAATTAACAAAGAGACATCTGTTTGAAAATGAAGGAACATTTGTACATTATTGGATATATTATTATACATGATATTATATCCTATTAAAAGAACAGCGAAACTGCAGCACATTGAGCATGGTCCGCGAAGACCTTTGTGCTCGATTGTCCACATTCCAGTCATGACCCGATCAGACGATTCTGTTCAACCAGCTGCAGGATTATGCGTCTATCCTGTCAAGGACCACCGCAGAGTCAGCTACAACACTCAAGCGCTGACCGTTTCTAGACCCAACGTTCTCACTCGTCTCATGTAGACGAGCGTTGAAGAGGGACAGAGAGGGTGGAAGGGCGGGAGAGAGGGAATGGGAAAGAGAGGGTGCGAGAGAGTCAAATGGACTCTGACAACCAGTCAAATTGGGAGCAAATCCGTCTGGCCTGGCAAAGTGAACATGAGGTCTGTCCATGGTGATAAAGTTAATGCAGGGTCCTCTCTAATGTGTTCCGGTGTCGCGCTTCATTCGGACGGAGCGAAAGGCCAGATAGATCGATGCCGGACCTGTCAGAGGAGAGCTGAGGGCTTTTTGCCATTTAGTTTGACTTTTACACCTCAATAGGAAACCAGATTACGGCAGGAAGAAAGAGCACCTGCTTCCTGGGGCTCACAGATGAATCACACTGGCACTTTTCTGCAGGGGTCTGATGGGGCCAGGAGACAATCCCACTTACGTCCCCTGTCACAGCAACACCTCTGTGCGTGTGGGATATGGGTCATGGGGGTCCTGGGTATAGGAGAGATCTGTGAGCGTTTGACTGTTGTGAAAAGCAGGAGCAGTGCTTAGAATAGCTGGAGTAGACCTGAGGTAGAGAGCTGGAGAAGCAGAGGAGAGAGAGAGAAGAGAGAGAGGGTGAGTGAGGGAGAAAATTGATAGAAAATGGATTTCTGGATTTTCTTTGTTTCTGTCTGTCTCTCCTGCTCCCAATCCCTTCCTCATCCTCACTCTCACCCTTTCACTCCTGCTCTCTCTCTCTCTCTCTCTCTCTCTCTCTCTCTGTCACTCTCTCTTCATTCTTGTGGGGTGGCAGAAAGGATGGAATGTGCACTGTCAGCAGCGCTGAAAACAGGCACAGTGGAGATTCCTCGGGCAGTGTCGAAGAATATCAATTAGCCCTGCAGGGAGAGGCTTTCATTTGAGTGCGTGTGTGTGTGTGTGTGTGTGAGGGGGGGTGTTACATTTTCATCTTATATTCTAGGCACAACTGAAAAACTTGATTTTAATGCGTCCTCGTTCTCTCGACAGATCTCTCACGAAACCCGATGTTGCACGATGACCGTGCCCCCTTTTGTTTTGAGGGTTGAGCCCCGAACTCTGCCTCGATTGAAAAGGTCTAGACGCAATCCTTCAAATCATCAATAGTGTTGATTCTGTTGTGTGTTGTCCTGTGGTCTGCCCCTCTCTGCAGGGGGGGAACCACACTGAATGACTCCTCTCAGGTTTTCTTCAACTTTTTCCTGGGATTTCCTGGGTGATTATGTTTGTCCTCCTTGAGGGCTCATGGTCATTTAGATGCAGTTCCTTGGGTGAATGCGAAGCCCTCTGTGGCGTTGCTTTTATGGATCTGGTCGATTTCTGCCCCAAGACTAGATGTTATCTTGGTTAGATTCCATGTATTGATTGATTCATTAGTCTGATCTCAGATCTTAGAATGATTTTGGCACTCTAAAGGCAGTACTCCCATGTCCGACGAACCTCCGATCGAGTTGCTCATGTGCTCCTATTGCCTGGCACGCAGGCGCCTTACACCCACAACCGAAATGAACGCGCCTCGCATGCAGTGCACACGCTTCACAAACACACGCGCACACACATACAGTCGCTTTCTTCCGCAGCCCAATTCAAATAGCATCAAAGAGCCCTAGAACCTGGGATGGTCCTCTGGAGACTGAGAGCCTGCGGAAATACCACCCACCCACGCACACACACACACGTATACACTCACACGCACACACAGGCACACACATATAGCACGCAAAGATACACTCTACAGCATTCAAAGCATCTAACTAACAGCCATTTGAAAACACTAATAATATATGAGGTCACAATAATATTTTATTCAAAAGCATCTTTGTTCAAAGCTTGTCTTGATACAGTATACCTAATTGTCGCAGGTTTGAATATGCCTACTGATTAAACTACAAATGTTGCTGTAATGCAGTGCAAGAGAAACTACATATACCATAATGGGTCTAACAAACCAATATTAGAAAGGAAAATATAATTCAAAACTGGAAAAGTAACGGATAGAAATATAAAATTCTCACAGTCAAAGAAGGAAAAGAGATATGAAAGTTTGTCCACAAATCTGCTAAATATCACAGCAAATAGCAGTGTAGATTTGCATCAGTTGCTTCTAGAGAGAACCCAGAGGACACAACCTATACACGAGGCATACGGAAAAAAACATACGACACACCCCACAAGTATACACAGACATACAGACACACACACACACACACATAAGCATGCATACAGTTCACACACTGAAGGTATAACGCTGCTCCAACAAAGGCTTGTTCAACTCCCCGTGCTCATTCAAACGAACACAGTTTGCTTGTTCCAGATGGGAGGGGAACTTTGGAAGCCTAAAAGTTCAACTGAAAGAGATGTATGAGAACTAAACCACTTTAGTTTCTCCCTAAAGCCCACTATAACTTTTATCTCTGCATAATTCAAGTAGACAACCTTACGTGCATTACAGTGCCAGATTAGAACTCCCCTCCCACTCTTCGGTTTTGGTACATCCGCTGTGCCTCACAGCCAGAGTTGGGTTGAGAGGAGCCCATCTATATTTCAACACAGGGGTGGAGCACATCAGCTTTGAGGGACTGTCAAACTAAGCACAGACGTCACCCACCAAAACAAAAATAGAACGTTATACAAACAGGCCGTGGAAGGATACTTTGCTCAAAGCTTGGATGGTAAAACTACACAGGTTGGTAACGAGTTCCACACCTCCGTCCTGTCACAGGCAGCTGGAATGAAACAGCCCAAAACAAAGAGACCTTTTCCGGCACCAAGCTTATCTCCCACAGCAAACACGGAATTAGTCCAATTACAGCGTGAATGCGGTTGGACTGGGGCTCTGCTTGGGCGTGCGGGCGCGTTGGTGCACGCGCCGTGGGCGTGAAGTTGTGTTACGTGCACTGCATTATTGCGTATGTGTGCGCATTGGTGTGTGTGTTTTTGCGTTTGTGCGTGTATATGATGATAACTAGAGTTCCCAAATACCCCAGCATTCAGATGAACACAAAGGGATTTCAGCGTTTCATGCTTGAAAGGGACACAAATGGTATGCAGTAAAGGGTTTACTGAGAGGGATTTAAAGGCATAATCTCCCTACAACGAATGATTATCATGAAAAGGCTTATATCCTGGATGGATTAGTAGAAGAGAGACCAGAGCAGGTACAGTGAAGTTGCTTTCTTTTGAATGTTGTAATGCAACATAGCCATCCTTCCTAACTTCTGTCCATTTTTTGGGCTTCTTTCCCTCCTACTGTCTACTGGATTCAAAAGGAAGTTTGTTCTTGGGTCCCTCCTTAGATATGAGGGGCGATTATGTCAGAGAACAGGAGAGGTGGTTGCAGATTGTGGGACGTTTTTTTCATTTCGGCAGAGCATGATGGCTCACAAGAGTGTCCATCCGCTTTTTCGCCACTAGAGAGCAGTGTTGAGTTCAGTAAACAAGCTGCAGGATTCGAGGCTGCGTGTGCGTTTGGAAGACTAGGCAAGGTGAACGGCAGACATTGATCATGCCTCTGGCACGGTAAGGCAGCGCTGGTATAGAATGTTTGGGAGTGTGGATGAGATCGTCTACAGCAGTGATCTGCACCTTGTGAAACTGTTAGAGGCTACGTTGAATTGCATGAGTTACGCATCTGCATCTGCGAGGAAGAATCCATGATTTATGGCGTTTTTGATTTGTTTGATTACATAAACTGGAAAGCAACATGAAATGGAAAACAAACGGTTTATTTTTCACCTGTAATACATCATATGTGTGTGTTCTGACCACACGCTTTTCATCATGACACAAAAAGGCTTGTAAGCTGGAGCTAAGAGCTAAAAATAGTATCTAGACCTGTTAAGGCCTTGAAAAGACGCAACGCTGTGTTGCTGAGACAACAGAGATGCCATCAAGTGGCCGCAACAGGCTACTTCACTTACTCTGCAGACGGTGACTCTATTACCTATCCGCAAATCAACGTCGTTTAAATCCTTTTCGCTGAACGATCTCTGTCAATCAGTTTCGGAAGGAGGCCCCTAGGGACGTATGGGAAAACAACTGAGGACCAACGCAGCCTCGTGGATGCTTCAGTGGTTCACTGAGACAGGATAATGTCTGGAGGGTTCGGGGTAGAATCATTCTTTTCGCTGGTAGGAAAGCGCACATTGATCCCCTGTCTCTTTGACATGGGCTAATATCAGCTGTTCCTTCGCCGAATCAGGGCATTTGGATGTGTGTGTGTGTGCGTGCGTATAGGGCGAATATGTGCGCATAACGGCAGTGCATGCTTGCGCAGAGTGAGTCGCGCGTGCGTGAGAATGCGTTCGCATTCACGCACATCTGTGCGCGAAGCCCCACGTGGGGCAGAGAGAAAGTCGTTTCGCGTGTGTCGTGTGTTATGTAACCATTGCGTTACGGAGAGGCAGGGCGCCATACTCCTGGCCTGTGCCTGAGGACACAGCATTTTCCAGCAGGACTCAAAGCTCTTGTCTGGATGACCTGCACCTCTTGTCAGAACAAGTTAACGCATAGACTAGCTTTTTAAAGCCAGTACACATGGAGACTGTAACAGGATAGTTAGTGTTGGATAGATAACAGTACTGGACAAGTACAGTCTCTACTACTAACAGGATAGTTAGTAGTTAATAGTAGTGAAGACTGTAACAGGCTTGCTAGTACAGATATATGCTGTAACAGGACAGCTAGTTTAGCTAGACAGCTAGCTAGTCTAGTGTGCTACAAGATCTCAAGTAGTATGTGTGTCATGTATCTGCACCAGCCGGCTTCAGCTCCATACAGAAAATTAGCTGTTGTCCTATATTAGACCAGGCTTAGTACAGGAACACTGGCTGCACTAGTATATACGGAGTACAGACTAGCTAGCTCACGGAAACACAGTACTCAGACACGGAACACCATTCTGCTATAGCTAGCTAGTTCATACTAAACACTATTCTGCAGCCGCAAGCGTCTCGTTCATTTTCAACACTATTCTGTCAGCTACGAAGAGTTTATGACAAACACCATTCTATCTTGAGTGAGTTGTTAGTTCATACTTAACACAATCTTGTTGGCTGTAACACGGTTAACAGTTCTACACGTCCATAATACTTTCATAATGAACATTTTCTGCACTGGCAAGCGCAAAACAACACATGATAAACTAAACACAATTTTCTCTCCTTGTGTCCAGAGGGCCCAATTAGCATATATGCAGATCAGAGTACAGGAAGTGAATTACCAGGAATTATGAAAAACAGAAGAATGGACCTCTTCAAGCTCTTCTCTCACTCCAACTGAACTCCGGAGAGATAAGGAGGAGGAGAGGAGAAGAAAGAGAAGTGCCAAGTGGAGTGTTTCAGCTCCGCATCAGCTGTGGACGCCTTAATGAGGAATGACACGTTTGTAATTACTGTGGTCTATAATTAGGGTCGCGGTAAGTGAGATGCTGATATACAGGTCTATAAGGGCTCCAGTGTTAAGAAAGTATGTGTTAAGTTGATGGAAATGTGAATGCATGTAGTCTTTTCTGACACGTGGAGAACAGAGAACGGGGAGGCTACTGTAAGTGTGAGAACGGTGGCCTGGAGGCCCATGCTAGCTGAGCTGGATGTAGGCATCTGTTCAGTGGTCTGTACAGTCGAGCACACACACTTATTTCTTTGCTTCACGTTTGTCCCATTCCAGCCAAATAAAAACGTCCATACTGTTGTTATCTTGGTTATCATGACAACAGACGAGAGGGATATCCCTTCATCAACACACCATGCTACTGCAGGTATCCCATAATGCTGGTACCAGAGGAGGCCGGGGTCAGGAGTCAGCAACACAGACAGGTTGCCGTCGCGCAGCCATGGAGTCGTCCAGCCATGTCTTGTTACGGCTGATGTAAAGCTGGAACTAATGGGCCTCAGTGGGCTTGGTTGCCCTGGGGATGCAAGCTGTACCGTTACTCCTCTGTTACAGTCTCTCCTCCCACGAGCAGGGAAACTGACCTTTCAACATTGGCTCTAAAAATAGCCGGCGTGCTGAAATAAACGGGCGCTCCTCGGACGTGAGCGCCCCGCGCACACGCTGCTCTCTCGCACAGACCCGCTCGCGAAACCTTTCGCCGACACGCAATCTCTCGTGAGCTGCGCTCACCCACACCCTCTCACGCAAGTCTCACACACTCGCTCTCCTACCCACACTCCCGCACACAGGCTCACAACATTCTCGTGCCCTCTCTCTATGTCCCTCTCTTTCTCGGTGCTCCTCTGTATCAATGCCTTGATGCCGGGTGCATCAGCACGGACCTCTAGTCCCCTATTGACAGCGCTGGATTCGATTGGTTCGAGCCATCAGTCTTCAGCGGAGATCAGAGTCCTTCAGTGGACTGTAAAAACCACCTGGGAGAGGGGACGGACAACCACCACCAGAGCGATACCTAAACACAGCCGCCGTCCAGCGTCTTCATGGTGGGAGCGTCTCGCTGCCGTCGCTAGGGGGAAGTGCGATCTCAGGGGCCGCTGGCGACTGCGTGAGGTCTCTGTCGCGACATCCAAGCTGAGGGCTCGGTGTGGCATGAGTGGACTTGATCTAATGACTCCGATGGAAATGAGCAAGGGACACTGGGAGACATTCGGAAGGTCCTCTCTGCATGGGCTTGTTTCCCAAAAGTGCCCTGCCACTCCCTCTTGGCGCATGCGGGAGTTGGTTAGCTAGCCGCTGACCAAACTGTGGCTGTCCCCTCCATGTCACCTCAGTTAACACTTCTGTTGATGCGCTGCACCCTCGGTACACGGGCGTGCGCACGCACGAGCACACGCTTTCGCACACACACGTGAGCACACATACACACACACACAGCCCTCCCTAACAGTTGCTCTGCAGTGGTAGCTCACCGTTGCTAAGTAACGTCCAGCACAAGCCCCTTCCAGGAACCTCAGGACAGGTCCAGTGAGAAGACAGCAGTCGTGACAAACACACACACAAACAAGTTATTCAATAGCAATAACACACATCCCCACAATGCAAACACATTGAACACAGGCAACGCATATCATCCCTATTAAGACTGCATAGCTAGTGCACTTTCCCCTTTTTTAAGTGTGTTAGGACTATAAGAGCAGTGACTGGTTATCATTATTTTCAAAGGAGACCCAAACTGAAACAGTCTTGAGAGCCAACCTTCCAAAGCCGTGCATATGCTTTAGCCCACTGACTTTTCACTGTAGTACCGTAGGGCACGCATAAACATACTGACACACACACTCACACAAACATACGTACAAACGCCGCTTCTAAGAATAGGCTTGGCACCACTTCAGAGCAGGAGTTACATAGCCCACCACTGACACCATTAACTTGAGGGCGCATCTTAACAAAATATTGATACAATCAATTAGCATGACATTAGGGAGGCGGGCGCTACAGGACGAACGAAAGGGCAAAACAAGGAGAGAGAGGGAGGAACCTATGCAGTGCTGCAACAGCAGAAAAGCCTGGCCATGTCATTTATGAGAGGCTAAAGTGTATTCATAAAACATGAATCTTGTCTATGCAGTATGTGATTCACTGGTCGTGTGGGATTTACTCCTGCCCTTCACTCATTCACTTACTCAATATAAAAATACACCGCGTCTGAAACAAACACACGCGCGCAAACGCAGAGAGCCACCTTTCGCAAGCAGCTTTTGCTAGCGTTTAACCTTCCCCTTCCACACATGTAAAACATGGCTCTTCCTCAGACAGACCTTTCCGAAACAGACCTCTGAACACTTCTTAAAACCCATTTCCCGCTTTGTATGAGCTTTGAGCGTTCACCCACTCACATCTTTCTCTTCGTGTCCTCTGAATTTACTCCCTCACAGACACGAGCACACACACATATAAAGAAGAGGTTGACTGGAGAAGACAGAAATGCCATAACATGCTTGCCGCAACTGTGCAACATTGTGTCACGCCGTGCAAGACTTTGTGTGCAGACAACTGACCCCAACCTCAGCCAAGGTGGAGTCTGTTTGGAACGCTGTCAAAACTTCCGCTCACCTGTTGCCACTGCTAGGAGAAAATGGCCCTATTCTCCTGTCATGGTGTATATTATGTGGAGACAGGCTTACCCTACCTAATGCTAACCTATCATCTCTCATCCAAACTTGAACCTACCAAACATACCCCACCCTATCCTACCTTCACCTACTCTAGCCTACTCTGACCTTATAAGATCACAGACTATACGTGCGCTTGTGTTGTGGTGACTGTAAGTGTGTGTGTCGTGGTAAGTAGGATCGGATATTTCCTTTCCAATCTCATCCACCAGAGACGGTTTCCCGTTTGAATCAGAGGCAGCCGGGTCCAGTAGGGCCTCCTGCTAGCATGGCTTCATCAGGGCAGAGCAGCCTTGCGCAACATTAGCTGATTAAACAAAATGAGATCTTGTCCCACGGTAACTGGTTTAGAAGCGGGAAGGCGAGAGACGCGTCTGTTTTGGACCCTGTTGGTCATCTCACTGGGGACCAAGTCGTACAGTGGGGGCGACTGGACTTCTGGTTCCGGCGACGGGCCGTGGAGATACAGAAGTACAGAACCCTGGTGTCTGGTTTTCATCCTGATAGTTTTCTGTCGCTGCTTAACCCAGTCAAGTTGAGACGGACGTTTGTTGCAATTACGAGTTTGTCTTGGGTGGAAAATGAACCAGCAAATACTGAGACAAGCTGGCTAGAGGACGGCTTGAGTAAGGGACATACCCTTCAGTGTTCACCTTTCAAAGTGCCCTGGCTGCATGTCGATGGGAGAATAAGAGTCCTCTACTGAACTCCATCCTCATCTGGTTAGCGGGTGAGGGGGACGTCTGCTCTGAAGCTGTCTAAATATTGAACTTTCTGCTTATTCATGGTGAGCACTTTGGCTTGGGATCAGGTATAGAAGATGCTTTTGCCAGAGCCAGAACTCGCCCCTGGATATACAGCATGTGTGCACTGTGTCAATACAATGCACACATGCACAGGAAAGCACTCGTAACATAGTGGTGTGCGTGCAAACATGCTCGCGCACACCCATGCAGTGCGGAGAACTCATTTAGAACGTTCTTTTGCTGGTCTGCGACCATGCTCCCTCTGCCCTGTGGCTATTCTATCCGAGCAAGGAGATGAGTTTCGCGTACAGAGATGATATACCTGCATTATGTTTCATATATGTTCAAGTTTGCACTTCCCTGCCACAGTAAATTCTGTGCTTGTATATCTTGCATGGCGAATAAAACCAATTCTGATTCTGATATTTGTTAATAAATGAATCGTTTACACCCTCATGAACTGAAAATCAATATCAGTGTCCAAAAGTCCAAAACATGCCCCATCTATCAGATATCAACATGTTCAGTTATAAGCTTGCAATCTTCAATGAATATGACCGCCTACCGCTGAAAACACATTCGACAGATTTTACGGACCCATTCAGAAAGAATCATTGTAGCATAACAACACTTTCACCAAATATGCATCACCGACAGCTCGACCCACACACAATCCACTGAGTGTGAATCAGAGGCAGGTCTAGCATATACCAGCTACTGAACAGTGATCCATGTCAGGTGTCAACACACCTTAGCCTATTACCACCCCAGCCTGGTCTGGAAGGGTAGATTAGTCTGGGTCTGGTGCAGCCTGAACCAACATCCGACCTGGCCTGGTTGTCTGGCCTGCCCCAGTTATCCATCACTTGCTTTTGGATGCAGTCTCTTCAGTTAAAAGCCCTGCTGGACACATACATTATCACGCACATTTGCTGATGAGGGAGATGCCAGCATGTCAGGGGAAAAGCAATTCATGAAAGTCACCAGTGGATAAATACGTCTTGTTTACGAGAAAGGCACTCGGATCGAGTGGACGGCCAGGGGCCGGAAGAAAGGTCCGAGTTGGGAGGAGAGAGAAACGAGCTGTCGTCGAAGAACGTCCTGCGATTCAGCGTCTTAGTTCGCGGGGCCGCCGCTAATGCCTCGAGGCGAAAGAAATGATCCGGGGGTCAAGCACCCAGAGGACTTTGCAGAGGAGACGAATTAAGATGAATTCTCTCATCCGTCAGTCAACAGCGTCGTCCGATCCTGCTCAAGTGAGTTAGTGGCTTTCAGAGTCAATTATACGCTGCCCTGTCTATTCATCATTCTCTACTTTTTATTTGAAACGATATTTAGAACACCCCCTTATCTCTAAAAGAGTACTCCATTCATCATGCATCCAGCGGGGGTTCAATGCAGAGGTGTCCAGGGAAGCGAAAAGACCCAGGTAGATGCAACATGAAGACTACAACAGCAGAGTAAATCACTCAGACAGAATCAGGGCTGTTACAGTAAGCCTGGACTTCAAAACGCTGGTATCTGGTCCAGAATATTCTCTGGGTGGTTAATTTAAACCTCCCAATTATAAACAACCTAGTTTGGCTGAGCTAGAGACACAGGTAAACACTTCTATCCAGACTGAAGATTTACTGGCGAAAATCAAGCATAACTAAATATGTTTTCGTTTGTTCGAGATGAAGAATAGGGACAAGTGTGTTTTATTTGATTGAGTACATGTGTGAACGTGTGAGTAAGGCGATGTGTGTGCGTGGGCATAATTCTCTAGCCAGCGCGCCTCTCTGTCTCTCTAATGATCTCATCTGAACAAGGTCAGGAGTTCACTGTCCCTCATGACCACCAATCAATATGCTTGATACCCCACTTCCTCCCCGAGGACAACATCATTACATCACTTCCTTTTAGCCCAGCATACCCTCTGACCAACGGGGCCCCTTAACTCTTAAAGTGGGGCGTCAGTGTCCACAGAGCCAAACAGAAGGGGGCGAAGAGAGAGAGAGAGAAAGAGAGAGAGGGGGGGGGTGACGTCAAACGAGGTTGTAATCGATAGAGATGGATGAGCCAGAGAGAAGGCTGTCTTCCGGTGTCATGGTAACCACTCAGGAGGCCTCCAGAGACCATGGTAGGTGAAGAAGGTGAGGAACCAAACACCGCTACGTAAGGACAACTCATTGACCCGCTGGCGAAGGTGACCTTGAGAGGGGAACAAGGAGAAGGTTTGGGTGGCCCCCCTGCTCTCTTCTCTCCTCTCATAGGACGGGATCGTTTGGAGCTCCACGAGAACTTTAAACTTACGAACAAACGAAAATCTAACCTATAAACCATACGGTTGTGTCTTGGAGAGGAGACTTCAAACGTGAATCAGTGGTCCCATCATAACTCAATTACAGGTAGCAATTTATTTAAACAAATGTCCCCCCAAACCTTTTTTTTTACTCTTTAAAGTGGGAACAAGTGTTGGACCCCCTCAACCCGCCCCCAATTAAAAACAGACTCCATGGCCCCTTCAGATACATACACTGTCATTATCACAATCACGTATCCTATTTTAGTCCTCTCTTGTGAGTTCAGAGTGTGTATTATAGATGTTACTGTAGGATGTCTCAGAGTTGTGAGAGAGCTCTACAGACCAGCTCAGCACCACGAGACTAAAAATGCTGACACGATGAGGCCAAACTGTAATGCTCACTAATGTGTAAGTACACGGGGAGACTCTTCTGATTAAAAGACGCCTTACTTAACCTCTAGGAACAGTCCCAGGACACCCCTCAGCCTTGTTCTCTCGGTCTCTCATTCTACCTCTCCCTCTGTGTTTCTGCCTTGTACTAAGCCGCTTTCTCTCCCTCTCTCTGACCTTTATTCTCATCCTTTCTCTTCCTCTCTCGCTCTCTCGCTCTCTCTCTCTCTCTCTGTCTCTCTCTCTCTGGCTCTCTGTCTCTGTCTCCCCATGCCTATGCACAAACGTGGGGAATTGTATAGTAGTATCTGTGAGCCCTCCCAGTTAACCCCTTCTGTAAACACCCAAACACAGCAGAAGGAGAGGGAGAGGGACAGAAAGAGAGGGAGATGAACCATGTGAGAAAGCAAGAGATGACCAGAGAAAGACGGAGGGAGAGAGTAGGCCTTTATAAAAGCTTGAAAGACCAAAAGGAACCAGAGGACTTCAAAGATGAAACTTTGATGCTATTCTTGATCTACCATTACAGTATCACAGAGGGAAATAAAACGAACCCATGCAAAAAAGAAAGCATGCAGACAAGATTGTTTCAGCGGCAAAAAATAATAGGCAGTCGAAACAGTGAATTATTGGAGGCGCTCCACACATTATAAGTCTATTTTTCTGGACTCGGAAAAAAGATTTGAGAAAGAAGGACTTTTTTGAACTAACCATTTTGGTGGTGCTCAATTCAAATCCCTTGAGCAAAGCGTTGCGCAAATATCACAAACCTGACCCCATCCGGCAAGACAACGAATTCCTGGACACCATCAAAAGAAAATAATATTTTGATATACTGTGTTGGCTGAATATGTCTATCAAGAGGGATGTGTCTGGTAAAAGGTAAAAATAGTCAAAAGTATAAGATAATAAATACTCTTCCTGTATTAATACTCCTTGATACCACTTGGGTTTGAAAACGATGAGAAATCACTTTGCGGGCTAACTACTTCCTGTAATCTTTGTAACAAGAAGTCCAGTAAATGCTCATCAAAGGAAAAGAAAGGATCTAGTGGAATCAAATTTTCAGGAAGCACGTCGCAGTTTGAGACAGTGGCTTGGCTCGGAGGACTCCGTCCGTGGTCTACTGCTTTAGCGTGGCCTGCAGTGATTCATGGGTAACTGGCCTTTTTACATGGCCAATCAGTTTCTACGCCAACCATCATTCACAGACCCCATGGGCACATACTGTACAGCTGGATGGTTATTGATAACATGGAGCGCCCACCCAGCTCATAGAGCAAACAGTAAGCAGCTGTTTTTACAGATGCTTTGTATACAAGTCAGGAAGATATTGTTTCTGACATTAGAGTGAGTAGGGCAAATGGATATATTTGCGTGTGTTTGTGTGTGCATGGGTGTGTGTTTCGCCAAACTTTAAGAAAAACTGCTGCTACGTGTCTTTCATGAGTCATAGATTGCGTAAGCTTAAATGGCCTGCCCCGGGGTAATGGTGGTAAGGTACTAACTGGCACCTATTTACGTCTGTACATTTCGTTGAGTATCTGAATGGTTGGGGGTGAAATCTGAACCAGCTCAGCTTTAGTATGCATGCTGTACTGAGACTTAGAGAGAGAGCTGTCCAGACCATGTCTGTGTGAACTGCATCATGCTGAGTAACTGTGTTACTAAGTCAGGACACAATCAAGATGAATAGCTAGACCTTACTCTCTCTCTCTCTCTCTCAGGGTAACTAATCTCAGAAACCAAATAGAATTACCACATAGGGCTCTGTCTTGGAGCTATTCGTAACAGTATGACTGTGCATAGGGCCCTGTGCAACAGAGCAATGCAGTGCATATGTACGCACATCTGCACTCAAGCTGGCGTACAAACGCACACACAAACACACTCTGATCATCTGGAGTGACTCTGTTGCTGATTGATGGGGTCAGGAGTCGTCGCCCCTCATCAATTACCCTGTCTCTACACAGTCCAGGGGGACCGATGAAGCTGTGACACCCATAGGACACACAGGACTTATGAGGGGGTGGGGGTGGGGCAAATAAAGCTGTGACACAAAGCTGAAGGAAAGGACACGAGACTGTAACATGCAGTACAGCCTCTGCAGACCCACCAAGGGGGCCACTGGGACCGAAAAAGCTGAAAACCTATGACACCTGGCGTCTGTCTCTAACACTCGGGGACATGACGGAAGCTGTGACACCTTACCCCGTCAAGGCCAACTGACACACACACACACATGACAAGACAAGTTTGCACACAGAGAGGCAGCTTTGCAGGATACCGCATGTTCCAGTCCCCTTCACAACTCTATGGGTAGTTCGTTCACAAGGGAGAAAGTCAGACAGGAAGTCTTAGAGTAGCTGCAACCTGTTTCGACCCATATACTGGTCATGGTATCCAGGACAACCTACTTCACATAACTATTCTGTGCTCACTGTAAATAGGCCTTTTAATGCACAGGCCACACACACAGAAACACAAGTGAAAAATGGTCTTTGGTTAAATGAGTGAATGAAGGTTTTACTTTTTATTAAGGTCTGACAGGTCCAGCTCACAGTGACAAAAAAAGGAAAGAAACAGACTAAAAGTGCAGCAAAGTAATGATCCATTTGACTTTGTGGGAACCTTGAGTGTTTCCTGTCCATGTTATCTCATGCCGCCCTCACATCCCTCCAAGAGGAGCAGTCTGGTGTTGCCTCTAAACACCAGATGGACATGAATATGTCCAGTGTTTTCTAAATGCACAACCTTGTGCTAGTGGGAGACCCACTTTGCACACCAACACCGGCACGCACGGATGCAAGGACTGTCCACGCACGCAGACAAGCGCACACACATTTAGAAGACGATCGAACAAAAGAATGCCCCCCCTCGATCACGTACAGCAGATAAATGTGACACACTCATAGTCTCTCTCTCTCTCTTTCTGTGTACTCCCCCCTCACACACACACACACTTCACATATGTCCAAAAGCATTTTGCATACTTATGACAAAAGAGCAGTGAGCTCTTGAGACTCTGCACTCAACACTTATCTCATTTCACACAGAAGAGACTAATATTTCAGGTTCAGTGCAGTACACTATAAGGTTCAGTGCAGTAAAATATTAGGCTCAGTACAGTAAAAAAACACAAACACACATGCTCACATACGCACACAGCCACATTCTCCACATCTGTCTAAGTTCCCATAGTCATGGCACTTAGAGCAGTTTATAAATAAACCGCCACTGCACTGTTCTCTCTACAGCACCATCTGTTTTGCTCTGGCCTGTACAGGGGCTAGCAAGCTAACAGCTAATGCCATGCCAACGACAACGTTTCTTAATAGTCATGGTCAAAGCATTACACTGAAGAGATTTGCTTTGTTCATTATGAAATATTCCGCTGTGTCCTCCAAAAATATCTACATGTTTAAAAGTAAGGTGTAATGACTGCGTATCATCAATTGTTTAATTTGTTTTGTAATTAGAAGGTGTAAATCTTTCACTAACAACGTGGAAATACATATCACATAACATAACAACCTAGCAACAGGCTAACTCTTCCACCTCTGCAAGCAACCTCTTGGAGTAGAACCAGGCGTACAGAAGAGATAATTAGAGATTATGTATTAGACTACATCAAGTATAGTGGAGCAGCACAGAACAAAAGAGAGCACTGCAGAGCACGAGAGAGCAGAACAGGAGAGACCAGAGCAGGAGAGGACAGAGCAGGAGAGACCAGAGCAGGAGAGACCAGAGCAGGAGAGAACAGAGCAGGAGAGAACAGAGCAGGAGAGAGCAAAGCGGGAGAGACCAGAGCAGGAGAGAGCAGAACAGGAGAGACCAGAGCAGGAGAGAGCAGAGCAGGAGAGAGCAGAGCAGGAGAGAGCACTGCAGAGCAGAGCAGGAGAGAGCAGAGCAGAGCAGGAAAAGGCAGAGGAATAGAAAGCAGGAGAGAGCAGACGAGAGCAGGGCAGGGCAGGACAGAGCAGAGCAGAGAGAGCAGAGCAGAAGAGGAGAGAGCAGAAGAGAGCGGAAGAGACCAGACGAGAGAAGAGCAGAAGAGAGCAGAGCAGGAGAGAGCAGAAGAAAGCAGAGCAGGAGAGAGCAGAGCAGCAGAGAGCAGAGCAGAACCGCGTGGTGCTGCAGAGGCAGTCAATCACCCACAGTGGAGTCTGTCTGTGTCTGCGTGAGGAGTGTTGGCGCCAGTTCCAGGCAGGGACCAGGCCGTTTAGCCAAGGTGATTGCAACTGTGTTGCGTGTGGCCCCCCAGGGACCACTTCTCACCTCCTGTGATAACGAATGTGGAGGCACCGGCAGGGGGTTGGAAGGCACCTGAATATTAGCTGTAAATAGCTAACCCAGACAGGGCATTATTGCATGTGAAACTTTGCTTTGGTGGCCTTGCAGTGGTGTGGCTTGGGGGAGAGGAAAAGGAGAAAGGCTTTGAGCGAAATGAAAGCAGAGACGCTGAGTTGTACCATCTGTTTATTGCCCTGTGATCAATGGAGTCTAGAACAAATAAATTAAGGTGATTAAATCACTTAAGAAAATTACACCTTGACCTAAGCATCATTGAAAGTACACCATAGGGGTGCGTGCACGAGTTTGCGTGGATGAACATCCGCACATGTGTGCGTATGCGTGTTCTTGGCAGTTGTTAGGACTTCACAGACCCGGTAATCAATCAGAGGGAGTGTGTGTGAGGTAAAGTGTGCCACTCCTTGAAGTACGAGATCAGTCAGACCTACATGGCATCACAAGAATCACATCACAAGAGGTCGTCAACTTACCAAACAACACGAGCACACAAACGAAAAAACACGTGTGATTTCACACGGCACACTAACACTCAAGGAGTGGGAGTGAAGGGAACACAGGGTGAAAGGATGCAAGGTGAGAAAGGAAATCTTCGGTGCGTTGGAGACGGAATCTCTCAGCAGCTTCTGTGAGTCCGTCCAGTAAGATACACACCTCCCTACACTCCCCTACCTCCAAACCTCCTCTCCTCATGTTCTATTTCTCCCTCCGCCAGCCCTCTTTTCCTCTATCCATCATTTGTGTACCAACGTTAATTCTATCAGAATTAAACATAGACTTCATCTCTGTCCTACTTCCATATATCCCTCCACGTCGATTCTAGATTAGTAGACTCTTGATTTTATTTCCTCCAACATTTACTTCCATTCATTTAGCTGATTATTTTATTCAAAGAAGTTGAAAAAAAAGTCCATGTTGAAAGTGTAGTATATAAAAAGGATAAAAGGAAAAATTGTGCTCAGTTTAATGGTAATTCAAAGATCAGACTCAAGGAATGTGTATTCACAGTGCCACATCCAAGCTACCACACATGGTGAAAAAATATTACCTACTAAGTATGTACTCAACTAAAGAGCACTAATACAATCTAAATTACAGTATTACATTGTGCAGAACACCTAAAAGGTGAAATCCTAAGTGCAGAATCAACCCATTTTGTCGGTGCAGACTCTTGTGAGCCAGGATCTCAATCAAAGCATGCAGAGAGAGAGCAAGTTTGCCAATCTAACAAGGAATAATGATCATGCTGCTAAGTCCTGCTCTATGGGTCCTAAAGCCAAGTAAAATGTCTAGTATCGTATTGCATCTGCAGTTAACATTGGCAGGAAAGTAGGTAAGGAGAGGCACGTAGCTGACGAGGAGGTCTTACTGCCACAGTGAAACATGGCAAGAGAAGTACAGCATGGTACAGACCATGGTACAATTCATGGTAACAGAGGTGAGAAAAGCAATGTGATCGGAAAACCGAGCCGAGTGTTCTGGTGTGGATGGAGAAAAGATAAAGGTCCTAGCAGAGATCCCTGTGGGACTCCTTATCAAGTGGATGCGGCGCTCAAGCAGAGCATCTCAAGTGTATCTGGAAACTTCAGTCAGACAGGTGGGACTTAAACCATTCCAGCTATGTGAAGCTGGTGGGTGAATGTGTCGAAAAGGCTGCAGACATGACAAGAAGAATGACTATGAGGAAGAAGTCTGAGGCTTTTTAGCTGTGTTGAGTGTGTCTCTCGCTGCCAGGAGAGCAGTCTCTGACTGCTGAGAGTCCATCATTGAAGCCAGATTGGTTACGGTCTAGCAGAATGTTACCGGTAAGGAAGGTGGATAGTTGATTAAGAGCATCATCACATTTCAGAATTTTGGAAAGGAACCATACTAAGATAGACGACAACTACAACTTCTTCGTCAAGGGATTGACTTGTGTCGTGGCAGTGGGGGGGGGGGGGGATTGGAGTCTTGTCCTCCATTTCTAGCTTCTCTACCAGCCTCTCTTCTCTCTTCACTTTATCTGTGTTAACTAATTTCTCTCACATAACACACCATGTTATTGTGGCAGCATAAGTCAACTCTCTCCATGTTCTGCACCAGTATCAAGGGATGGCTTACATAACTTCAAAATGAATAAATTAGCACGACCAAAATGTAATTGTTCATGTTTTTGAAAATAACGCTGCAATATTCATGTATGAAACAAACGTCCCCGACTACTATTCCCCAAAACGGAAGTGATAAAGGAACAATCCGCATTTGAACTCTCTGATGACGTGTTTCCAAGGTGTGACCAGAAACAGCGATTGTTTGAAAAGGCATGAGTCACAGGGTTCACGTTCTGTGTAGGGTTGACTGATGCTGAAAAAATTTTTTTTGAACGGTTAGAATTCCATCTAAGATCTACTTAGCAGAAGTCTGTTTCGTAGGCTGGGGTGAAGGCCGTAGTTAGTCGCTCTCACCTCCGAGAAACACAGTGAGATCGCTAGTACAGGGCTTACAACAGTTCCCTCAGGGCTCCCCTCAAATGCCTGTAGATGTTCCCTTAAATCAGAACGCTCATGGACAGTCACGTAAGGCATGTATCGAGCTGAATCCTCCCATGTTGGCAGTAGCCCGGGTGGGTTAGCCTGCCAGTTTCTCTGCTCCCCCCAGCTGAGCTGGAACCTCACTCCGTGGGGAGAGACCCATCTGAGGGCTCCTGATAATGACAGGTCTGATAGGATTCTTCATGGGGTTTACAGCAGCACTCCACATGGAGACGAGAAGATGCAGTTATAGCCCCGCATGTGTCACTGTCACACGCATGCAGCCATGCGCACAGCCTCACACACAGCCACACGCAAGCAGAAAAACAGGAGAACTGAGGACAAAAACTGAGGACAATTACAGTGACGTTGTCTCTGGTACTTTAGTCTCCTTCTACACTCGACCCTTTTGGTGGACAGTTTGCAACATCACTCAGATTCCATGTCATGGAGAGTAGAGTAGAGTAGAATAAAATGGAGTGGAGTGGAGTGGAGGAGCGGAGAGGTCCAGCGTCAATTGAGGAAACAGTTTTTTGAGAATGACCCGATCTCCGGAAAACAAAATGACATTATTCAAATTATATACTTATACAAGCAACGTAATCCACAGTCCATTTCATCCATATTACAATCCTTTATACAAGGCTTCGGAGGCCATGATATAATGCTGCCCTCCCTTCAGGCCATGGACTCAGTGTGGGCTGCAGAGATTATGCCAGGCCAGGACAAAATGCTCTCTTCTGTCCTAAATACTTGTCGAGAACGCTGACACACACCATACACAGCGCTGAGAAATGAAAGCCTGGATTTTGAGACTAACCTCCTTCACGCCGTTGTTACTTTACCAGCTCGCTACCTGAACTCCACACAACGACTGTAACGTCTTATCTCAAGCCTTGTCTACCTTGCTATGCAAGCTCAAGACGTTGTAAAGACTAGAAAAAGTAAACACAAACCAGAAAAGATTTGGGAGAGCAGAGACTGTCAAAAGGTGAGGAATGTAAAATGTAAAAAAAACTAAAAAACATAAGAAATGTGTACAAGCACTTCATCAGAGCAGGCTGACTAAGCCAAAACCTTAAAAGAGATTGTTATAGTTAGGGAAAGCTATCACACATGTTTGGATGTTGTTTTTTGAATAGTAAACTAAGTGTTTGGGTTCAGTTCTGTAGTCAAAGCTTTACTCTGAATGGGGGCATCCAACATCCACCGGAATGTAAACCTGTGTCTCCTGTCTGTCCCTCTGGCTGTTCTAATCATCTACAGAATGGAAATGTCAGGCAAAACATTTGCTCCAGCGGAAACAAAACGTGGGTGTCAACAAAGCGCTGATCCTCTGGTCTTTACCCTGGCCTTACTCTCTCACACCCACAGGTATGTGCACGCACACCGGCGAAGAGGGCACGCAAACACTAGACTTTGCGGACGCGCGCTTAAATACACACACGCACACTCCCAAACACAGAAGTACCTATTTTCAAACAGATGTATGAAGTGACGGAGTCACTCAGCAGTGCAAAGGGGGGACGGTAGCACAGGCATCAAAACAGGTAGCGTCTCCATCAAGGCTATTTTTAGAATTTCCTGGCGTCCCAAAGAGACAGAGAGAGAAGGGGGAGAGGGGCACAGTGAGCACGTACATTGGGATGGTTGAGTAAACTTGCGATCGCAAACTTCCTGTTGGTGACAAGCATGCCGCACGCACGCACACAAACAGAAACACGTACAGGAACTGCAGCAGTAGTAGTATGGTGGTTGTGCATGGCAAAAGACAAAGAGGGGCTGCACTGAGCAGATACATCACAACCGCAACACATTCATCTGGACCCCTGCCATGTCTCCATGTGTATCCAGTAAGAAATACTCATTCATTCCTGCTTAGATTTTGCCCATTTATATTTCACATGTAGACATGAGGAAACAAGCTGAGGGTACTATGTAGGCCAATTCCACCAGCAAGGTAACTGGTGGGTAAGGAGGGAGGGAGGGAGGGAGGGAGGGAGTGGGTTAGCCTGCCAGTTTCTCTGCTCCCCCCAGCTGAGCTGGAACCTCACTCCGTGGGGAGAGACCCATCTGAGGGCTCCTGATAATGACAGGTCTGATAGGATTCTTCATGGGGTTTACAGCAGCACTCCACATGGAGACGAGAAGATGCAGTTATAGCCCCGCATGTGTCACTGTCACACGCATGCAGCCATGCGCACAGCCTCACACACAGCCACACGCAAGCAGAAAAACAGGAGAACTGAGGACAAAAACTGAGGACAATTACAGTGACGTTGTCTCTGGTACTTTAGTCTCCTTCCACACTTCGACCTTTTGGTGGACGTTTGCAATCATCACTCAGATCCATGTCCATGGAGAGTGGTGAGTAGAATAAATGGTGTGGAGTGGAGTGGAGGAGCGGAGAGGTCCAGCGTCAATTGAGGAAACAGTTTTTTGAGAATGACCCGATCTCCGGAAAACAAAATGACATTATTCAAATTATATACTTATACAAGCAACGTAATCCACAGTCCATTTCATCCATATTACAATCCTTTATACAAGGCTTCTGAGGCCATGATATAATGCTGCCCTCCCTTCAGGCCGTGGACTCAGTGTGGGCTGCAGAGATTATGCCAGGCCAGGACAAAATGCTCTCTTCTGTCCTAAATACTTGTCGAGAACGCTGACACACACCATACACAGCGCTGAGAAATGAAAGCCTGGATTTTGAGACTAACCTCCTTCACGCCGTTGTTACTTTACCAGCTCGCTACCTGAACTCCACACAACGACTGTAACGTCTTATCTCAAGCCTTGTCTACCTTGCTATGCAAGCTCAAGACGTTGTAAAGACTAGAAAAAGTAAACACAAACCAGAAAAGATTTGGGAGAGCAGAGACTGTCAAAAGGTGAGGAATGTAAAATGTAAAAAAAAAAAACAAAGAATGTGTACAAGCATCATCAGAGCAGGCTGACTAAGCCAAAACCTTAAAAGAGATTGTTATAGTTAGGGAAAGCTATCACACATGTTTGGATGTTGTTTTTTGAATAGTAAACTAAGTGTTTGGGTTCAGTTCTGTAGTCAAAGCTTTACTCTGAATGGGGGCATCCAACATCCACCGGAATGTAAACCTGTGTCTCCTGTCTGTCCCTCTGGCTGTTCTAATCATCTACAGAATGGAAATGTCAGGCAAAACATTTGCTCCAGCGGAAACAAAACGTGGGTGTCAACAAAGCGCTGATCCTCTGGTCTTTACCCTGGCCTTACTCTCTCACACCCACAGGTATGTGCACGCACACCGGCGAAGAGGGCACGCAAACACTAGACTTTGCGGTTCAGCGCGGCTTAATACACATGCACGCACACTCCCAAACACAGAAGTACCTATTTTCAAACAGATGTATGAAGTGACGGAGTCACTCAGCAGTGCAAAGGGGGGACGGTAGCGCAGGCATCAAAACAGGTAGCGTCTCCATCAAGGCTATTTTTAGAATTTCCTGGCGTCCCAAAGAGACAGAGAGAGAAGGGGCCGAGAGGAGGCAAGTGAGCACGTACATTGGGATGGTTGAGTAAACTTGCGATCGCAAACTTCCTGTTGGTGACAAGCATGCCGCACGCACGCACACAAAAACGTATAGGACTGCACGTAGGTTATTGTGGTTGTGCATGGCAAAAGACAAAGAGGGGCTGCACTGAGCAGATACATCACAACCGCAACACATTCATCTGGACCCCTGCCATGTCTCCATGTGTATCCAGTAAGAAAGACTCATTCATTCCTGCTTAGATTTTGCCCATTTATATTTCACATGTAGACATGAGGAAACAAGCTGAGGGTACTATGTAGGACATCCACGCAAGGTAACTGGTAGGGTAAGGAGGAGGGAGGGAGGGAAGGGAGGGAGGGGAGGGAGGGAGGGAGGGAGCGGAGGGAGGGGGAGGGAGGGAGGAGGGTGGGAGGGAGGGAGGGAGGGGAGAACCCTGACAGCCAGAAAGAGGAAGACAGAGAGAAAGAGACACACATACACATGTGGTTAAGGGATGAGTGGAGAAAGACTGAGTAGAGAAGGAATGAAAATGCTAAAGGTGCAAAGGAAGTATGGGTGGGGGTTGGGTGGTACAGCTTTGTGACCAAGTAAGTACCATCATGCTAGAAACTGCTTGCTCCATTGCCCACTACACGTAATGCAGTCTCACGTCACTGCTAGACTGTGCTTCGCTACAATATAAGTTGATTGACACGCGTATTCCCTCAACACTGACACAAGCAGTCACACACACACACACACATAGGGCCTGCGAGATGAAATGCGACGACAGCAGACCAATTTCGGGTGGATGAAAACACCTTAAACATGTCCCTCACATCACTTCCTGTTTAAGAAAGGGCCCATCACATCGTGAGATTTGTGTTATGTAAGTTCTAGTGTTCCCAAAGCAGACCAGGAACTGTGTGCTTCTTCCTTCGTGCTTTCAGAGAGAAATCCATAATAAATTAAACAAGACACAAAGTGCATGCACAACCACTATACTGTATGTTACTGTACCAGGCCAGCCTAACAAACCCTGCTCAAATTTGATGGGAGTGCTATGCATAGAGACGGCCTCTATATTTGATGTCTATTTTGGACATGGCAGAATGGGCTCTTTATAAGTGCTTGTTGTGTGAGTGGTCTACGTTCACAAGAAAAACAGAGCGCGGAGACAGACGCACCGAAAAAGACAGGCGGAGAGAGACACACAGAGAGACAGACACAGACAGAGAGAGAGAGAAAGAAAGAGATAAAGACATACAAAAAGAGAGAGGGAGTATGTGTGTGTCAGACGGAGAAAGAGAGAGAGAGACAACAAACATGAATCATTATGACAATTAGAGCTCCAGAATGGACTCAGCTATTGCCTACTCACTCTATAATACACCTGTACACACTAATACACACTAACACTCACGTACACTCACTCAGCTCCAAACTCAACAACACATTTAGTACTTATTATTTTGTACATATGATGAACAGGGCAAGTCCAAACTTGAAAACCAGGAGGGACATGGGAGATGAGCCAATTAAACCACAAGTACAAGAAAGAGGAGAGAGGGAGAGAGAGAGAGAGAGAGAGAGAGAGAGAGAGGGAGGGAGGGAGGGAGGGAGGGAGGGAGGGGGTGAGGTGAGGTGAGATCGCATGGGATAAATTAGATTATCCAAACAACAATACAGGCAGCTGGTACAGTACCATGGCACAGGTCTAAAACACATATGATCACTTACACACTCACACAAATACACACAGATGAGTGACTAGCAAAGTAGCCACAAATAGCTGGGGCTTGAGCTGTGCCATCCATGGTTCTATGTTACAGGGCTGACTGCCTCACCCGACAAAACATGAAGGACGAATCGCACAACATTCCATCCCTTCACTACAAAACTCCAATACACTCGTGTCAATGTCTGAGTCCACCGACATACAGTACAACAACAGAACAGTACAGAACAGAATACTAACATGTGCACGTGTTGCTCCATGTTTGCGTGTGCTGGTCCATGTTTGTATGTGCATTCGTCTGCGTGATAGCTTGTGTGTCTGGTCTGTGTGTTAGTTTGTGTGTCTGATCTGTGTGTTAGTTTGTGTCTGGTCTGTGGAACTCTACATCACTGCATTTCATGTTCCCGTGGCTGCAAATGTCACATAAAGCTAATAACGGTATCACTGATAATAACACATCTCTCATAGTAGTTCACGGTGAGTAGTCTTGGCACACACACACACACACACACACACATACACACACGTACAGCGGGATCACACAAACACTGTAAACAGGAACTGCAGGCATGTGGAGATGAGATAGTCACTGACTTACTGATCATTACCTGTGAAGTACTGGCCCGTGAACTCAATATGTCACTCACACCCTCACACACACCATAGCCTCTCCACACACACACACACACACAAACAAACAATCTCATCACGAGAGCCATGTCATGTCAGAACTACTGGAGCTAGCAACAGTCTCAGCAGGGAACAGAATATGGGGCAAAGAGACAGGAAACAAGGCCAAAGAAATTTAGTAGCTGTGCTCTGAACAGCACACGGCATTACACACACACACACACACACACACACACACACACACACACACACACACACACACACACACACACACACACATGCAGCAGCCCAGAGAATGTAGCTGGCTGTTTCATAAGCCTTTTTAACCACATTGAAATAACCTCTCCAGAATTTCCATAACGTGCATGGCATCAATAAATAACCTCATTCTGCACCATGACAATTCCATAATGAATATTTCACTGTATTATTTTTTAAACATTACATACTTATGAATAATGAATGCAGCTGTATCCCAAATAAGGCATCCAGTAGAGGGCCATTTTCACCTAACCAAGCAGTAAAGATCAGGAAGATGAGCCAGACTTCCTCAGATGATCAGCTGGAGAGCAACAGCACATGCTTTTGTGTGAGTGTGTGTGTGTTGTGTGTGTGTGTGTGTGTGTGCTTCTCTGCTTGGGCAATAAAGCACCCAAATGGCATGAAATATGCAGGCGACTATACATCCGAGTTCGGTGTCCGTAAAGAATGCCTTCATCAACCAGACCCCACATCACTGTCACCATGGCTGGTGTGTCAGTGACCAAGTGCTGTCTGCAGCGGTGGGCGGCTCAGAGTAGCGCCCCCCCCCCCCCCCCCCCCCTCGTCACACACTCAACACTCATGCCACATGTGCCCTGACAGACAACCCACCTTGTCACATGTAGTGTGAGTGTGAGGGTGCACAATGGTGGGAGTGGGACTGGAGCCAGCTGCCATCCATACTGAACTCCCACGTATGCACGCACATACACGCACACACACACGCACACATCTGTATCTGCAGATACACACATAGAGACGCATACGTTGAAACAAAAAAACACTTACACGCAGAAATGAACCATCTTCTTCTCCCAGAGGCCTCTTTATCTAATTAAACCTCTGGACAGGCTCCGTTTCGGAGACTTTGTCAATAATCCTTAAAGACAACAGAAGCTGACACACCTATGAGTGATAGGAGGATTACCAGGCCAGCGGAAGGCCAAAGCCATAAACATATCAGTTCACTCATTCTGTCAGGATCCCAGTGTAGACCACACACACAAACTGTCTGATTCATGACACAAGAAGGGCCTGCCAGGGAAAGTCTATTGGGAGATGATGATTATGATCATGAGATGTTGTCTGAGTACATGAGTTATCTGACACATCTCTAAACTTGCCACATGTATACCTCATCCGCAAACTCCAAACGAAAAGTCCACCTCAAACATATTTTGTCCTTGGCATGTCTATATGTGGGGTATAGACGGGCAGGGAGGTGACAGTGAGGAGCAGAGAGGAGCAGGCAGGGAGGTGACGGTGAGAAGCAGAGAGGAGCAGGCAGGGAGGTGGCAGTGAGGAGGAGAGCAAGAAAGGAGGTGACAGTAAGAGCAGAGAGGAGCAGGAACGGGAGGTGATATGAGGAGCAGAGCGGAGTTGACAGGGAGGTGACCGTCAGGAGGAGAGCAAGAAAAGAGGTGACAGTAAGGAGTAGAGAGGAGCAGGCAGGGAGGTGACGGTGAGAAGCAGAAAGGAGCAGGCAGGGAGGTGACAGTAAGAGCAGAGAGGAGCAGGCAGGGAGATGGCAGTGAGAAGCAGAGAGGAGCAGGCAGGGAGGTGACAGTGAGAAGCAGAGAGGAGCAGGCAGGGAGGTGACAGTAAGAGCAGAGAGAAGCAGGCAGGGAGATGGCAGTGAGGAGCACAGAGGAGCAGGGAGGTGACAGTGAGGAGTTGAGCAGAGAAGTGGAGTTCAGCATTTCGAGGACCTTGGCCCTCCAGAGAGCGTCCTTGTCAATTACTGTTACCAGCACTCCCTATTGCCACGGTGGCCAACTCTGCTATTAATGCTGTAATCTAATAAGGCTTGTCGCCAACCAGTAACCCTGACAACTGGATTTAGCCAGAATACACCTAGGTGAGTCCCAGAAGGAACTGCAGACAAACCAACATTGAGGGTCAGTCAGAATCAAAGAGTGTTAGAAACGTGTGGGTTAACAGCAAGGTTAATGTAGCATGGTGGCAAATGAAGCTAAAAGCCTGAACACTGTCCATATTATCGACGCTAACATGGACGTCACAAGTCACCAAACTCTCAATTGTGAGGAATATCCTTAAGTAGTTAAGGGAGCTTAGGAGCAGAAATGACTTAACACAGAAACAAATGCAATCTGTGTCCCAGGTTACTACAAAGGAATTTGTATTTGAATGTACTTGTACATTCTGCGATGAATCAGCATTTTGCACCTTTGTGTTTTTCATGCACGCTATCCCAGTTGTCCTACTGTTTTATCCAATCTGTGATATTACAGTGAAACTATGCTTTGCACTTCCCTGGAAAGCAGACAGAAAGGTAGAATATGGAATATCTGTCTCTCTCTCATCAATGTTCTGTCTGTATGACTCATAATTAGATAACTCTCCATTTCTCCAGGTCCTGAAGTTTTGTCATTGGCTCAGGCAGTGCCAAGCCCGCCTCCCAATCAATGCTCATCCTATTAGAACTTAGCTCCAGACACATTGATTCGTGGTACTCACACTTCTTCAACTCTATTCCCTTAGTTGAATAAAGAAGTCTGCTTAGACTTGTTTTGCAGGAAATGCATGGCTGTGCCTTGTCATCCTATTTTCAAAGAATAGCATGTCTGCCTGTCAGCCTGCCTGTCAGCCTGCCTGTCTGTCTGTCTGGTGCCCCCACCTGGCAATCAAGTAATTAATCCATCCACCTGTCTGTCTGTCTGTATGCCTGTTTCTTTGCCTGTCTGTTTCTTTGCCTGCCTGCCTGCCTGCCTGCTTGTCTGTCTGTCTGCCTGGTTGTCTGTCTGTATCTCTGTCTGTCTGTCTACCTGCCGGCTTGCCAGCCTGACTGTCTGCCCGGAACACCGTCTTTGTATGTGTCATCAAAATCTGCAGTTTCGGTGGCGAGGGAGAGGAGGTTTCTTCCTGTTTTTGTGGTGACTTGGAGGTCGCAGGAAGGTTGCCCTGGCCAATCAACGGGGCCTTGGCAGAGAACAGCCTGGCCCTGCTCTAGTCCAACAGGATCAGTTTCTCATGACGGCTCACTTTGGAGAGATTCTGGGCCAGCAGGAGCTGCCCTGGCAGGGAAAAGTGATAGGGCAAGGAGGGGAGGGAGGGAGGGAGGGAAAAAGTCCACCACAAACTGGTACAGTGTGTATGTGTTTATGTGGATGGGAGGGGGTCTTGGGAAAGGTTGGTGGCTGGAAGGGAGGTGGACCTTAAAGCATCTCTTCCTACCCAGGGGAAATCTGGTCGATGACAAAAACCAATTGAAACCATGTGGGTAAGGTAGAGTCACATTACCCTTACTGTGGGTATTTGATGGGGCCAATAGGATGAACACTTTGATTGATAAGAAGAAATGGCATAGAACTGGGTAGAATTGAATGAAAACCATTCAAAGTAACCCGACCACCCATCGCATCTCGAATGCCCAGTGTGAACTTGTGTTCACTGTTCCGAATTCATCAGAAACTATTCGCTTCAGATAGCTAGCCTATTATATAGGCAACCTGAACAACATCAGATACAGTAAATAAGTAAGTTGGTTAGTGAGCAAGTAGAGTAAGTAAATCTGATTCATAAGCACACTCTCACTCAGCAAGGCTGAATGAGGTTCTGAAAAGCACAAACACCATAAAATACATAGTAAAAACTAAATACAAACAGTCAATAACAGTAAAATAAAGATACAAACAAACGTGGATACAGACGTTTTCTATGTATATATATCGGCGGGCTCTGAAGATGATCAGCCCTGTGGAAACAGCCTCTAGTCCAACCCTACAAATATATGTCCTCTATCCATCAAAGCTGTCTATCAACAAGGCTGTCTATCGCTGTATAAAGCTGTCCATTTATTGAGAATGCTGTCTATATATCTAGTTCTCTACGATATGTATCTGTTGTAGAGGTTGTCTTCCTGTATCTATTGATGCTGCCTATCTATAAAAGGCTGTCTGTCTAGAGTGTGTCTATATGCAGCCGTTTATAGATAGGCAGCTTCACTAGACAGCGTCTCCAGTTAAACAGCTTCTACAGAGAGAAAGCACCTATATATAGGCCAGCCCCTGTTGCAGACCCAGACAGACAGCCTCTATAGAAGCTCCGATCCAGACAGGTCCCAAGCTCAGGACATCCTCTTGATGAAACGGTCTGTTAGGTCTGCAAGATCCTCAGATACTTGGTGTAAAAAGGTGCCCCTGTGTGCTTCATTGATCTCCAGCCTTTGACGATGTCAGTGCTCTGCATCGGTCCATCCCGCCGCTCTCCTCGGTCGCGACTAAAAAAACGACAGCTCTTCCTCCTCCCTCTGCCCTCCTCTTCGGCTCCTCTTTAAAGCAGCGGGCCTTCCTGGTGGTACTCGAAAACGACACGCCTGTCTGCTCTTTCACCTGCACCTCGGCTTCTAAATTTAGCTCGTAATTCATACGGCGCAAAGACCGAATTCGGTTATTCCAGTCTTAAAGAGATAGTTCCCCCCCTGATTCCATCGCTCGTTCGTGTCGCTCTCTTGCAGAGCGAAGAAGAAGAGCGGTGGTTTCTGTGACTCAGCTTTTCTCTTTAGATGATAACCCCGCCGCTAGTTCCACCCTCAGCGCCACAAAAAGACAAACATACAACTGACAACATTGTTCAAACTTTAAAAACCGCTACTTCAAGATCACCTTGTGCTCTGCCGTCGTGAGGTGGGTTATAATTCGGGGCAAAACTCAAAGTGAAATTCTATCGGCGCACAAATAATGTGTTGTGTTTCCGAAACACAGTTAAACAAGGAAGCAACAGTGCTGTAACAAGTGTAATAACTGTCCACTGAAATACACCTTGCTTGTCCGTCTACGCTGTCTTCCAATTCAGATGGATCTGTCCTATTGATCCCCCTGCTCAGAGTGAAGGTAGACAGGTTATGACAAACAGATTCATAACAGCACCAGCTCAGACAGCCAGGACAGCATTGTAACGCTATCTCTGTGCTCCCCTGCACAGTCAATGCTCGCACACAGCCATTAAGTGCTCATCCATTACACATCACACAGATGGAGAAATACTAGATAGGATGCAATGTTTCGATTTGTTTCAATGTTTGCCTGTAAACACCGGGACACCAGATATGGACAACAGTCTGGACGTCAATGAAATGGTTTACCAGCACGACCAGATACATACAGGAAGGTTTTGAGAACTGCAAGAATCTACACTGCCTTCACTGTCCTCACGCTAGAGGCTGGGGAACAGTCTTGTTCAGGTTTGCAGTCATGGCCAACAGATGCAGAATTATAAGCAACCGCAGCACCGCAAAGAGATGGGTTGGTTTATAGCTGTGCCATCCTTTAAACAGGAAAACTCTCCCCCTCCTCTCCCACTCTCTACCTGACTCTGCTTCAAGGCTTTAAAAAAAAGGGATTGGTCAGCATTCCGGTGGTGAAACTTGTAAAATATATCTCAATCAATTAGTCATGAATTGAATTCAAACAATCCTGTAGCCAGGAGAGTGAGGTGGAGAAAGAGAGGAGAGAGGAAGGGAGCAACATGTTCAACGGACGTCTGCAAGAAAATCAAAGATCATTACCGAGCAGTCCGAAAAAGCTAAAGGAAACAAAAAAGCCAAGCTACAACCTTTCCCTTGAACCTCTCAATCTCTTTGTCTCTCCATCTCTCTCTCCCTAACCCTTTCCCAATCGGTTTTCTACCACTCTTTCTCCTCATATTCCGCTGTTTCCTTTTCTTTCTCTCTCTTCCCCTCTCTTTCTCCCTTTCACTGTCCTTCCCCCGCTATCCCTCACACACACGCACACATGCATAAACACCCTTTTTCTGCTACCTAGCTCAAGTATGCAGACCCAGTGTCATTTCCATGCTGCACACACAAATACACAAGAACAATCTCAGGCAGCGGTGTTGTTAGGAGGCTTGGGGAACGCCATCAAAGCGCCATTTAAAGCCCTCTATGAGTAATGGCATGAGGAGATAGATCTATCTCCCTCAGGAGTACCACACAAAAGCATGCTGTTTATCCTCACAATAACACCACACTGGCCCTGCCTGCACCGCTAAACCATCTTAACTATCTGCCCCACTTTAGAAAAATCTCCTTTCCCTCTCCTCTCTCCTCCTCTCTCTTCCTCTCTCCCCGCCTGTCCTCTCCTCCCTGCTCTTTGTCCCAGTGAGGCTGAGAAAGTGTTGGCGTTGGAGCCAAATAGACACACCGTTCTAATCCCCCCGGTAGCCCACATGATGAGAGCAAACTTGGTCAAACTAAAGGGGAGCTGAGACGCCTGGAGGTCTGAACTTATCTCTGCATCTGCTCACGTCCACGGGTGTCGCCAGAGGAGATGTTGGGCATTCGGAGCAGGAGAGTCAAGGGAGATAAGGGGAGCAGAGCGAACGCAGGGACCGAGTCCTCTACTTGGAGTCTCCTTTGAAACAAGGCCTCTCTTTTGTCACTGGCTCATTCTTGTTTTCCAGAATACATTTTTTGCGTACTGCCTTTCAAACGTGTTGCCTTGGTCATGACTGAAAAGTGCATTTGTATCATATCGTTATACCTTTGAAATTGAAACAACAAAGTTGGCATGACTTAGGACATCTCGAATGCAAGCCTTTGAAAAGGCAGCAGCTAGCATTTTGGCCTTGATGTTAACGGTGTGTGTCTGTAGCTACGCCAGCTTTGAGAGAGGTGACTATATTTAGAAGTCGCTCATTGGGAAGTGTTTGGTGCTCAGTGCCGATTAGATGGCGAGGTGTGGCGGCGAGACGAATCCCATCTTTCCTTCTTTGATATGCGCTCGTGCCAACAATAAACCGATTCCGTAACCAAACGAGGCACGTTGGTGTGTACGTTTGTGGGTGTGTGTGTGGGTGGGGGATGGTGGCATCGTCCGTGGATGTGCGTGAGGCTTTCGTGAGACTTTCGCGCAGACAATAGAGAGTAGGTGGCTGTGTGTGCGGCTCTGCGCCGAACAGACTGAGAGGTAAGCGTGACCTCCGACAGCTCAGGTCAGAGTGGATCTTACGCACAGCTTGGCGGTGACAACAGGCCAGTGTTGGCATGCAGCCTGCTTATCGCTTCATTCCAGCACCAAGCAGAAGTGCATGAGTGTGTGTGGGAGAGGGGGGAGGGGGGGAGGGCGGTAACTGCCCCCCTCAAGACGTCATCCCGCCTCAACCTCCAGAACATCCCACCTCATCGTCCAGAACTGGGTTTTTCTCAGTCTTTAGACCCCGACCCAGGGAAAGCTTTCATGCATGCAGGTAGCTGGTTTGGAGCAGTTCTCAACCCTGGATTGTGTGCCAGTTATGTTGTTTGGCCAGGTGAGACCACACAAAACCAAACCTCCTAAATCCCCTTGACAGCTGCAGGTCTTGGTAAGCTTCCAATTCGACTGTAGAGTGTTTACACGTGAGGGAGATCTCAAACCGGACCAAACCGAGGAAAACGACCTCAAAGCAGCACGTTTGACAACGCTGATTGGACAATTGTCGCGGACATTTCCCTGTTCTGTTCAAATGTACTAATGTTACAAAGACATGGATTGCTTGGTAACCTGTCACAAAATTTACCCCAGCTGCCTCAACTGGATTTTTAGTGTGAGCAAAAAAGTGATTGTTTAGGCCAAACATGACAATTGACAAGTGTTTGCTGTTGCGCGTCAGCATAATACCCAGCATTCGTCATAACACATCACTTTAGTCGAGAACAACCACACATCCCTCAAAAACCCTCTCCGGTCTCTCTTTGGTGTCTCTACTTACCTTCCAGATCTTTCTTCAAGACCCTACGCAACCTGCGCTCCATGATATTAACAAATGACTGCGTCTCCATAGTCCCGCCGACAGAAACCATTTTTATTGACGTTTTCTCAACTGAGCTCAACTCCACTGATAAGTGTGACACGATCATGGAGGTAGCCAACTGACCCGCTGCCTCTTGCACGCAAACATGGCCTTTTAACCCAGCACACACACAATCCAGCATACCAACACGCCCTCCCTACTTCCAGCCCCTCTTCCATACTCACTTCCCTCCCTTTTCCCAAATAGCAGAGATACCATTAACACTCAGTCTAATGGGCAAGATAACCTTCGTCTAATGTCATGGCTGAGTAGCGAGGTGAGTGTGACTGAGTGTCTGGTGGTTACATCACTCCACGCTTGCTTTTTTCGATTGTGTGTCGCCACGCGTTTGGAGCAGGTAACCTGTTTGAGCTGAATAAGCGAGCCAGCGACTTTACATTACAGCAACAGGTCCCCCAGGGAGGTCCACAGCAGGCTGGCTGGGTGGCCTAGCCTCGCTGTCCCCGTCTGGGCTGTGATGGAGGCTGCGTGGAGGCTATGCGGAGACCAGGGCAGAGGCTGTGATAGGGAACATACCCCGGGGACACAGAAGCTGTATCCTGTTTGAACAACGATTAGGCTTACTAATGCAATGGAAACGACATCGGACTCCTTGTAAGTCAACAGGACCGGTTCTTTCCCAGACCAACCCGGAGTGCCACCAAAAAACCAAGGAAGTCAGAACTTCTACGAGATCTTTGACATAAATGTTGCCTAAGCTGTGTGAGGGTCCAGTCAAGGGGAATGCTTGGGTTGCCAGGACTAATAGATGAAAGTGAAGCTTTGGGGCTAATGCCATTTTCTAAAAACAAACCCATCTGGTAGTTTCCAGCCCTCCGAACAGCCGAAAAGGCAAACGTAGAGAGCAAGAAAGAGAGAAGGGGGGAGAGAGAAAAGGAGGGAGAGTAGAGAAAGAGACAGAGAGAGGGGGCAAATAGAGAGAGGAAGAGAGGGAGAGGGGGGGTGGAGAGAGAGGCGGCGTTACAATGCTGCCTGCTGCACTGCAGCAAAAATCTCCACAGCATACCCTAGCTAGCTCCCAACCTCCTCAACGGCACAGAACATACTACCAAAAAGAGGAAGAAAACACTGAGAGAGAGACAAAGAGAGAAAGAGAGAGAGAGAGAGAGCGAGAGAGAGAGGAACGTGGTGGATGGATGGAGCCTAAATCAAGTGACAGTAAGAAAGCGAATGAGTGTGAGTAGCATTGAGGCAGATGGAGGGAAATTGGTCGAAAAAGGTTGGGGGGGGAAGAAACAGGAAAAGGAAAGAAGAGCAAGGGAATAAACCATCGCTAAAAGAGTCACTGGCATGAAGACAACAAACCCCATGTTCCATACGTTTCGAGACGCTATGTTTTAGGGACCGTGCTGCACATGGACTCGCTTATCTTTCCCCTTCTCTTAAACCTTTGCACCTGTTGTCGACCAAGGCAACAGCATTCAAGGTAAAACACCGCTGAGTTGTGCCTTCTGACGTCCAGACTAAGAACGTTTTCGTGTAGCAGTTCACTAAAGACTGTGCACGGGCTGCTGCAGGAGCAGATGAGAGAGACAGGAGCCTCTGGCTACATGTGGAGAGAGGAGAGCACATTCACACACGCGCACACACACGCGCACACATACCTGCCCTCTAGTGCAGTCTAAGAAGGGAGTCTGAAGGAGAGAATATACAGAGGGAGATTGGAAGAGAAAGTAGAGAAGAAGAAGGGGGGGGGAGATAGAGACAGAGATGCCCTAGCTAATGGACTCCATTAGGACCTGAGAGCCCAGATCCTCTCCTCCTGTCTACCTTTCCTGTGACCCCCACTGCCCCAGGGGGACCAGGAGAGGCCAGGCCCAGAAGATGCTGGCCCAGAACTTGTAGCCCCACAACAGGGATAAAGCAAAGTGCAGAAATCAGTCTGAAAATGTTCAGATTGAATCAAACAAGGGTTTACATGCTATGGTTCATCACGCTGGGGTTGGACAGTATTTCAACGCTGCGGTCAACTGTAGGGTCAGTGTAGCTGAGGAGATTCATGTATACTGAAGAGAGGAGAGGATGACGTCTTCACCTGAGCATTAGGGACAGATAGACCGAAGGGAGCAGAGATGATGCTGTGTTCAGAGAACACAGGCGGTTATGAGACGTAGACGGAAGAGAGGTAGAGGGGGAGTGAGGAGGGAGGGAGAGAGAGAGAGAGAGAGAGAGAGAGAGAGAGAGAGAGAGAGAGAGAGAGAAAGAGTGGGAGATCGCCTAAACGTCTCCGACAGATGAAAGGCATTGTCGAGCGCAAAGCCTTCATTTGAAGCTGAGAGACGCCAGGCTAACTTTATTGGGAAAGCAGAGGTCAAACGCGGAGGAGGTTAAACGCAAGGCTATTACTTGAGGACACGTCGGCGAACTTACTCGCGTACAAATCCAGACACACACATTCACCCTGTCACACACTTACAAATCCACACGTGCACGCACACAAGACACACACAACACACCATTACATTCACCCAACGCCTGGTAAGCAGTCCATGGGACCCAATAACACACACACATTAATTACAGATGATGAGTGGTGTTATATTTCACGTGAGGCATAACTGACACCTGGATGCCTAACCTTTTCCTATCCACATACGAGAAGCTTCCTGATCCACTGACCAATGGTATTTAGAGGAGCAGGTGGTCAAGAGATGTAGCGATGTTTGGCTTGTTAGTTTAAGAGGGAGAGAGAAAGACGAGAGGATAGAGAGGAGAGAGAGAGAGAGAGAGAGAGAGAGAGAAAGAAAGAGAGGGAGAATTGAGAGAGGTACTCCAATCAGCCAAAGTGCCTCTTACAAATCCAGACACACACATTCACCCTGTCACACACTTACAAATCCACACGTGCACGCACACAAGACACACACTAACACACACATACATTCACCCAAACCCTGGTACACAGTCATGGACCCAATAACACACACACATTAATTACAGATGATGAGTGGTGTTATATTTCACGTGAGGCATAACTGACACCTGGATGCCTAACCTTTTCCTATCCACATACGAGAAGCTTCCTGATCCACTGACCAATGGTATTTAGAGGAGCAGGTGGTCAAGAGATGTAGAGATGTTTGCTTGTTAGTTAAGAGGAGAGAGAAAGAGAGAGATAGAGAGAGAGAGAGAGAGAGAGAGAGAGAGAGAGAAAGAGAGGGAGAATTGAGAGAGGTACTCCAATCAGCCAAAGTGCCTCTTCACTACCACCACGGTGTACACCAGATGCCTGAACAGACCAGAGACGCTCCTGAGCCCCTCTCTCATGTCTATTTGACACCTTTAAAGCGTCTTGTCAGGCTGGAGAGAACAGGGCTCTGGCGCTGGCCTGGCCCGTCTTCAGAACCCTGCCCCCCACCCCCCACCCCCACCAACACCATCAACCCCCCACCAACCCCTTGACATAAAACACGTCTCCCCAGGGAGAGCAAATCTCCTGACTCACCTCTAAGACGCCCCACCCTGAAAGACTCACTATCCCTAATAGAATTAGCTCCTCCTGGACACGGACGCGTCACCAAACACCTCGTCGCTGACGGTAAGATGACGACCATGACCTCAGAATGAGCCTTGCACCGGAGAGACTGACGGTCAGCCTCACTGGCAAATGGCAACTGCTGTGCTGTAACATTGCCAAGATTCTGAAATCCTCTCATTCTGGACTATTGTAGAGGATCACGGATGAGCATTTAGAGTTATTCCCTCCATCTGTGTTTCTCCCTCTCTACCATTCTCTCTTACCCTCTGTCTATGTCTCTCTCTCTCCTTACGTTACATGCTCTTTTTCCCATCAGATTCATTTATAGTCCACCAAACAGAGTTGAGTCTTTGTCTCTGTGGCTATAATATGGTCCTGGGTCTCTGGTGTAGCATTGTAGCTTTCAGCTCTCAAACTCCACTGCAGCTCTGCTGACAGTCATGTGACCAACTCTCTCAGGACCAGGAAGTCTGAGCAGCGAGATATGTCAGAGAGAACCTACTTACAGCTGTGCTTCTGCAACACTCCTGCCCTCCACCACAACTCACCTCCTCACCTCCTGCGGGGTGTACGTGTGTGCATGATTGTGTGTGCGTGGGTGACTTATTCATCTTAGCATTGGGGCCAGAGGACGTGTGCCAAATGATGGTCTGATTTATGGATGCTAGATGAGACACAGGACACTGGACCACAAGGGGACAGCCTGCGTAGCGGAGCCATGCGATGGAGTCTATTTGAGGAGGAGACACTATCCAAGGAGGCAACAATGTGAATACGTCTTCATCTGGGATTGGCTAACAGCCTACAAGAGACATACTAGAACTGTCCTCGTTCAGCAGAGCTGCCCTCATTCAGTAAATAGTCTGCACAGTTAGAAACGCTGGGCCTCATAACAATTTGGAAGCGGTGTGGTGTTCAAGAGTAAGACACACTTGAATACACCGGATTGCTGTTACGAATCCAGAACGCTGTCAAATCACATACTCTTCCTTTAAGATGATTCTATTCTTAAATAACATGCATTTGTTATGTACCACAGATGTTCTTCCAGTCAATGCAGGCATTTGGTGTGTGAATCGTCACTAGGGAAGTAGTTTTGGTTTTACCACAGAGACAGGTGTTTGGTGTGGCTGCATTCAGCAAGAGAAGCAGATGTTCAGTTTAGCTACACGTGTGCTCGGAGAATAACGCAGTCAATAGATAATCCAGGTCAGGCTGACAACAGCTTGGCCGATGGGAGAGATTGGCGTGTCCTGTGATCGCCACGCCAACACTGGCTCCACCACCGCTCACATGACAGAGCCACATAAAACAGGCAGCGATAACGTCTACTAATGGTTACTGCTCTCACCGGAAGGGGCGAACCACGAGAACCCTGAGACGTGCAAACTCAGCCGCGTCGTCATGCATAATACAAAGATCTATATTTACGTTCTTCTGTTTAGCCAGTGGAATCAGGCCGCTCTTCTGTTGTGTCAGTGAAACAAGCGGCGTTGGAGGTGGAAAACCCACTGCACTGTGCTGATCAGTCCTGGCGTCTTTAGCAGTAATTAAAACGCCAGATCAGTGCGCTGGGACTTTGTGATGTGACCACTTAATGTATGAACACGGGGAGACAGACTCCATTAGGCTGACAAGACATGGACATGCCTCAGGCCCTGCAGACAGTTATCCGGCATCTTCAGAAGACTGAACCTGCTCTGAGAACCTCCGCAGAAACGGTGGAACGTTTCCTCGGTGCATTGCACTAGCACCTGTTTAAGGAAGAGCTGGAGTTTCAGAGTGGCGGTCATGAAGAGCGGCTGTCGAAAGCGTGAATGTCATCGATACACACACTTTTGGTCAAACCACAGACAGAGATAAATAGGCTGGGTGAAGTATTTTCTAAGTGTACAGTATTGTCAACCAACCCACACCATCACATTATGTTTCAGTGGCACAGCTTGCTAAAAGTGTTTTTCGTGTGAAAGCACCTGAGAGCTAACACCAAAAATGCACTGTGATTTAATGACGTGAGAATTTGGAAAAGATTGAATACGAATATAACACATTTGGATCTTGGAGAGCCTTCTCAGCATCCAAGCTCCTCACGCTGGCTGTTCCTCCACTGCTTCCAGGCTCCTGCACTGCGACCTTGACCACAGCTCCAGACCCGCTTGGTGACGTTAGCTGACGTCTACTCCGGGAGACGAAGCCAGAGTCGACGTTATGCAACGGGGCAGTGAGAGCAACCCCTCTCTTATCTTTCCAGAGAAACGTCTCTCTCCATCTTTCTCCTTGCTCTTCCTCTCTCTCCTTCTCCAGTCTTCCTCAGGTCTGTAGACCTCTCTCTTTCTCCCTCTGTACTTCCACTTTCCTAACCTCCACCCACCTCTACTCATGCTCTTCATCTCATCTTCTCAGCTCTCCCTGTCTCCTCTCTGGACTTCTCTCGGCTCCTATCTCGTCTCTGGACTGTCTGTCCGCTCTCCTCCGCCTCCCTCTTCTCCTCCACCCTCCCGTCCGTTCTTTGTCTGAGAGAAAGAGACGCTGTAGAAAGAGCTTCAAGGAAATGTAGAGCAGCTAACCCTCCTTTTGCTCTCCTTTCTCTCTGTCTCCTCTATTGGTGCTGATTTGTATGTAAACTCAATAGTCTCTGAGAGGGAGGGAGCCAGACCCTGCATCTCATCACCTGGCAGGTCACATTTCTCAAGAGCAGGACACAGATAACCCAAATTAATTCACTGAGGAAAATGATGATACTGTCGATTCTGATGTACAATGTGATTAATACGAAACCAATGGCTCCCGAATTATAATGCAGAGGACACTTTGCTGTATGATCACTTGACCCTGCTAGATGTGACCCTGCTAGATGTGACCCTAATAGATGTGACCCTGCTGGTGAGACGAGCTGCAAAGACCTCTCCTTCACAGTCTAACAACACCCTCCATCGCATACGGTGGACCTGTGACATCACACACACACCCTAATATCCGGCCCCTAACCATCTCGTCTGCGTACACGTAGTTGCTTGGGCCCTGCCTCCAAGCGATATATGGGGGTGATGCTTCGGTACCTTTGCCCTTCTTTCTAAAGGAAAGTAAAGAGCCAGTTTAACGAAGCAGCAGGGTCCCTTCAACGGATACCCATGTGGGGAGAAATTACAGCAAGGCTGCCAATTAGAAACTTACAGTAATTGCTTGTTTATGAAGCCATAGCAACATGGCATAGATTCGTCCGTGCTGCTGTTATTTTTGGCCAGCCATGGAGTTGTTGTAATTGTTAGTGCCTGTGTTTGAATCCCCTCCAACCCCTTTAATTATACCAACGGTCTCCCCACGAAACTACCCATGGGGAGAACGAGGGAAGGTGTTGTCACAAAAATTAGCCAGTTGGTTTTCATAACGTACACCTTTATTAAATGCTTGTTCCTTTTCCCGAATGAGTACGAGCCACCTGATGGAAGGTGTACTGCTGTGCAACTGGGTGGTTTGACAGAGCGTTGTTCTGGAGTGAGACTTGCACGATGAACGAGCAGCGTTCTGACACTCCTGGTCCGCGCTACATGCCAACGTTAGGAGACGGGGTTCATAAACCGATTCACGTGATGCGACACAGAGGCCCGTCTTGACACGCAGTTCTGCTTATTAAAACACCTTTCATCGCACGTAGACAAAGATGGCAGTGTTCAAGGTCTAGCGGAGTTCAGTGTCACCCCTGCGTGCCGAACTGAATCCTCGCACAAACTCGGTGGAAACAACACATTCATAATACAGCAGGAATGCGCTAATTAAGTCTATCCATCCTGCTGTGCTCTAGGATAGTGAGAATGGTCACTGGAGAAGGTCACTAACATTCTGGCTTTGGTCTGCAAGTTAGATGTAAGCTTTGGGTAGGTCAGGTCAGGGTGTAGGGTTGAAGAGGAAAAGGTCACCCTCTTCCTCTGCAAATCACCAAGAGACACTACTGGTCAACTGGCTTATGTAAACACTTTTGCCTTTGTGGCGTCTACCCCACGAGCACATTTTAGCACAGTGGCCGAACGCGACACGTGTGCTAAAATTACGCCACACAGGCACCTCACAGCTAACAGAACGCAGCACAGAAGCACAGCAATATGACGCAAGATCGGAACAAAACACAATATCATATTTCCAAACAGGCACCACACATGTACACTATAGCACTACACTGAAGCACATCACAACTCAATATATCATAATTCCACATCTGCAACGTAGCAGGAGTTCATGTTTTCACATTTTCTTAAGTGTCTCCAATTACCATTTGAGAACTTTGTAACACTTTTGATCCAGGTGCTTGTAATAAACATTAGTTTATTCATAAAAAGGCGTTAGTAAGCATGTAAGTCACTGTTTTTATAAGCATCTTATAAGGGCCTTATTAGCTATTAAAAATGCTAATATTTTCATATACATGTATAATAATATTAACACTTATGTAGTCTTGGTAACACATACTCATGTTAAGAACACGTTTAGACATATTTATAAGCATCTTATCAGGGACATATTGCCTATTAACTACACTTTGTACAAACAGCTGGATCTTGTGTTAAAAAGGCATAGAATCTTCTCTTTAATGTCGCATGTGGTTGTGGTACCGAAAGGAACAAAGACAAGGGAGTGCGTATCTGTAATCTTTCTAGCAGGATCCATCGTTAATTAATGAATGACTTGTTCCTCCCTGTGCTCAGTCAACAGCTCCTGCTCCTTAGTTCCATGGAAGCGTGCACTGCCACAGCCCCCAGTGAAGTAGTACCAAGATCGCTCCACCCCCGCCCCCAGTGCCCCAACTTCAGCCCAACAGTGTCCAGGCCTGGTCACCATCATCTCAGGGTGACCAGCTGAGCTCCTCCCATGGGAATATCTCGGCTGCTGAACTTAACGAGCCGAATGCTGCTGTGCGTTCCACCCCCCCACCCCCCCACGCTTTACTGACGTTAGCTTCATCTACACGCGTCATTCTTTGGTGTCTGGTTTCCTATTCCTCACCAGGAAGAGAATGACCATTTTACAAGAGCCAAACTAGTGCTCTCCGAATTCAACTTTCCCCTCCTGTCATCCTGTGTCTCCTCCTCTTTCTAGTCTTCTAGTCCCTGGCACCTGTCTGTGGCGCATCTGGTGTTAATATGAAAGCAAGGACGCTGTTGTTTGCTGTTTGTTTAGTTGGCAGGGGGGGGAGGGGAGGGAAGGGGGATGGAGTGGCAGAGGAAACAGCCATCGCAGTACGGGCCAGGAACTTTCATCTCCACTTTGGTGGGGTTCCAAACTGACAGAGCGATGTTCACAGTGAGCAGGCGGTGCCGCGATCACCAATGACAGACATCTGCTGTGGACCCTCCAAGAGACAACAAACCATGAGTGTGAAACAAACATTTCCAGCTCAGCTTGGATAAGATAGAGGCTTCATTACATGTTCAAGCTCTCCCGATTCGCAACCTCATGCTCCAACTTGTCATTTTATCCAGCACGCAAAACGTCGATCGATCTACTTGTATGAATAAACGGCCCAGCATGTTCTGGAAACAGCCTAGGCTGGTATGAGTTTAGGACAGGACATAAATAAACATGGTTGTGACAGCCCCTTCACAGTCAAGCAGAACTATACAACAAAGCTCTGGGTGGATCTGCACTGCCTAAAAAGTATCCCTCACTGCTTTTGAGTTTTGAAGGAAATATCAATTTAGAGATTCACTCACCAACTATGACAAAAGGATGAGTCATATGGTTCTGTATACTATGGTACTGGACGGAGGCACAACCTAAGTGGCAGCGAGGGGGGGGGGTGCAGTTGGATCTCTTATTGCTCTGTATGGGGGTTGTTCTAGGTCACTCAACAAATCAGTTTTCCTTCAGATTGATCCTCAATCTGTGCTTACCTAACACATTTGGCAAGAGGGAGCAGTCACACACACACACACACACAGAAATTATGCCCCTGCAAGGCAAATATTAGCCAACACAAAGCTATCAGCAAGTGCCATCTGCTGGACCAGAAGGTACCTATAGACCAAACCACCACAAACATGGACCATATAGGAAATATAAAAATGGAAAGAAAAGATAGCGGGACAAAGAGAAGGGAGTTTAAGGCTGTCTCTTCAAAAAGACACATGCAAACGGTTTATCAGTACCAGAAAGCAGATGTTTCTTACAGCTCTGACAAATGTTGAGAAGCTCCTGGATACCACTGGGACTAGTGCTGTGGCTCTCGCTGCTCTCTGAGCTGTGTTGCTATAAATATGGACTGTGCTGTAGCCCTGCATCCTCTGAGCCACGGAGCCCAATAGCCCAGTCCAGCACTGAGCAGCACTCATTATCCAGCAGACTTCAAGCCTGCTGGCTTCCTGAACTTTGAGGGAGTGGAGGTGATTGAGTGAGTGAGTGAGTGAGTGAGTGAGTGAGTGAGTGAGTGAGTGAGTGAGTGAGTGAGTGAGTGAGAGAGAGAGTGAGTGAGAGAGAGAGTGCCTGCGTGAGTGCCTGCGTGAAGAGGTTAAGTTTACAACAACAAAGGGGGTACGAGATCGTGTTTCAGCTGTTCACCTACAGCTTCAGATGTGCTCCTGTTTGATTTGTAGTTTCCACCTGTTAAAGGCGTTACATTTTCTAACTGAAGGAGTAAATTGTTCCGACGATTTTCTCTCTGATCTACCGCCACAATACAGTACCTATTTTACGCATTACGCCCGCAGTGTGTATCATAATTCAGTAGGCTGGCATCTCCAGATACTTTTTTAAAGACAGCCATATGGAGGTTCATTGTACACTTCAATGGTTTGGTTTAAACTATGGGAGATTTGGTTGGAAAAAATGATAATTTGGTTACGTCTTATCCAGAGTGCGACTTCTAGAAGTTATTTTTTCTGCTGCAGCTCGTTTCGTCGCGAGGAGGTGCTTCAAAGCCGCACAGAATTCTTGAGGCTGCACAAAATCTATTCATACACAGCACGCACTGATAGTCTGCAAGCCTGCATGCCACTTACGCTAGGCTATATCTTTGTTTCAGCTTTTATGTAGGCAATATACACGGACACGCTAGACATCAAGTGATAACAGCTGATATTTGGTCGTTATTCTTGCAATGTCAGCAAGCCTCAGCAATTGCTCTGCTTCGCTGTCATGATCTACTCTACTGCAGTGGCAATGTCGAGGAAGCAAAACGTTGGTGCCAAGCGCATCAACTTAAAACACTCTAAATAAGCCTGATTCAACACGAGGCAACATTCTGCGCAAGATTATCTGTTACAAAAGCCTGTTGAAAGAAACCTCCTTTCCTACAAACAAAAATCGCTTTCTTTAGCGTGAATTGTTGCACTATTGCTATCCTCAGTAGTTCGACAGTGGTGAATTGGCGGTGTTAATCAGGTCCATGCTCACTTGTGATGATGATGTGGGCCTATTGAAATCTGTGTCGAATGCTGTGAAGAGGGTGTTTTAGCATATGAAAACAGTTCATTTCGTTTAGGCCAATAATAGCCTAACCCTCACATACACCTGCACTGGTCTGTTATGATCATCAATGTTGTGATAGAGCCTGTGGTAGCGCCTGATACTACTATCTTAGGTTCCATTACAATATAAGGAGATAGACTGTGTTGAGCCGTCTTCTCCGTGTGCCTGTAAAAGCCTACCCCTAGCCTGTTTAATAGGTAGGTGTTGCAGGGGAAATGCTGCAGCAGCAAACCGAGAATTAAATACCTGTGTAGCAGATCACGTATGATAAGCGACTCAACGAAAACCACGACCATCATTTGAACGCTTTGCCCATCTAAGGTGCTATAATAGCATGTGTCAGCGCGCTATTAAAAAAGTTAGGAGATTGTGGAGCTTTGGTGATGCAGCGTCTTATTGTGACTGTGCGCGGCGCGTCCCTAAGCTGGGCGCTCGCTATAGGCGGTCTACGGGAGAAGTTGTCCCCCCTCCTGCTTCTCTGCATCCGCTCGCTGCACAAATGTGATTGCAGATCTATCACCATTACAAAACAAAGGTACAACACTCACTCACTCCGAGTGCAGTTAAAGGCGAGATGAATGAGCGCACGATGGCAGTGAACTTACCACTTGGATTCTTGGTTTTCTTAAGACTCTTGCCACAAAGACACTGCAGCATATGCGTTCCTTTGCTGAAAATGTTCCAAAGAAACCACATTGATTTGGGCGAAGAGCAATCCAGTGGCTTAAACACCCAGATAGAGATGAGATCCTTGCGGTTGCATAATAACTCTAGTGAATCAGTTTTCCAAAACAAGCCTACAGATTGTAACATAGAAAAATAGGGGATATCCAAGTCCTTCGCGCTTTCATTCACGTGGTGAAATATTCACTATCTGTCGGACTTTGCAGTTGATGTGTTTTTTCTTCTTCTGGCGTATAAATGATGCCACCTTAGCTGGTCGGTTATAAAAAATATACTCTATAAATTGCATGTGTCGAGCCGGAAGGAGACGTGCAGCCGGTAAACAAACTGAACTAGCGTGAAAACAGTGAAACGGCGGATTTTCGAGGAGAAAAACCTTGTTAGTTCATGACTGTGAGGAGAGGAGGGTGGATCTGAACAGCATCAAACGGCAGGGGATGATGCATACACACACTACTGCAATGATAGCCCAAACAAAACACAACACATAGCCGCATTAAGTCCACTTGGTATCTTCTTCAGGCTACAAACCAAATGTTGGTGATCAAATTCCTATAAGCCCAGTTTTCATCTCATCTCTTACTGCAGCGGTCTGTGAACAGGTTTTGCTTGCTGATGCCCTGTCCCGGTTCTTTGGCTGCTTGTTTCTTTCCTGACTGGTTGCTCTGAATTGTTTCACAAATGCCTCACTTTCATCTCCAAAAGTACGGTGCGCCCGCAGTTTTTGTGTGTGTGTGTATTTCCACTAGCCAAGCATCTGAGTTGGAAATAGATGGGGAGGAGGGGTTAAACAGAAAGATTGGCTTTCCATTACGTAAACACGTGGTTTCTGCGCCGTCATATTACAGACGCTCTCAGATGTTTTATGAAGAGGACAGTCTGCTATTGTCTCAATGACTGGTTTAATATCAGTCAGTGACCTATTCGCGTCATATTGTAAATAAGTGAATGATAGTTGTAAATAGCACTTTGGATCAGGGGTATGTGTTACATATTGGCCATTTATAATGTATCACAATGTTTGTCAATGTTACTACAGGCAGTGTTAAAGACTAAATCATTAGGTTATTTTTACTGGGGAGTTCCACAGGCTGTAGGTGTGTAGTAGCCTTGTCATAGAGGTCACAGGTGCAAAATTGGCTGGTGTTAAGTTTGTGGGGAGCAGGTGACATGAAATCCCTGCACTATGGTTTTAAAGGCTTTGCAGGGTGAAAGTTGTCTACGTTATGATTTAAACAATTTATCCTTATGACTAATACACCGACTAATCCACCTTATACCACAGGGGTTGTGCTTTGTCTTCAAGGAGCTTTTTTCTCTCTTTAGAGTCGTCATGGCTGTTACTTTGGCAACCACAACTCTATCTACACGTTCTTTCACTCATACACACAGTCTCTCTTTCTCCTCTGGTCCTGCTCTGTGTGTGTGTCCTGTCTGTCTGTCTGTCTTCTTCTCTCTCTTCTCTCTTTCTCACACACACACACCACACCCACAGCACACACACACACCACACACACACAACACAGACCAAGCATTTAAAACGCACACACTCAAACTCTCTCCCGGACCTGCGTACGCACGAACATGCTTAAAAGCCATACATTCGTGGGTAGAGCTAGACTGTGAGTTGACGTAGAGTCGTGTGCACTTACGCACTGTTGTTACCAGCATTTCCATCTGGACCCATAGGGTTCCAGGTGTGTTAGTGTCGCTCATGGCGATTCATACCCCTACGCACACATCCCTCTCCCAGGAAGGATGTTTTCCATCACAGACTGAAGAGGAACTTATCAACCTTTTGTGGCCTGTCTCCTCTAAGAGGCAAAGAGACAAACTGAAGAAAAGCCCTCGTTTGCTAGCTTTAGAAATTCAGAGCCAGCATTGTAAAAAAGTCCTTTTGTTCGCCTTAACTGGAGATTCTCTGTCTCTCTCTCTCTCTCTTTCTCACACACACACACACACACACCACACACACACACACTAACACACACACACACACTAATAACACAGCACCCAAGCATTTAAAACGCACACACTCAAACTCTCTCCCGGACCTGCGTACGCACGAACATGCTCAAAAGCCATACATTCGTGGGTAGAGCTAGACTGTGAGTTGACGTAGAGTCGTGTGCACTTACGCACTGTTGTTACCAGCATTTCCATCTGGACCCATAGGGTTCCAGGTGTGTTAGTGTCGCTCATGGCGATTCATACCCCTACGCACACATCCCTCTCCCAGGAAGGATGTTTTCCATCACAGACTGAAGAGGAACTTATCAACCTTTTGTGGCCTGTCTCCTCTAAGAGGCAAAGAGACAAACTGAAGAAAAGCCCTCGTTTGCTAGCTTTAGAAATTCAGAGCCAGCATTGTAAAAAAGTCCTTTTGTTCGCCTTAACTGTAAAGGTTCAACCTGACAAATGAAATCAAACTTAATGTATTATCCCATAAGTAGAACAACACGATCATTTCATTGCAGAATTAAGCTGTCATGTCAAACCGTTAAAGAAAACTGTGTTTTTACTCTTATATATAGCCTACAGTTTCCGCATAGTCATCCTACAGGATGGTTGACTTCTCTGTCAGATTATTGTCATGTCTGTGCAGTACTCTGACTGGCTGGCGCCCACCCTATCTCTTTTGTAATAGGCCGAGCTTCATACAGTAATTTGTTTCTGTCGCTACATCTCTACGTAGGGGTGACCCATGACCCATTAGCAAGTACTGGGAACAGAACCTCTTCTCATCCACTCTCTTAATCATTCAGCAAATGTGAGCTGGATCCAGAGAGAGAGAGAGAGAGATTTCCATCAGGTGAACTCCCCCCACCCCCAATTTCTGTATCAGATTAGTAACCCATTATGCTCAGGCAGCATTTTATGGGCACTCAAGACAGGTCATTTGTTAGTATTTACTTGTCCAGAAATGATGTGGCAAACAGACAGCATTATTCCAAACAAAGAACAGACCAGATATGAAATCACACAATTTGTACATAACATGTCTTTTCCTTGTTATACTCTGACCTTGAAATACTCTTTAAAAAAAGGAGACAAACAGCCTCATCTGTCGTAATAGAAGTGTGCAGAGAGAAATCACCGCTGCAATTGTTTTCAATAGGTGTGTCTGTACTATAATAGTGTCAAGTATAGAGGCTTCTCTGGTGTGTGTGAGAGATGACATGCCACTGACCTAGTCTCCTCACATGAGTATCATCAGTATTGCCTAATGAGGTTTGGTCATTAGATTGAAAATTGATTTCACCAGACCATGAGACCATGTGACCCTGAAATCCAGGCCCAGCTCGTATAGGACTCAGTGACACCAAATAAACTTGAATCGAACACGTCCTGGTCTAAAACAGGCTGGATAGGATGATCATCACCTTAAGAGTCATACGTACACAGCTGCGCAACCGCACAAATGTGTCATTCGAGTGTGTTTGTGTGGGTGTGAATGTGTGCGTGTGTGCGGGGGGGAGAGGGGGTGTATTCACTCATTGGTCTGTTGCCATCTGCGTGGAAGCGTCCGTTCGTGTCCATCTCCATTGAACCTTTTGATCTCACAAGGGTCCAACCTAACAAGCACAGAGCATGAGAGTGTGGGGTCAGCTCCTTTAACGCACCAGGCCCCCACACACAACCCCCCCCCCCCGCCTTTCTCCTCCAGGAGCAGGTGCCTACGGGCTCTCGTCCAGGGCCCTCTCATATCCCCGTCTCCTATTGATCTCTCTGCTGTGCTGTGTAAAGTATTATTGCACCCAGGAGGATGGTGTCTGCCTGTTTTGTCAGCCATCATTACAGTACAGGCATTTGATAGGCCAGACCAGGGTTTAGGGGTGGGATGGTGTGACCACTGTACGGCATGCACAGCGATCCTGACCCAACGTTTCCAGAGGCATAGCAAAAGAAAGGAGTCAGGACAAGATTATGACATTTGAAACCACAATGCCACATTGATTTTTTTTGAGGTGATCCCACTGATTCAAGCAATAGAGGCAGCATTGACGGTGGTGCTCTTGGAGTTAGACGAGTTAGCTTGGGCTGTTGCTCTCGGGGTCTTGAAGCCAAGTTTCTGTCCTCTGAGAGGAGAGCAAACTTTGCTAGAACCATTTGCCATCCTTCACCCTGCTCCTCCCTCGGAATGCTCTTGGCTTGGCCGTCCCACACTATGAGAGAGGCGGTTTGTCAGGCACGGCTGGGAGCTAGGAGCAGATGAGCCACCAATAGGAGCACTGTAGTACACTCCAGTACACACGCAAACACTGCACATTTATGTCCACATACACACACCATGCTTGCGCACTTCCTGAGGCATCTGCTGACCATCCGGAGAGGCCGTCAGCCACTTTGGCGTCCCCTCCAGTAAACGTCCAGTACAGCTGCTTGTGGGGGAGGGGCAGGAGCAGGGGGTGTCCTCTGTGTCACAGGCCTGTTTGTCTGCCTGTCTCTTACAGAGGCCAACGCATTATCCACAACTCACGAATGGTTTGAAGTGAACATTCAGTTAGCACCAAGAAATAATCCCCTAATAGAGATAGAGATGAATATTTTATCTACATCGCTATAGTAAATAAAATATATATTTGTATGTAATATCATCCCTCTATTGCAACCACTGTTATACCATTACATTACTTAGAAAAAGATGCAATATTGGTGTAACAGTATTGTTACTGTGTGACATTACCCCCAAACTTCATTACTGTATTATTGCAGAAAAACTACTTTTGAATTATTTAGATACAAAACTATTTTGAAATCAAACAGTTTATATTACCCGGATGATTGAACACTGATAAATATCCATGTGTTCTTGGCTGTTTAAGTGACTGCAGTGGGATTCCTCTGTAGTATGGTGGGGCTGCAATGCTATGTTGATAGAACATAGAAAAGCACCAGGCCCCTGGAGCGTTCCAACGCAGTGAGTAATAGGCCAAACGGCCAATAGAAGAAATGGAAGCATCCACACACTTAATAACCACCCCCTCCTTTAAACTCCAACTAATTAAGAATGTGCAGAGACTAGGGCAGTGGCACTGACATGGAGAGGATCCAGACACCCCTCTCTCCAGCCTGGTCCTGCCCACACTCAGTGTGTGTAGAGTAGGCAGGAGAAGGCCACTCTCAGCCCATCTGGATAAGCCAGCGCCAACACAGTACTGGAAGAGAGTAAAGAGAGAGAAAGTAGAGTGGTACTGTATTAATCCCATGTTAGACGATGACAAGCAAAGTAAAAATAGTAAAGATACAGACATTTAGAAGAGAAACAGATGCACAATGGGGTTTGAAACATTGTCCCAAATGTCTCTCTCCAGGATTACAGTACAGTTCTTTTCTTGAGTAACAGGCTGTACATAGAATTCCCCCTGAATGGCCCTGCGCTCACAGAGTCAGTTTGACTTGTAGGGTCAGAGGGGGGAGAAGGGGGGTTGCTGGACTGACCCTCCCAGAGGCCAGGGTGGGGGGTTGTTGCTGCTACACTGGTCACAGATACCCGTCTGCATCCTCTGCCATTGCCCTTCCCTTTCCACTGACTTCTAACCGCCCATCCGTCACTGCTTGGCGTGGTACACAGATTTGCTCTCTCTCTCTCTCTCTCTCTCTCTCTCTCTCTCTCTCTCTCTCTCTCTCTCTCTCTCTCTTTCTTTCTCTCTCTCTTTCTCTCTCTCTCTTGCTCTCTCTCTCTCCCACTCTCTCTCTCTCTCCCACTCACTCTTGCTCTCTCTCTCCCTCTCTCTCACTCCTAATGATGCACAGGGCCTAAAATACAGTGGGCTCGTATAATCATGCTCTTTCATAATCATCTCTTGGGGAGGTTCCAGTCCAGAGAGATCCGGCAAGATCAACATGTTCCCTTCTTAGATGAGCACACTGCCTTTTATAGCCTGTGTCAGACTTGTGTATCCACTGTCTCTAAAGATTTTGTTCATAGGTTTACTTAGATGGTTCACAATGCCACTCAATGTAAACAATCTGCACTAACAATTACAGAAAATGCCACAGTTCCAATTCTGAAACTGTGAAATTTCATTCAAACAAAACATAAAAAAACGAAACTTCCTCCAAGCTATTGAAGCTAACATTACTAGTTAGCAGTTACATTATTAGTTAGTCTTCTGTCATAGTTGCTATAGTGTCTAATTAGTCACTGACACCATGTTAGCAAATATATAATGTAAAGATTTGTGACCTTTTGTGTTTTGATCTATATTTCAAACCAAGATCCCAGACTTTCAACGACTTCAGCCAAGTGAAATCAGTACAAAGTATAGAGACAAGTAACTATATCCTTGTAGTCAAACAGAAACAGCCTTGTCTGCACATTTGTCTTGAATGCAAATGTTCTAGAATGCTAGTCATCCCTCTGTTTCAAACTTCTGTTGTTCTGCTGTTTCTCTACACAGTCAGTTATTCTCATTTCGGTCACCAAGCGACAGATCACATACACAAGAGAAGTACGCACATTTACATGACATGAGAAACATGTTTCCTGCTAAATGCATCTGACCAATGTTGTGTAGTGCATGTATCTATGATGTGGTTGCCAGGTCATGGCCACATGCAGTAATGTGATTGATTTGTTCTAGCGGTGCCAAAAGATAATCAATATTTCTGCTTTGCTCTGGAATGTGCTTGTGTGTGCTGCTGTCTCTAAGGGCTGTTGCCGTAAGCCCATGATACTGGACCTCACAGACCACGATTCTGGACCTCATAGACCACGATACTAGACATCATAGAACACGATGCTGGACCTCATAGACCATGATACTAGATCTCATAGACCATGATGCTGGACCTGATAGACCACGATGCTGGACCTCACAGACCACAATGCTGGACCTCATAGACCATGATACTGGCCCAGATAGACCACAATGTTGGACCTCATAGACCATGATACTGGACCTCATAGACCATGATACTATACATCATAGACCTTGATGCTGGACCTCTTAGGCCATGATACTGGCCCTTATAGACCACATTGTTGGATCTCATAAACCATACTGGACTTAGTAGACCATGATGCTGGACCTCATAGACCATGATCCTGGACCTCAGAGACTACGATGCTGGACCTCTTAGACTATGATATAGACTTCCTTGTCACTTCTCCCCAGTCTCTGCTTACGTAACAGTGGCACACTGAGCACTTCCTCTCACGTGGCTCCTGGACTGATTTTCTGCTTCTTGTTGGGACTCTGTGTTCCATTATTTATACCTGTGCAGAACACAGATCTTTACGGTAGACAAGCTTTTATGGGTTGAGCATTTAACCCAGAGAGTACTTCCTGGTTGAAGTTGGCAGTGTGTGCTGTGTCCGTGCATCATGCTGTCATCATGCTGAAAACACTCGTTTATTACTTTCCTAATGGATGTATGTGCGGGGGGGGGGGTTACGGCAGATGTGTGGGGTCTTGGTTCGGGGGCCGATCTCTGCTTTATTTTATATCAGTTAGAGGTTGATTTTACATTATCCAGTTATTCCATTAACCGTATTTAAAAGAAGAAAAGCTAGTTTAAACGTTTAATTATTGTATGTATTAAAATAGCACAGCACAATCTTGACAATCCAGTCTTGATTTGGTATTTGTAAGACCTTGGTGAAACAATGTACCTTATATATAAAGTTCTGCTTCTACATTTATTCTGAGATTGAACATAAAAAAGGTATTTGAGAAGCTTCTCATGTGTCAACTTTTTCAAAAGCTGTGAGTGACTTTAACTCTTGGTCAACAACAGATACTTGATCAGAGTGAGCTGGAACAGAGGAACTAACGGCTGGCACACACACACACACACACACATACACACACACACTTACCCTTACATGCATTCACAATACTCTTGCATTCCAAAGCCATAACTTGATTGTGGGCTGGAAGGAGACATTGCCAAAAGGTGTTTCTAGAAACAGAATGCTGACGCTCAGAACAACCTTGGTAGTCTGACATAAAATCTAAGAGTTAAAAGACAAAGAAAGGCATTTACTGGATTTGTATACCGCTTTTGTCCAAGCCATCTGCTCTCTTCTTCTAGCTGTAAAGAGTTCTGGCAAGGCTGAGAGGAGGCAGAGAAAACAAAGAAGAGGAGGTAAAGGAGAGGAGACGATGGAGGATGAGGGGGGAGGGGGGAGGTGAGGAGTGATGACAGAGGGGGAAAGAGGGATGGGGGGATGGAGGAGGCAAGAGGAAGGGAAAGAGTACGGGAGGAGAAAGGATCAAGAGGGGGAAGAGAGCAGGGGATATAGGGGAGGAAGGAGGGATGAAAAAAGGGAGAGCTCAGGGAAAGGAAGGCAAGGTAAATGTAACAGGAAGCAGGGGAGCGGTGGGGAGGAAGTCAAAGGAGGAAGAGAGAAAGCATGGCCGAATAAGAGAGGAGAGGAAAGGAGAGCGGATGAGAGGGGAGGAGACGAGGTGAGGTGAGGTACTGGAAACAGAGGCAAGAGGTGGCGGGTCATCAGTAAAAGCCCTCTTTAAACAGTTTCACCCCAAGAGACCTGTTACCTTAGTCACTTTCCATAACATGGAAAGAAAACACCGATCAAAATCTAGAGGGAATACTGTCTTCTTGCCTCTCCGAAGACTGTCTTCTTCATCATCACTTCACCAGCTAAGGAAAACATATGCTAACAAAAGGCTCCCTGGGTACAGATGTCCTCAAGATGCGCAGGATCTGTGGAAGACCAGTTTCCATGGAGAGATAACAACACACTGCCAAACACACCTCTACACATAATAATGGACAGGTTATGGCATTATCAAACGGCTGTTACAGTAGGTTGAAGTATAAAGGCTCGAACAGCCACATGAGCTATATTGCACTCAGGAGTAACGGATAATGTGACATTTTGTTATGTTTTTGGGTGACTTAGGGAAACAGTATCTCAGAATACCACCCCGGCCTTGTCTGGCCAGTAATGATACAGTTGCCAGTAGAGATGGAGAGAATGGCAGGGATGATGCCATTAAAGCAGATGATGCAAAAAGAGGCATTGCCACGTCAACAATTTACCACCACTGACGAAGGTTGCATTTGGATACAAATCACATGCACACTCTGTATACACAGTGGCCGGAAACTGCTTGGATTTGCCTGGTCTCTCGGGGTTTGGGGTTGGGGTGCTTACCTCATCTGACAGTCACTCCCTTGACGCTGTAGCCATGGAAACATTCTGTCACAAACCCATTATACTGTTATGAAAATTCGGCCATGACACACATCTTTCTTGATTTCTTACAACAGTTGAACAATACGGCCCAAATAGTAATCCAAACTCATGCAAGGAATACTTTATTGTCCACAGACAAGGCCATTTACAACAAGCATTTTAAACATGTTCCATTATACTTACACTTTCTATGATTCTTGTGCACAAGGCAGTTGCAGCATGGTCAGCAACCTATTAATCACAGGTCAGCAGTTAGCAGATGTAGTTAACTCTCAACCGAGCTTGCAACACTTCTTACAGAACAAATACGTTCGAGATTAACATAAAGAAGCGCCTAGAAATGATACTTACGACTCATACACAGCAATATGACAAGCAGCCATCACAATACCCTCTATTACAGCAACTTAACACCGTGGCATCATAACAAAAACATCATTTCTTATCTCACAGCACCTGGACACTACAACACCACAATCAGGAACCATCAGCTTTTGCCATATTACTAACAAAAAGAACGATCTTTTTGTGGGGTATTCAGGGTATTTGAAATGCCCCCAAAGACATTCAAATGACCACCACTACGCTAACGCCACACAACTCTGATGCACAAACATAGGGCTTAGCAACGCTGGGTTTGTTTACAGCACAGTTGGCCCACATAACCACAGTACTGTCACAGATGTACAAGGTTTGAGACCTTTCATGCATCTTCACAGCCAGGGCCACGGTTGTCTATCTCTACGTCCTACATAACTGGCAGAATTGTCATTTCCACTCTCGTCCTTGGTGCCATCTGCCTTGCTTCCTTCAACTAAGCAAGAAATGAGACTTGAAACATTTTACTGCCCATAATTCATTTATTATTCATTCATTCCCAGCGCAGTGAGATGCGACCACTGCAGGGGAGTGGGAATAATTAATTGGTTGTTGGGGGTGTCCATGGGGAGGAGTCATACTAGGAGAACAATCTCTGATGGGAAGAGGAGGGGGGGGGGGTCTTATAAGGATTCGCACAGTCTTGATGCTAAAATGATGTAACAGCACATATAAGTGTTTCTCGTTCAGCTTTGAATTTTCAAGGTTGCTGTGGTATGTAGATTTACGCTAAGGACAGCGGTGTATGCCTCTGTCACCATGACTGACCCTGATAGTCGAACGATGAGGCAGATTTATAGAAATTGTTCCACCAAGTTAAAACTGATGTTGAATTCTTATTAGACCGAATATGTTGTTTTCCACATGGAATGTCTCTATTGAGATAGGTTGGTTACTCTAGATGGTGTTCACATTGACAAGTCCCAGCACACACATAATTCATGTGGTACACACTGTCCTTTATATAAGACTGGTAGGCATGGTTGACAGTTGAATGTATACAGCAGTCTGACTGATGCTTCAAATGGTCACGTTGACTAAAATGAGCATATAGAATAGAGTTTTGTCATTACTGTAGATGGAACCTCAAACGCACTCTTTTTTTCTAAGGATGACTAGCAATTATTCTAAACAGAACTGTACGTGCAGGTTCTATTTCTGGCCAGTAGGTGGAAACGTCGTACTCTTTAAGTCCCTTCGCGACGGATCACCTCATCATTTTAGAGCCACGGAGAGAAAATTCGCTCTTTCTCGCTTTCACCATCTTCACCATTATACTCAAGTTGTACGGTCAAAGATCCTCACCAGTGCTTATTGCCAGATCCCGAAGACTTTTTCCGTTTTTCCCATAAGAAACATTTGCTATCACATACATAACTTTCAAGAATCTGACAGTCTGAATGCGTCATTAAATAATGTTTTTGACTTGAGTCAGTGGACTTTTGCTTTCAAACACGTGATTTCTTACCTCCCAGGGAGGCTTGGTAAATAAAATACCTTGTAGTGTTACCTTTGTGTTGCTGCTAGTTTAGCTTCCTGGTAACTGTTACTAAGGACATGTAATTTGCTATGATCCTCAGTATAAGCATAAGTAAACCAATGACGCTTTGTAAGATGGACGATTATTTCTGGTGTTAAAACGTTTGGTTGTGCTGAGAATGCCATCTCTATATCGTTTTTATAAGTAAGTTATGAATAAGACATGTTCTCATTACTGAATTAGAGTTCTGTTTACCCTTCATTAAGGCCCTCTCTGCTGTGTGCTCTGTGTGTAGCTGCTTAAGCAAGGAAAACGTTTGAAGCCCTTCTTCATTCATCTCAGTGCAGCTGCTGTCATGGTAACTTCTGTATGACAGGCAATAAACACAGCAGTCTCAGAGCTAAATAGACTAGTGGTGAGGAAAAAGGGCAGAGCTGTTAAGCAGCTATATGAGAAGATCTTCAAGACGTTGTCATTACTAAATTGAGCTTCGACTGATTCATCCACTGGAAATAGCTATGCAACAGTTGGTGTACCAACCTCTGCTTCCCACTGGAAACCGATACCTGCAGCAGAGATGGGACCAAACCTCCTATGAAATGCACAGGAGAAATGTAAGATATTCACAGCACACAGACACTGTATCATGGCCATGTCCAGCACAACTGACCTATCTTGTGTGCAATCAACTGAATTGTCTCTACAAGAGGAGCTTTGAAACCAATAGACATGCAATAAAAGGATTGAGACCGAGCTAAAAAGGTTTCTGATTGTCGATAATGTGTTTTACTTGCCAAGGTGGTTTCAGCTAAATCAACGCTTGACTCAAGGCCACCAAAAACATATGAACACCTGTCCCACAACATGAAGAAGAAAAAGGTAAAGTGTCATCTTGATTTAGCGTTATAATTTCATATCACGCTAAATCCACTAGAAAGCAGCAAAGAGCTCACCACAGACAACAGACATTTTTTTATATATATATACATTCTGCTTTGATTAGCATTTTTTTACATTGTTTACACACGTAGAACGTTTTTAAATTTTTTTAAATGGAAAAGCACATCTAATATTTTGCCCGCAAACATTTTTTCCATTAAATAATACTGAATCTGGACTGAATATGCAAATATCACAGGCCTCGTGCATCAGTCATCAAGCCTAGACTCAGATGAAGAATCTGTTATGCACCAAAATCAACGACCTGCAGACTTATCAGTATGGTAGGCAAGTGTAGTAAGCATTTTATTTGTTTACTAGCGTGTTTGCGTGTCCTGGCTGTGGCTGGCTCAGTGTTAGTGGCTGTGAACAATACATTTCTAAGGAAATGACCTTTTCAGAAACACTGCAGTCTTTGCTAATAGATACAGGGGTGGTTCTATCATCTGAGGGGGCAGGTTGGGGCCAGTTGTATTGTTGCAGGGGCCAGTTACATTAAACATTATTGTTGTCATGTAGTTTTCTTCACTGCATTTCTGGCATCAACAGGCAAAATACCGGGTTTATAATTAGCAGCCACAAGGGGTCCAAGCTTGCTGTCACATTTTTGATTGGAGGGCGTTGTTGGCAGAGTGATGTCTTTGTAAGTCTTTTGAATCAGCCTATTTAAATGCAATCATACAGTCATGTCTTATTTTGCTTTCCACTATGTTGCTTTTATCCACATGAAGCTTGAAGAGGAGCGAATGAGCAAAATACGAAGGGAAAACAACATGCTACAGGAGAAGATATCACACATCATGCGAACCACTGGGCGGATAGATAACAAGAACAATTATGACCACAGGAGGTTGGTTGAGTGTGGCTGGTGTCTGTTGTCTTTTAATGAACTAGGGGAAACAAGAAAACAAATGAAGCATGTGTGGGGACATGATTTCCATTCACCTCCACTAACGTTAGAACGCTCGCCGTCTAGATCAGGTTTCAGATCGCTTTCATACGTCAGTGCAGTGGAAGATTAACAGACAAAAAAGGGGAGTCACTTAAAACACATAGCATTTATTCGAGTGATTCAATGATTGACACTTTCACTTATTTCTTTTTAACACAAGCCCTGATTGAGATTTCCTAGGAGCGTTTCAGTTCAATAGCAACAACTTTGCAGGGAGGCTAAGGAGCTAAGTTCCCACAGCCGGATGTAATCTAGCCCAGGCCCGCCCTCTTCTCTTGTCCGTGTAGTCTGAACAGAGAAAGACGACTACAGGAGCTGCGGCGCATCACCCTGGACAATCAGCTAATCGTGCAGCGTCTCGCCCAGTGCCAGCCTCATTACCGAGCCAAGGACTGGCGCCACGACTGGCTAAAGACCTGCAAACTCATGGAGAGCATTGGAATCTTCCCGAGAACAGCCCCTGACCAAAAGGTGCCTTTTAGTCACAAACGATAAATAGATGTTGTTTCACCTGTTTTATTTCATTTAAGTTATATTTGCATACTCAAATCTAGTTTCATAAGCATGAGAATGTCACGTGGAAAGCTTTTATCATCACTTAAAAGTGCTTGACACAATTTTCTAAACGTACGGAGACTGTCTGTGCTTGCAAGGCCCCCTCCGCCAGTCATCTCTCCCAGAGAGGGGGACTCCAGTCAAACACGGAGCCCAGCCAGGGTAGCTGTGGCAGGGATACTGAGAAGAAGAGGAGACTTGGGGCACCAGGACCCAGTCCTCAATGCCGCTCACACACAAGTACCAAGAGGGATGAACAGGTGGAGCGTTCATCCAAGGTGCAGGTCCAGGAAGAAAGTGGCAATGAGCAGGATACTGCTGGTGCTCCTGACCAATATGAGAAAGATTCCCCAACTGACACTCTCAAGTCAGAGAGCACACCTAGGAGTCAAGAGTCTAAGATCACACAGAGTGTAGATGGGACTGGCTGAGAAGAGCTTTTCAGATAATGACTTGGAATTCTCTCAATGGAATGAAAGTAAATGTTTTATTTGGTTCTGTGCTGTTGTAAGGGCACATTTTACTGGGTTACCCTACAGGGAATTGAAGATTTACCATGTCATTCAACCTCAAGAATTGGGACAATTGACAGATATTGAACAATTGAAATAAACTTGGAAATCAAACATAAAAGATCATTTTTAATAAAAAAACTAACAAACGTGTGAGCATTTTTATAAATACTGAAACAGACCATGACTGCAACAGACCATGACTACAAACATTAATATACACACTAGGAACTCTTATTTCACGGTGAAGGTTTCTACGGAATTCTAAAAGTAAAACACTCGTTGCAATAGAAGCCGCGGGTTTGTATCTACGTGCCTGGCGAACTAGCGAATGCTTAAAATGTGTCGTTGCTAGCTAGTCAGTAACTGCATGATGATACACTTTTGAATTACAAAGTGACAGGTAGATAACTCACAATGAATCTTGATAGACTTCGAAAACGTGTACGGCACTACATTGATCAGGTATGAATCGGATTTTCTAAATGTAGTAGAGCTAGAGCTAGCTAGCTAATTTACAGTCAGTGGTCAGTCGTCAGCTACATTGCTAGTGCTGGCTAGCTTCATTTGGTGTCTGTTTTAATAATACTGTAGCTAAACTATTGCAGATATTGCCTGCCAGTTATTTTAAGAGGCTGCAAGCAAACCAAATAGCTGAGAACACTAAATTAACGCAACACGTACGTCAACAAGATAGTCAGCTTGCAATTTCTCTCCTCGTCATCTGTCCTCATCATGACCATACCGTTTCTGTCTGATGTTGTACAGCGTGACCTTTCTATTTTTGTTCACAGCAACAATATCAAAGTGCTCTGTTTTGGGCGGATAAGATAGCATCCCTTTCTCATGGTAAGTATCTACTATCTGCGGACAAATATGACCACCGACACATTCTAAAGAGTTGCGATGGGACAAAACCAAAGCCAGGTCATGTCCTGGTGTTCCATCATGAGTTTCCGCACAGTGTCGTTTTACCACATCAAAAAACTTCAGTCTGGCATCACTGTAATGTATATTGTGGACCAAGTCGCAATAGGAAAGGTCTATAGCTTGGCTCTAAGTAGCTATTCACCTAGGTCTCCTTTTCCCAACTAGAAGACCCACAGGACATTTACTGGCTTGCACAGTGCCTTTACCTCACCTCACAGTACCACAGAGCATCCCATGCACTGCGCTCGCGCAAGCTAGACAAGGTGAGACCTTCCTTTCACTGGCTACCCAAGCTGCCCTCTTGTTTTCAAATGGCCTCAAATTACCTTATTATCATGCTATGAACAAGATCTTGATGAGATTATATTTATTACGAATCTAACTTGCAGTACTACTTTTTCCTGTCACCCTCAGTTGTATGGCGCTTGTCAATATCTAGCTGCTAGGTGCCATGTAAGTATGATAAATGCCTTATAATTATGGTAATAATGTCGTTTATTGAGTGTGTGTTCAATGGGTTTCGCCAGAATGCCTCTTATTTCTTGTTTTAGCTCTTTCTGCTTGAGCTGTGTGTTTCTCCAGTAGTTTGCCTGCTTAAACTATGAGCTGTGTGTTTCTCCAGTAGTCTGCCTGCTTAAACTATGAGCTGTGTGTCTCTCCAGTAGTCTGCCTGCTTAAACTATAAGCTGTGTGTTTCTCCAGTAGTCTGCCTGCTTAAACTATGAGCTGTGTGTTTCTCCAGTAGTCTGCCTGCTTAAACTATGAGCTGTGTTTTCAATGTAAATAAGAGTGTGCACTTTACACTTTATACTTTATATTGTATTTTTTTACGACCATGTTTATTTATCCTTTTGTTATTGCATGCGCCTATTTCCTTCATTCCTGTCCTAAACTGTGTGTTGCAACTGTGGAATTTCCCCATTGTGGGACAAATAAAGGATCTCTTATCTTATCTTATCTTATGTGTGTTTCTCCAGTAGTCTGCCTGTTTAAACTACGAGCTGTGTGTTTCTCTAGTAGTCTGCCATCTTAAACTATGAGCTGTGTGTTTCTCCAGTGTTCTGCCTGTTTAAACTATGAGCTGTGTTTTTCCCCAGTAGTCTGACTGTTTAAACTATGAGCTGTGTGTTTCCCCAGTATGCTGCCAAAGAGTTTCAGCAGGCCCTGGACATACTGGACATGGAGGAACCTGCCAGTAAGAAGCTGCTAGACCGCAGCGGGAAGGACGACAATAGCGTTCGAGAGTCAGGAAAAGACTGGGAAATGTCTGCTGCCTCGGTGAGTCTCAGACTGAAACTGCTTTTCCCAAAGTCTCCTGTTCACCGAATGTTGTAGTCTTGGTTGCTTGGTCGCCCTTGTTACATAAATCATACATCTGGATTCAGATCTCTCATACACCCTACCCATCTTCATCATGAAAATTATGTTTCGTTCCTGCTTTGCGTGTGTCATCTTCCTCTCTCGCCAAATATCTATCTGTCTCGTCTTTCAGATAAACAGCTCAATCTGTCTCCTGCGAGGGAAAATCTATGATGCCATGGACAACCGGTTGCTGGCCACCTCCAGCTACAAAGAGGCCTTGAAGCTGGACGTGTTCTGCTTTGAAGCCTTCGACCTTCTCACATCGCACCACATGCTGACTGCCCAGGAGGGTGAGAGACAGGGGACGGCGGGACACGTTCACTTTACATGCTAAAGGCAGGGTATCATGAGTTCGAGAAGCACCTTTTAGGCATATTTGCCCAAATAAACGGTTAACATCTGGATAGCAACCATTACATAGAAAGGTTTGACGGTGATATTAAATCAATCCGACATCTGTAGAACAAATCATTCGGCCGTATCCTGATTAATGATTGGACGGGTACCTGTTTATCTGCCTGTCTAGATACGCGCAGTACGCCCCTGCACTCTATACAGTAGTGCTATAGGAGTTGCTTTGAAGGGAGGAGGTGGGATTTTTTGGTTTGAACCGTGTCAAACGGAATCTTAAATAGCTAGCTTCACAAAACCCTCCTAACCCAGCTTTAACCCCTAGGCTCCTTGAGGTCAATGTATCAGAACAAAATGAAAGAACCAGGAAAAGCTGGCCTTCTGGGAGCCAGCCAATCAGAAGTCCTCCGTCCCTAGTTTCCTGGGAACATTGAATAGCTTGAAATGACAATCCGCCTCATACTAATTTGCCAGACTTGCCGCTGATTGCGAGGGTGGAGATAAGAACCATATAATTCCGGGGATGGAGTTGCCTAGCGATTTACAATATGAACGGAAATGTCTGTAATGTCGACGCGACGCGCATCATTGTGCATGTCTTCTCACGGTAACCCTAACTGACTGTTGTGATCGTTTTGTGAATGTCTATTTAGAAAAAGACTTCCTGGATGCTCTTCCTCTGAGTCAACAGTGCACTGAGGAGGAAGAGGAATTGCTTCACTTCCTCTTTGAAAACAAGTTAAAGAAGGTATGGAGACTTGCCCCCGCCAGGATCTGTAGTGATTGATGGAGCATCATGCAGTTGGTTATCAGTTCATCTTGATAATGAGCTAGCCTTGTTGAATTATGAGTAGACAGCTACGGTGAAGTTTATTGGTCCTCCACAATATCAAGCACAATGTTATTGTATGCTTTGGTCTTTGCATGCCCCCCACCTCCATGTCCTTTCTCCTCTTTCTCACGCCCTCTTCCCTGCCGTCTGTTTCTCTTGGCTGTCCTCCCCAGTACAACAAGCCTAGCGACATGGTGGTCCCCGACATGGTCCATGGGCTCCAGGACAACCTGGACGTGGTTGTCTCGCTGGCGGAGAGGCATTACTACAACTGTGACTTCAAGATGTGCTACAAACTCACGTCTATGTAAGCTCACCCCCTCGCCTGCTCCCAGGCTCCTGAGCTTCCGTTCCTCTGCCTGATCCGGATCCTCTATTCTGAGGTAGGGGGGGGACGTTGAGTTGGTTGCGCACGCTCAAGTTAATCCGAAGTGTTGGTCCCTGTCTGTCCCAGGGTGATGGTTAAGGATCCGTTCCACGCTAACTGTTTACCTGTCCACATCGGCACTCTGGTGGAGCTGAGCAAGGCTAACGGTAGGCTTTAACACGGCAGTTTAGCCGCCTCTACATCACGCTAGTGCCGTCATTCCTTTGCTTTCAACTGATGCGTTGGAACCTATCGACTGTTCATTTGTATTTTTCCCAGAATTGTTCTATCTCTCACACAAGTTGGTAGATCTCTATCCCAACAACCCAGTAAGTACAACCTCTTCCATTTCTACCAGATCTAGTCTCAAAAGTAAACGAAATCAAATTGCAAGTATTTTGCTTTTCAGGTTTCGTGGTTCGCAGTGGGATGCTACTATCTGATGGTGGGACACAAGAACGAGCATGCGCGTCGATACCTTAGGTACGCTGGCTCGAATCCGCCGCGCCAAACATTCCCTCGCAGCGCACAGTCACAGCGCACAGTCACAGTCCACACACACCTCTGCCACTCCAACCCATCATTGCCTCTGCGTCCCACAGCAAGGCCACCACCCTGGAGCGGACCTATGGCCCAGCCTGGATCGCCTACGGTCACTCGTTCGCCGTAGAGAGTGAACACGACCAGGCCATGGCGGCCTACTTCACTGCTGCCCAGCTGATGAAAGGGTACGTGCGGGGATACGAGGGGTCACTTACGGGGGGGCTAGGGGATAGTGCTGATGAAAGGGTACGTGCGGGGATACGAGGGGTCACTTACGGGGGGGCTAGGGGATAGTGCAGATCCAGCAGCGGACCCAACTTTGGGGAAAGAAACGTAGGAAAGGAACTTGACATCTTGAATAGGCAGAGCAAAACTAGCTAGCAACGTAGCTTTGGATGACTCCAGCCAAATTAAACAGAGCCCCTCCCTCCAGGTGCCACCTGCCCATGCTGTACATCGGCCTAGAGTACGGCCTGACCAACAACTCCAAGCTTGCCGAGCGCTTCTTCAGCCAGGCACTTAGCATCGCCCCCGAGGACCCCTTTGTCATGCACGAGGTGGCGGTGGTCGCCTTCCAGAATGGAGAGTGAGTCACTTGTATACACGCGCACACACACACATCATCTGCATCAATGGGCGCTCAAACACCCACAAACATAGATATCAACGTGTGCATATAGACTCGTGACATCTGCTGGGGCAGAACGTACACATATTCCAGAATACTTCTAATTGCTTTCTGCTGTTCTCAAATTCTGCTTTTACAGCTGGAAAACTGCTGAGAAGTTGTTCCTTGATGCCATGGACAAGATCAAAGCCATTGGGAATGAAGTAATGTATAATTCAAGTTGTTGTTAGTTCTTTGTAATAGGGACTTGAACACATGTACACAGACGACAATGACATTCTTACTTTACAGGCCTTAGTGCATGAAAACGTAATTAAATATATATGCATATAATCATAATAATCAGATCTTTTTTATTTTAATGAAAGTACGTACAATAACTGTCATCATATTTTGATATGGTTTGATAAAACCAAAATATCAAAGTTGAGAATCTAAAGGGGAAGATTGATTCGGCCATGTAAAGTTAGAGAGAATGGTCACTTTACACACATTCTACAGTAATAGTGGTGATTACGTAGTAGTGGTAGATTAACAAGTGTTTTATAAAGAAATGTAAATTAGTCACACCATAGCGATTATTTGCACTCAGTAATTCTCCCATATATTGTGGTGGTACAGGCACAATATCAAGAGTTTAAGCGACCACAATGGTAGCAAACTCGAGCCCTGTTGCAACTCCTCTGCTCTTCTCATGCTAACCTAACCCAGTCTCGCTTTCTGCTTGCAGGTCACAGTAGACAAATGGGAGCCGCTTCTCAACAACTTGGGTCATGTGTGCCGGAAATTGAAGTAAGTCCCCTGTCCCTCCCATCGCCGCCGCCGCCGCCACGCTTGCGTCGTCTCCGACGTCGCAGCTTGGTCTCAAAGGGGGCTTGAGTTGAGGCGAGCGCCTAGAGTGCGGGAGACAAAGCTGTCGGCACATAAAGGATCCAGATGTGCTGTTAGACACAAAGGGGGTGGGGGGGGGGCTGATGCTGTTAAGCCAGGTAGAGGGCCTGCTGTGAAAGCAGTAGAATGGCGCTCTCTCTCCCTGCCTCCCTCCCTCGCTCGCTCTCTCGTTCTCCGCTGACTATTTTCAGAGACATGTCTTTCTACGGAAATAGGCCTCGCGTCGAGAATTCATGCAAAGATCCTCTAATGAATAATGCAGAGCCACTCTGCGGATGGAGGAGGCAGGCAGAACCTTTTAGCATTCAGACCCACTGGATGTTCGGAAAGGTTGAGTTTGATTTCATTTTAAAAGATGGGCTTTTCCTGCACGTGTTACTTGATTCTGCTGTTCATTTGATGAATTCTTTTTTCAATGAAGTCAGCGTTATATTAACTCCTTCGTTGTGTTATTCAGTCGTTTTGTGAAGCATGAAATCATACCATGTTGGGTTATTTTCACTATTCATATAAACTATGGAAATCCCTCTGTCTAATAATAATGATACGCACATAAATGATGTTCAAAATATATATTATAAAGATGTACTTTGATCTTTCATCCTAGGTTGAGCCCAATTGTCAGTCCTCCGGCCAATCAGTATTCATTTACACTGTCATGACAAGTCTTTACAAAAGTTCCAGACAACTAAGGGCAGTGATTGGCTGGCTTCACCCCAGGTGGACCATCGCCGGTTTTCTGATTGGCTGCTCTCTTGCCTTGTTCTAACAGGAAGTACGAGCAGGCCTTAGAGTACCACCGCCAAGCTCTGGTGCTGATCCCACAGCATGCCTCTACCTATTCGGCCATTGGATACGTGCACAGCCTCATGGGAGACTTCGAGAGTGCCATCGACTACTTTCACACGGTACTGACAGTTTCAGACTCCCTCATGCTAGCCAATTGCATATCTTTTTATTTTTTACTTCACAGCCGTATTTGTGTGCTATACTTGTGCACAGCTGCTCAAATCTAGAAGGTAAGCTTTGTATTGCTGTTGTCCAACACACTGGAATGAAAGGTAGTTGGAATACTAATCAAGTCTAGTCTGAAGGATATCTAGCAAGCCGAGAATACACGGCAGTCATTTAATGTACCCAATTGTGTGTCTCTTTTTTTAGCATGTAAATATCCAACTGTGCCCCTGGTTATCCTCATTTCACTAATAGTAATCAAGGGTGTTTGTTCCTTCTGCAGGCGCTCGGACTGAAGAGAGATGACACATTCTCTGTGATGATGCTTGGCCATTGTATTGAGATGTACATCGGAGACACGGACGCCTATATAGGTAAAAACAAATGACAAATATCCCACTCTTTATGAATGCGTCTTAACACAATGCGTCTCTAAAACATGAACATAAATGGTCAAGAATAATGTGTGATAAAGGTAGACGTCAAAGATAATGTATACATGGGATAATAGGTGAATTTCTCGGGCGCGTACTACTATGGTAATGAATCCAATCTTGATTCCATAAGTCTAGGATAATAAAACACAAGCTCTTATTTGTTGGTACAAAAAATCAGTGGAACGCACAATTTCCTCTGAAATAACTTGGAACTGACAAAGATAATAGGCATAATAATTGGCATCCACCTTTGTTTATTCCATATTTAATAGAAATGACTTTGATTTGTTATCAAATGTAATATTAGAGATAGTAGAACTACAGAAAATGGAATGGACAAAAATGATGGGACCCTCAACCAAATATTTAGTTGCACAATCTTGAGATGCAATCACTGCGTTTCAGATTTCAAAGTGAATACACATGGGTTCGTTTAGACCCATGTCTGTAAACGTGATGTAATATCACAAAATGTCTTTTGGTCAGAGAGTAAGAAAGACAAAATAATATAACGATTTGAAGTAATCAAAAATAAGATGCTTCAAATAAATAATTTGAATATGAAATAATGATACAAGTGGATTTTCAAAACCTACGGCAATGAAACAGTCATCTCTACATGAAATATCCTAGGAAATGAATGTGGACCATTTTAGACTCACGTTGTGCATTGGAAGGGGTTAAGTATAGCTTGTGTATCAGAGAGTTCGTGTTTTTCATCCTGGGTCTTCCATCAAAGACACTTCAGCTCAAATAGCAAACAGATGGCGCTGATGTCCCTTCACCTTGGACTTTATCTCTCATCTCTTTGGCGGTCATCCTTGCTTATTTTCCTACCCTTTATTCTTCTGTTCAGTCCGGGGTCGATTTTCCTTTTTGCTGCCCATGCCCAGGTAGGCTGACTACAGTTGCACAGACCTTGGACTTCCTCTTTATATTTGAACCGGTTGTGACAGGAACATGGAGCTCAAGTTCAAGTTGTGCTTTATTGTCATTCTGCTACATGCGGGGGCATACAGTGGAACGAAATGTCGTGCCTCACAGAGCCATGGTGCTACATAAGTACAGGCATACAACAGTACAGGCAAACAACAATCAAGTAAAAATAAACAATTTTCCCTATACATAAAAAAATACAAACCGTACAAGCTGCTTGGAGACTGAGACTGCTTGGAGACTGACAGCCCTCTGTTGCTTTTACTGATCCACATTCAGTGTGATGCACAAAATCATACCAAATGACACAGTGACTACTTTCCTCCATTCAAACACTCTAAATGACTGACTATAAGGTTGGAAATATACCAAGTAAATGAATTATTCTGGAAAATAACTAGAATCCAATTATTATTTTATTATTATTATATATTTTTAAGGGGTATCAACAATTGTGTCCGGGACATTTTAGAATATCTTTGAATTAACAATAATGTGTTTATTGTCACAGCTTTTTGTAAGTATACGTGATGCAATAGCTTTTACTGTGATCAGTCTTCCTGCGGAAGAGGCATTACCGATGCGCTGTAAAGGGTACCAACTAAATCAAGCACATCTGTAAATGTTTGGATGTCGCTAAAGGCCAGACATCAAGGCTAATGTATGAACATATTCATCTGAGGGACAGACATTAAGGATAATTTTAAATGTTTTATAAATGTAGAGGGACCAACAAAAAAAGATAATGTATTAATGTCATGTTTCTCTAAGGGACAGACATGAAGTATACATGTGATGAAATGTCTCTTAGGGACAGACATGAAGGATAATGTATTCATGTTATGTTTCTCTAAGGGACAGACATGAAGGATAATGTATGAATGTGATATGTCTCTTAGGGACAGACATCAAGGACAAGGTCCGAGGAAGCCTGAGCACACCGGCACTGATCAAGATGCTGAACACCTCTGCAGAACCTGGCGATGCCCGTGCCACGCCCACGCTAGACGACAGCAGCGCCATGTCATTGGAAACGCCCCCTCCCAATCCAGACAAAGCCTCGCTGGACACGCCCCTGCGGCGCTCGCTGCCCCTGGAGTGCGACATGTACGAGAGCGACATGATGCTCGAGACCTCCATGTCCGACACTAGCACATGATCAACACCCTGCGAGGAGAATGGCATGGCTGATGTCACAGGGAGCTAGCTGGGACACCTGACATTGGGACCAGATCCAAACCAATCCTCTTGGCTCTTCTCCTAACCCTTTGATTCCCCCTCTAGGCAATCTAAACTGACTGGGATAGTCAAGCGATGTCATCAGCTCTCAGGAGAGGTACAATATAAAGAGTAAGATGGTGGCGGAACTCCAGCAGTTACTCTGTGTAGACCTTTTCCACTACCACTTGTCTCAGTGGTGAGATTCAATATGCATGGTTGGATGGATAGATAGTGTGACTTAGCAGTTATTCGTTGATTGTGAATGGGAAGCCGAGGATTGCCAGGAGAGTTAGAAGGGGACTTGGTTTGGTTCTGGGTCTAGGGTGATGGACAGGGGCATTTTCGGTCCTCTGTGATTGAACAGGAAGAACATGGTGACACTCCCCACAGCTTCTACTAGCAGACTGTCCTCACACCTCTTGGCCTTGCTAACCTGTGGATTTTTCAATAAACAAAACTGTCTCATCGCAAGACTTTGGTGAAAAGGATTATCAGTTAATACAATAAACCATATGTTTATCTTTTTATGTCGCGTTCTTTGTCTAATCCTTTCAGGTATCTATTTCTCTCTTTTTTTGCCTTCAGTTTAACTTAAGGATCATTATCACAGAACTTGGTTAAGGATTTACATTTCATTCATTTAGCATTCTAATCCAAAACGTACACAAACAGTGCATATAAGTACAAGGATGTTGTGACACACTGGTTGTTAAAAGGATGTACAATTGTTGCAAGCTGTAGCCTTACGGAAAATAGCCTTATCCCTACACTGTCTGTTTTCAATATAGTCTTTTTTCATAGTTGGTCAACAGCGTTTCATATTGATATCCCATTTCAGCCAACTGATATTGTATTGATATAGCTCATGCCCATTTCTGTCCAAACATTCACTCAATGCCCCCCCCCCTGCTTCTACACAGTTGTTGCAGTATGCCTGTGTTTGTGTCTGCTGTAGTGTATTTGTTCAGCAACCACTCCAAAGCTGCTAGGATGCAGACCAAATTAAGTGGGCCACTCCTAAGTGGGCTTCGAGTGTGAGGTCATTTATGCAGCCAATAGATCCTTTTCCTAGCCCTCTTTTTTCCTGCAAAGGTCGGCGCCTGTGGAGGAGGAGGCAATTGGTTGGTATTATATCTCTGTCAGCCGCTTCAAAAGATAACTGCCAACTCCTGTGTCCTTTCCCTAACAACCACACTGCTGTGCTGCATCCTTGACAACCATCGTTCTCCCTGGCTCTCCCCTTTATTTTTACTGTTCAGCCTCTCCTCCCCTATCTCCTAGTGTCCATATTTCCCCTGTCTCGTTCCCTCTCAGTCCTACTCCTTCTCACTCTCCTCCATTCTTCCCCACTCTTCTCAGTTTGTCTCTCTTCAGCATCTGATGGAGATCAGCGTCAGCAATTGGGGAGATGGGCTGCACTCCGTCTAAGTCAGTGGTAACGTACTCTCAAGAGCGGGTTTGTCGAGACCTGGACACCTGCTCCACCTTCGTGCCCAGCCTCAAGAGCTCTGTGTCCACCCCGGAGAGACCCTCACCCCGGCTCTGTGTGGAGACCAGCAGCGGCAAGCAGACTTTTCTCAGTGGTGAGTCCTCTGAGAGTTGGATTCCGCCACATTCTTTAATCAAATTCTGAAACTACCGTAAGCGTTCCCGCCCAAAATAGATCCTTGCAATACGTTTTGAGATGTGTCCATTTTATTAAGCTTGTCGCTGTGCCTTCCCACAGTTCCATGTCGCGACAGCTTCGGTCGATCGCTGAGCCAACCCTCCAGTCCAGACACATGGAGTACATTCAGCACCGCGACCACGGCCAGTCCCTTTTGCCTGCCTTGCACCGATTCCGCCAAACCCTGGACCAACGACAACGGCAGCGACTCCGAAGGCAGTGACACTGTAGCTCGCGACGGAAGATAATTGTGCTGAACTGATGGTCATACAGAATGCCCACCGTTCACACTTTGTTACTAAATGGACTTGAAAGTCTTGAAAATAACTAATATTACCTCAATGTATGTTTCTCCGTAAACACATATTTACAGAATACCGACTGTTCTTAGGTTAATAGCCTTCCCTTCTTGGAACAACATGGCCATTAAACATAGGCTAAGGTTAAATGAATGTGGAGTTTATGATGCGGCATTGGAATTAAATTTGACTTTTTAATTTTGTGAGATTGTCAATGTTCAGACGGACCTGTTTGTGAGTGGTCACGATGGATGTCTCAGCAAATAACTGTCAAAGTCTTTCGTATTGTGTTAATGGTCGATAGCAAAACGTGATGAGCTCCCGGATTTATTTGGGACTCAACATTCAATTCGAAGTGCAGTTCGTAAACTCGCGATAATATGCTTCCAACTCTCGCGAATGGTCAGTGACTTTCAAGAGAGAGATGGAGAGAAATGAGGTCTGAAAAGGACCAAACAACTGGAGGTAGGGAGAAAAGCGTCGTTGAAATACAATTCAAAGATATTCCACGGGAACCGGACGGTGTGTCTGTGAACTCCAAGCAAAAAGAGGAAAAGAAAGAGGTTTTCACCAAGGTAAGCGGAGAATGTTGTGATTACGGCTCGTTACTGTGGTGAGGAGATATGGAGGTTGTAGCTATAGCTAGAATTATTTCAGCACCGTGGACAGCAACAACGTTGGCTTGGACGTGGAACCGGTATCAACATCCTGTTGGCTTTGACAACAGAAGCGCATACTATCCTCGGCTAGTACCAAACGGTTTTCAAGTACAAGTTAGCTGTTCAATTTTTGTGTTATTTGGTAACGAACTATAGGTAGCTAACCATGTAGCTAGCTTTGACTACATGGTGTACGAAGCCTTTTTACTGTCCGATCAATATGCATATTACTGTATGTGAGAGCTACACAACGGACTACAGGAAATTTCGTTTAAATGCGCCTATTGCCGCTTAATATCGTTTTCTATGTGAAGCCACCAAAGATTTGGCGATCGCTACTGTAGACAAGAGTGCTTTCCTTTTTTAAGGTTGTTATCCGGCGACTTCCACCCAGTCTTTCCAAGGATCAGTTGGAGGAGCAACTCAGTCCCCTTCCGTCCTACGACTACTTCGAGTTTTTCCCAGCCGACCAAAGGTAGATATGGATAAGAATATTAGGCCTAGCACAGATATCAACATTTTCCATGACTACGATCTATGGTGTGAACATAGGAGCTAAAAAGCGTATGATGCGGTAGCCACCAGTATCGATCCTATTGATTCTGCGGTGTTTCCCTGTAGCCTCTGCCCGCACCTGTTCTCCAGAGCTTACATCAACTTCAAGAACCTAGAGGACATTTTGCTTTTTCGGGATCGCTTTGATGGCTACGTTTTCATCGATAATAAAGGTACAAGTCATTGTGTTACAATTGTCCATGCACAATAATCTTCAGGATATGAGTCTGTTCCAGATAAACTACTTTGTGGAGACAGAAGAATTGATTATTTCTTGCAGTATCTGGTGCCATGGTAACCTGTTTAATCAGTGCATCATTTGTCAACAATAATCCTTCTCTCCTGTTCATATTGACCCAGGCCAGGAGTACCCAGCTGTGGTAGAGTTCGCCCCATTCCAGAAGATTTCAAAAAAGAAGTTAAAAAAGAAAGACACCAAAGCTGGAAGCATTGAGGAAGGTCCAGTACCAAACACTTATTTCTCTTCAGATCGTTCACATTTGATGAGGCGGTACCATGAACCGTGAACGTTAACTGCAATTCTACGTTTATGGCTCTGTAAATGAAAGAGCATCAACGGCCTCTTAAAGACCGCAGAGCATAAAGACAACAAACAGAACTGGCAGCATTGAAGGGGCCATTGAAGCTGACAGTACATTTGTGGTTTCATCTCCCCTGGGTCTGTTCCACTCTGGGTCTGGATGGTTATGATAAGTGGCCTCCTTGTTTGTCCCCTGTTCCTCCTCAGACCCAGAGTACCGGCGCTTCCTGGAGAGCTACTCCTGCGATGAGGAGAAGTCCCTGGCCAACCCTGAGACTCTGCTGGGGGAGATAGAGGCCAAGACCAGGGAACTTATAGGTGAGAGAGCAGGCAATAATCCATTCGACTTAAAAGGATTGACTTTGTTAGTTCCAGTCATTCATGTTTGAACTACATGTTTGTCATGTGTAGGTATGTTTCTTCTATACACAATCATTGACTGGCTTCATTCCCATTGACCAGTGAAGATTGTGGTTCTTATTGTTTCAGCCAAAAGAACAACGCCACTTCTAGAGTACATCAAGAACAAGAAACTCGAGAAGCAGGTAACAGCCGTGCCAGGTCTCACGGTCTCAGCCTTGACAGTACACTCCTGTCCACTGCGTTACGTCTCAATCCTTCCCCACAGAGGATAAGAGACGAGAAGCGAGAGGAGAGGAGGCGCAGGGAGCTGGAGAAGAAACGCCAGAGGGAGGAGGAGAAGAGGAAGAGGAGGGAGGAGGAGAGGCGCAAACGCAAGGAGGCGGAGAAGCAGAAGAAACTGTCGGAGAAGGAGATAAAGATCAAGGTGGTTGTCTGTTGATGTTGCTCCCTGCTGGGCTAACCAGCAAGCCGGAGGCTGCCCTCTCTACATGTCAATTACTCTTCTTGTGATCCCAGCTGTTGAAGAAGAGCGACAGGGACGACGACGTAGACTCGGATAGACTGAAGGACAAAGGGGACAGCGGAGAGGCAGACCGATCCAAGTGGGACAAACCCAGCGGACCGGCAAAGTCAAAGGATCCCAAGGAGAAGTGAGAGTTTACACTTTGTGGTTAAGATAGTCTTTGTTTCTGGCACGGTTTCTTAACTAATCTTCTGATTTGAAATATATGTATAGTACATATTTTCTTTATCTACAACATAACAGCTTTTTAAAGAAGATCTCTAAACGCAAGTTTTCTATGTTATCCATGCTGTTGCCATTTACTCACTGGACCTTCATCCACTCTTCATGACTAGGGGTCAGCAGGAGGGTGACAAGGAGCCACGAGAGCAGGACAAAAGCCGCCGCCAGAAGGACCACAGAGGAAGAGATGACGAACGGAAGCGCCAGAGGCACCACTACGAGTTCGACAAGTTCATGCGCCGCAAAGAGGAGACTAAGTGGGGCAAAGGTTACTGCCAGGACCGGGCTAAGAAAGAGGGCCATCACCATGGCTACTACTGCACCGAAGGGGGGGACAAGGGGGGCAAGGAGGACAGGGAGGATCAGGGTGGCAGGAAGGAGCGAGTCCGGAACAAGGTGAGCGAGAAGGTGAGCATGAGACACAGGAAATTTGGGGGATGGTATTCTAATGGTCGTCCTACTGCAATGTTTTTGCCACTGTAAGGTTTTCTGGTTGGCATTGCTTTCTGTTGGCGTACTGCCTAAATACACATACCCAATGTAGTTTCACTGATAAAGCTGAGGTCCAGAACACCATGTCCCTGGTGTGTATGGGAAATAGATGTTAGGCAGTAATAATTATCTCTACCATCGACTACCATAGACATGAACATATCTACAATACAATGTTATGCAGTGCATAAGTAAAATAAATGTAGTAGTTCTGGTGTGGTAGGTAGCAAAGCTTCAATATTGTCTTGTGTAACATTAACTCAGGCCATGTCATAGTATGTTACAGTGATATAGCGCTTGTGTCAGTATGTACAGTAACATTAACCCCAGGTGTGTCTCAGTTTGTTACCTTGACCCGGACCTATGTTTCTCAGTCTGTGATAGTGCATCAGGACAGAGGGACGGCGCAGTCAGAGGGAACACACCAAATAGGAGGGTCTCTACCAGCCAAGGTACAGATAGCCTCCCTACACAAGCTAGTATCCCGATACAAGCTAGACTCCATTCACAAGCTAGCATCCCCATACATGCTAGCATGCCTATACAAGCAAGTATCCCTACACAAGTTTGACTTCCTACATATGCTAGCCTCCACAAGCTAGCGCCTACACAAGCTAGCCTACTCACACACGCTAGTGTATTTACGCAATATAGCCTACCAATTCAAGTTGACCTATTTACACTCGATAACATCAGCAATGTTCTAATTTTCATCTGCACAGATGCTAGTATCACTACGCTATCTGTATCTGCTCTACACCAGCTACTTTTTGTACGCAAGATAGCATCTCTGCTCTATGATCTCTTGTCTCTTGCTATCTCTTGCTGTAGCAAGGAACTACAACAAAAAAAGCAAAACACAACCAAAAGATCAAGACACCATCTGCCCTATTTCAACCTGCAAAGAGTCCTCCAGTCCTCCTTAAAGAGTACCGAAACATTTGATCAGAGAAAAACATTCGTTTTAAGACTTAAATATTAGCTCATTAACTCTGGTCTTCATTTCAACATGTTAGATGTTAAAACAGGACATTTGTATTGTAAAACATGAATTGGAACTTTTGGCAACTTTTCATACAATCTATGACATCTAAGAAGCCCTGAACAGTTAATACATGGAAACAACAATCATGCATTTTCTTTTTTGTCATGGTTAGATGGATATACTTTAGTTACAGTTTGTTGTTGTTGACATAGTGGTGTGTTACCCATCTCTCCCATGTGTCTGTTGGCTTGTTTTCAACCAGGACCGCCCAGCGATGCAGCTGTACCAACCTGGCGCCCGTAACCGCAAACGCATGACCTCAGGGGGCAAAGGTTTCGACTGCCCCCCTATCAGCCACGCCCTTGAGCCTAGCCCCGAGCCTTGCTATGAGGTTGTTACCATGGGAACAGGCTCAGAGAAAAGTGGCAATGAGTAGTTGGTTTTTGTTTGACGTTTGTCCTCTGATGCTGAACAAACAGCTGAGCATCAAGCTCTGACTGAGATCTTTGCGAAATGTTTCATTTTGAACAATCAGATAGTTCTGACAGCGTCACGGTCAACGTTTATTGTCATGTCATAGATATGATTCCACGAAATGTCCATTTTAAGTTCAAGTTTTATAACTAAAGCGTGACTGCAGAAACGTTCTTACGTTACAGTTTAGAAGCTGCACTAGTGACAACTAGATTGTGATCATCGCCAATTTAAGTCAAATTTACAAGTTGGCTGTGATCCCCATGGATATTAATAGCACAACATAACCTCTGTGTTTCTGGATATGATGCTTCTAATGCTCCATATGGCCTCATACATTTTAGAAGTCACTGCCTGTTAACAATTAGCTTTATATTTGATATATTCCACCTGGGCCCATAGTTGTTTTGTGTTTGAGGAGGCTTATCCAGCAGTGTCTGTCAACCCACACGCCTGCCCTCATCGCCCACAAAGCAGATTTCTAAGCCTTTGTAGAAAGTCCATTCGACTGTGTTGTTTTTAAAGAAAGACTTATAGATTTGACCATAAAACAAAATATACAATGCAAAGGTTTTATTGAAAGTATGTAAGATGTATTTGGATCTGGATGTACAATATCTTTAAACCACAGAAAATAAATCCTTAATGTAATTATATGTATAAACAGATGTAGGCATTTGTGTGACTGAAAACTAGCAGTAGTGGACTGAATGTGTGGACTCTAAGTTTCGTCAGTTATATGTTTTACTGTGACTTGTGACAGTTCTCACAAATTCTTCTTGCCGGATGTAAGAAAAGACAGCAGACGCTTATTTTGCATAACGCAATGCAAGCAGTTTCCCTCCTTGCAGTGATTCAAATGTGGAGCCAGACGATTTCTCACACTTTCAGTTATGTGACGGAAAGATCACTTACAGCGAATTGATAATAAAAACCAGGAAGGTGCTGAGATTGACTGTCTTCTCAATTTCACTTTCTATGCTGTTCTCTACTATATGAACTATCCAAATGACCTGATGCCTGAACTGTTTTATGTGACAAGGTAGTAACTAATATGTAATAACATAGTAATGTATTTGTAACATGCCTTAGATATTTTTGCACACGACTCACATTAATATATATTATGTGTATCATACCATCATCCAGTATGGTTTGTTTTCATGAGAGTAATTTGAAAAATGTGAAATAAACTTAAAAGCTAAACTTTAATGAACATATGTGTGCCTTATTCAGCATTTTTGACATGTACAGTAATAGTACGGATAAAACTAGGTGGCAACAATATCAAGCTGAAATCACATGAACGTACACGTTGACAGCATCAGCTACGTTCGGAGGAGCAGACAAAAGAAGAACTAGCACACCCAGGATGTCGCCAACCTCAACCGCGCCCCATGGGCCTCGTGGTTTTTCATGTGAAGAAGTAGAGGAAAGTATGTTATTGTTATACTCCAGGCATCACTCACCCACCTGCAAAGAGTTGCACCACACACAGGAACCAAACCTGAGGTCTGGTTCTCTTTTCGGCCTTTTTGCGTTTGGGATTTTAGCATACGGGTCCATCTTGTTTGATACCAGAATGGGATTTGTAACGATTGTCTTCGAATGCGCATAACACAGAAAACCACACCCAGATACACATAAATCAGTTTAAACGTACGTTCAGATTTCTTTCTTTTTTTTCAAACTTTCCAGATCTTTATAAGTATGGGTATGACTCAAAGGAGTATTGATTCAAACGTATATCCTGTTCCAAACTCCACTGAGTCACAACATTTCTGACTGTTATGAGCATCACAGTGCATGGCATCATTTTAGTTTTATTATTTAATACAGTAGTAACGAGAAAAGCCATGACATGAACTTAATCATGTCATCCACACTTAATCAAAAGATTAAAATATCTGTCATCAATGCTAATAAACTTAAGGTGCCCCCAACACAAACTCCAAGCATGTGGAAATATTGTGCAAGCTTCCTGGCCAACTACGGCTGGCACATCAGTACCCATGGAACCACCCCAACTGCCTCACTCTTCCTTTTGCTCGCTCACGCTCTCTTAGGTGACTAGTCTGTGGGCGGAAGTACGTCTGCTTTTCTGTTTGACACGGCAAACTCAAATTTGTGTTGTTTCTCCATTTTTGGTAGTCCATTTTAATCGAGTTAAAAGAAATCGTCTTGAATTGCCGGCTTGAGTTGTACCATTTTGTGTTCGCTTTTTTTTGTTTCAGACGAGTGAAGCACATTGTCTCTGTCAAGTAAGTGAGATTCCATTCCATTTTTTGTCTATTTCGAGACGGTGATGATTTGATGGCTAATTCAACTGAGGGATTCAATTCTCATGCTGTGGTTACTGTACGTTGTTTTTGTCGATAGGATAGGTGTTCTCTCTAGAATATATAGATGAAGTTATACCGTGATAGTCCTATAATAATGCTTGTTACCGTACATTGGAAGCTTCTGTTCCAACGTCCGGGCTCTTTCTTGCTGTGAGTTGTTTATCCCAGTTGTGTATTGAGCGGGTCCAGTATCCCTGTCATAGCAGCTTAGGGTCGACCGCACACGGTTTGTGATTGTCTCGTCTCAGCCATGTGTGCTTACACCTCATGGCTGTTACAGTGGTTGTAATAGAGGAAGTATGTGGTTATTAGAGAACTGAGAAAGATTTACAAATGGAAGACATGTAGCATGCGGTCCTACAGATATTGTGGGAACTGTCAATGAAGACAAAAAAATTACCTAGGAATCCGTCAATTATTGTCTAATCAATGAGCATAATGTACAGGAGAGATCTCGTTGTTTATTAATTAAAAATCTCCAGCGAGCAGGTGTCCATCCGAATGTTTGTTTTCACACCTTCGTCAAACATTTTTCATTGTGCCACTCCTCCCTCACACCCCTTGCATTGTGGTCACGCTGCAACTATTGTTGCAGAAAGGCGCTCTGTTGATTACACTTGACATCTGAACAGCACCGAGGAAAGTGAAATAATCATACAGCTGAACAACATAATATGGTATAATACCACAGTAATGGCTCACTAATCAAAACCTGCAATACAAATTCAACTGGGGGGAGACATGTTCACGTTACTTGCTTCTTTCGGTTGAGGGGATTTGCTATCTCTTTGTCATTCCGCAAATAAACCGAAACACTACGATAACTGCTGCGTCTGCTAAATAATCTGATCATTTGTCTTTGTGTCTGTTAGAGACAGTCCAGCTACTGCCACCACAAATCCCATCATGCCTCTGAGTTCCAACACCACTAGACTGGACAACGCCACACTGTCCCTGTTCCACAACCATTTGGCCAGCAAAGCCATCTCCATCATCTACATACTTGTCACTGTAGTCAACGTGACAGGAAATGGCCTGTCCATGTGGCTCCTCCTCTTCCGTACCTCTCCCAAGACTCCGTCCATCATCTTCATGATCAACCTGACCCTGACAGACCTGTCATTGGGAACCGCCCTGCCGTTCCAGATCTTCTATCAGCTAAATCATTATGACTGGACTCTGAGTCCTGGCCTTTGCAGGTAGAGTACAGTTGACTTATTTTTTCATCACCAACACAGCCTTCCCGAGAGCCGAATCCAGACCTGTGTCGAAAAGGGCATGTTCATGTGTCTAACTATGTACATACGTATCTCATCATCTTTTCTTCCAGGTTCCTGACGCTAGGCTTCTTTGCCAACATGTACTGTTCCATCCTGACAATGACGGCCATTAGTGTGGACCGTTATCTAGGCATCGCTCGACCGATGCATTTCCGCCAGATCCGAAAGAGGAAGTCAGTGGCTGTGATAGGCTGCATCTTCATGTGGGGTGTGGTTCTGTCAGTTCTGTTCCCCCTGATGAAAACGGACCTGACATTCTACGTTCCACAACTGGGTATCACCACCTGCTTCGATGTGCTGAAGAAGGACATGCTCCCTTCCATTGGGGCATGGGCAGCTTTCCTCTTCTGCATTGTGGTTGTCCTGTTCCTTATCCCATTCATCATCACATCCTTCTGCTACATCAGTGTGATTAGGAAACTCGACCGGGACTCCAAAACGGTGCAAAAGGAAAAAGCGAAACGTCTTGCTGTCACTGTCCTCCTGGTCTTCACCATATTTTTCACTCCAAACAATATTCTTCTCCTAGTCCACACAGTTGCCAGGCTCTTCTTCGGCACTTCCTTCTACATGGCCTACAAGCTTTCTCTGTCTCTCAGCTGCCTCAACAGCTGTGTGGATCCCTTCATCTACTACTTTGCGTCAAAGGACTTTCGTCAGAAGTTTAGGCGCATGCTGAGGCTGAGGAGTCTGAGCAGCGGGGACACTGGGCGGACAGAGCCTTACAGGGAGAGCATGTTGTCAACCCAGTACCATTCTGGGGCACAGGAAGGAGAGAACAGCAAAGTTTCTTATGTTCAACGTAAAGGCCTCAACCAGTAGAGATGAAGAGGGATAGTGCGAGTGAATGATGTGCAGCTAAATATGATTACATATTGCAAATCTTGAAAAGGTGAAACTCACCCATCAATACCGTCCATCAGCACCCCCAAATTGCTAGCTATTCAGTGGTGTGACTGGCTAAAGCAGTGTTTATAAAGGTGGTTATTATGTGAAGCAGACAACCCTAATTTGAGCCTTGAAGTGGGCAAGTGAGGGACTGATACCAGTTTCACATTATTCCTTGAGGTTGGGATTTTAGTGATCATTTTCTCAACTTGTATTTAGTCCTGTATATTTCTAACATAACACATACATGTTCAGAGAAATAAACATTGTTAAATGATCAATCATCTATTCATATATTAATAACCACCTATCTGACCATATAGTATTGTTCACTTTTATTTTATAAAGCAGAATTTTGTATACATTGTAAAGGTGTATGGTTGATTTAGGTTGATATTTTGTCAATAAAATGAGCGATAAACTATCAGAAGAGATTATGGAAATCTTTGAAGGCAATTTCATCCTTGATTACATTTGGGTTGACTGAAAACAGCAAGAGTCCATGGGAACAGCTGAACGCGAAGAATATCTGATAGTGAGCATATGTCAATGTAGAGCGAATACTTGTCCTGTTCCGTATTTTGAGGAGTAAGAAAAAATCTCCGAAATCATATATTCTTATTACAGGATACATAAATGTGTAAGGCACACTTGTGAAACCATACACTTAAACCTATGGGCCAAGTGCCACCGTGTAATAGCCTATTGAGTTGCTGGTTATGAAAAGCCTTAAATTCACTATTACAAGCCTATTTGACCGCTGTTCAATTGATAGATTTATAGACGGCGGGCTCTACAATCCACACTTGCAATAGATAGAGTGCGACAATAGGACGAGGAAATATAGGCTTGCATGTATTTTGTTTTTGAGGTTAACTAAACAGACAGTCCCATGTAGTAAATAGAACGCGGTGGTTTACCACACACTGTTACATTAGAGCACTGCATGTTTTCTGTACTGGCTTACATAGACAATACAGTAGTAGTGTCCCTGAAGTGCAAAACGGAACCATTAATTCGAGCACATCCCCAAAGGAAAACACTCGCCCCCAAAACGAGTTAACTCACCACCAAATAGAGTGACTTGCTCAACTCCCCCCGAATTGAAAACACGCTTCCCCAAATGGACGAAGACATTATAACTCAAAAGCGGAAGGGGCAGGTATGACACTAGTTGTTGACTAGATACGTTTGACTGACAGTACAAGTAGATATCGTCTGATTCTCCATAGGGACATCTGCTGGTTAATTTGTGGTATGGCGACTGTACCGCCAGATAGAAGGAATCGAGTGACGTCGAGACTCTTACAATCGCCATTGATTTGACAAATAAAGTTTATGTGACAAATCTTTCCATGTGTAAGTGTCTAAAATGTTAGCATATATCTTGTTGTGTTATAAACAACGCTACGTCTGTGCTACTTTACAGTTATAACATGTGTTTTTAGATTCCATGCATTAAACATTATTTTAGAAAGCTTGAAAACAGCCACGTGGTAACAGCCTATCTGCCCATCAGTTGAGAAGGTTAGATCGAAACCTCTGAGCTTATTGAAGTGGAAATATATGCCTATTGAATACAATATTATTTGATCATGTAGATCTAGATGTAGAGCTAGGCAGATGTGAGATGTACATCTACATCTCACATCTACCTTTCTCTGGCAATCTATTTGTATCTCTGTCAATTCATGTATTCTATAGCGTCTCCTTTTTATAACCTACAAATATTACGTCCGAAGCTTCGACGGGCAATCACGTGTTTTTTGCCCATTTGAAACCACGCTCGACACTATTGTATCTGTACCCAGTGCTTCGCAAGACCGATACCGCTTCGTGGGCACCGCGTCGAGCGTAAAATCACTGGTTTATTCCCTTCCTGTATAGTGACGTCAGTGCGCATGCTCAGTCACGTTGTGTTCGTAGTAGACACACTGGGTGAAGTTCAGTGAGGTCTGCATGGTCTAGGGAGACTTCAGCAGGTAAACGACCACTTTGTAATGTTTTCTGTCTGACAGACTGACGAACGAGCTCGATCAAAACGGTGTCACTAAAGGTATGTGCTATGTGCTTTGTATGTTTTGATTTTGTGTACGTTTGCATTATGTTAGCATTTGGTAACACGGGGTTTTCTAGTTTTATAAAAGGTTTGGCGTAAGATCACAAGACCTGTCAACAGAAGGGTGCTGCTGCTGATGTTTCATATTTTATTTTACTTCATATAACTCGAGACAACTATTATCTCAATATGCCTGCGCCTCGTCCATTATTTCTAAATAACGGGACAAGTTCTGCTTTATTTCTCAGAGAAATGACTGAAATGAGTCTTGGAGATAATGTTGACATTATCTTGACATGTTTCACACAGACTGCACAGTAGCTACATCTGTCGTTCAACTATTTCTCCCACCACAACTTGGATGCATGGAACCGAGAGGTGGTATTGTTCACCTTAAAGTTACGAAAACCCATGTTGCATTGAATTCGTGTGCAAAGTCGCCATAAACACATTTCAACGCAAAATGATGACAACAGAAATACAGTTCATGGGAAATAAGCGTTATGCGTGCCAAGAGGCACCAGCTACCACATGTCATTACAGTGTGTGGGTGAGCACCCACACACACCTCATACTGTGTTCCTTTGTCTTCCTGCATGCATTCTATCACATGCACTCTCTCTGCATACGGTGAACCGTGTCTCTGTCTCTCTCTGAAAGGGGACGCGTATTCAAACAGCCATTGTCATCTGATCACCGGATTGTCGGACTCCAACCTGCCACATTTTAATGTTCAGCTGTGTGTTCACCCTCAGACTCGACAGTGGGCAGGACATAGGTCACCATGGTTTTGAATCCAGTGATCTCCAAGCTGAGCAGGAAGCTTGTTGTCCTGGCCAGTGCCTCTCCCCGGAGACTGGAGATTCTCACCAACGTGGTGAGGGCTTCCAACGCAGTTTTCCCAGGGCGCACCTGTCCTCATATGCACGTAGAGTTTCTGTTGTGATAATACCGACACAGGGAGGTCCACGCAGACAAGTTCTCACAGAGAAAAGCCAGTTATGACACATGAACCTTACTTAGATTACGTTAATAGATAGAATGTAGACCTATTGATGTCCAGATGGAAAATTGCCACATTGCAGCACCAATGCCAGTGAAGAGAGATACACATCACACAGAAAATGAAACACATTTCCGAAAGTAGGTCCAAAAAAAAGGTAAGGCCCTCAACCAAAAGTCTATAAAGCTACGAAAAACACACATGTCATTCCCAGGGTTTGCGGTTCGAGGTTGTACCCTCCTGGTTCAAGGAGACACTGGACAAGAGGCTGTTCAGCGCCCCGCATGAGTACGCTGTGGAGACGGCCAAGCACAAGGCTCTGGAGGTGGCCAAGAGGATGCCCTGTGTGAGTACGGCTTCCCAGTTCCTACTCACCTCACTGGTTTCCCATCGTCTCACGCCGACACTGACGGCATCTCTCTGCCTACGTTAGAAACACCTGAAGACTCCTGATATCGTGATCGGAGCAGACACCATAGTGGTGAGTGGATGTTGTTTCTGCTTGGATATCTTGGACTGGGAGGGGCTCTGTTTTCTCACTGGTGTGTGATGCCCTTTCTTCATTCAGACAGTGGATGGGCTGATTCTTGAGAAGCCCGTGGACAAGCAAGACGCGTACAGGATGCTCTCAAGGTACGTGTGTTTACGCGTACTTTACGCGTGTTTGAAATCCTACAATGTCCATCCGGTCATGTGCCTCTATGTTGGCATTATTTCCAGACTCAGTGGGAAGGAACACAGTGTGTTCACTGGAGTAGCGATTGTCCTCTGTCATGAGAACGAAGGTACAGTACATTTGAGACTCTTTTAGGTCATCGTGACTTGGAAATGTAGCTTCTTATTTTAATGCTTTGTGTAGTTTGGTTTGGTTTAGTCTCTCTCTCTGTCTATATCTGTCTCTCTCTAAATCTTTCTCTCTCTCACCAGATGGAGAGGTTGACTACCAGCTTATAGACTTCTACGAAGAGACAAAGGTGAAGTTTGCCGATCTGTCTGAGGAAATGCTGTGGGAGTATATCAACAGCGGAGAGCCCATGTGAGTTTCAACACTTACTTTGACTTCCACCATACTACAGCGCTGTGCCATTGGCTTATTTCTGATCGATTCTCTCTTTTTTTTCTTTTTTTTTAGCAATGTCACAAGAGCAGCTCAGGTCAATCACATAAAATGAAACTTTCTGAACCCATTGCCATCTGTACTCTGATCGGTTGTTGTTTGTATAGTGCGATTCTCGTTCAGACAGCCTTTCACCTTGCTATTCAAATTTATGTTAAAACGTTTTGATGTAACAGCCTACAACTGGCCTTAGCAACGGCGCTAAGTCAGGGGTAAAGTTCATGGGGCAAGATTTCAGTTACGTGGATAACGTGAAGTGGCCAAGTTTCGAATCATAAACAGGACAATCCTTTCTGTGACTGAACCGGAAAAGTTTGCAAACTGGTTGCAACATATTGTTCTTCTTTTATTGTTATTAATTGTGTGTGTGTGTGTGTGTGTGTGTGTGTCAGGGACAAGGCTGGAGGCTATGGTATACAGGCGCTGGGTGGTATGCTGGTGGAGTACGTCCACGGAGACTTCCTCAATGTGGTTGGCTTCCCTCTCAACCGCTTCTGCAAGCAGCTGGACCTCCTCTACAACCGGCCCCCTTCCAGCCTGGACCTCAATGGACCCCCCACCGCCCACAGCAGCACCCAGACCACGCCAACCCTCGCCAGTCCTCCACCTGCCAACCTTGCTAACCACAGTCCACCAGCCAGCCCTGCCTTCACAAGCTCTACAGCTAACCCTAGCCCACCAGAAAGCCCTTTCCTGTCCAGCCCCCCAGCTAATCAGGCTCACCACGGTCCACAGGATAGCCAATCACACAGTCCCCCAGCCAATTTAGTCAACCACAGTCCCCTATCCAGCTTAGCCAACAGTAGTCCCACAACCAGTCCAGCTCACAAGGTAAACCCCCCCCAAAAACCTAGTATTTTACTTACTTATATAAATAAAATAAAATGTATGCTGTTGCTTTTAGTCGAGCTAATCAATTTTACATTTTTGACCTGTACTACCTCAGGAATGTTTATCTCTGTGTTCCTCAAGGTAAAGAAAGAAGATGGTCTGAACTCTGTGGGCGACACGCCCTGGACTCAGATCAACAGCCTTTCCAAGTGCTCCGAGAATGGAGAGGCCCACCTCCATGAGGATGATGGTGCCGACTCTGCGGTGGCCAGCAGGGGGCCTGTGAACAGCCTGAGCCAAGTAGAGCAGGTGGAGGGAGAGCCTAGCCTGGAGGACCCCCATCTCCAGAAGATGATCGAGCTAATGGATGGTTTTAAAGCTTCTAAAGTATGCTTTGCAATGCACTGTACCATTCCACATAAGTCATTATAGGGTTCTTGTGTGGTTGAAGTAACATTTCATGGCCTTCACCTGTACGAGAGAACCATTATTTTCCAATCGCGATTCATGTCAAACGCTACAGTAAGGATCGCAGGATTGCCACTATCTGTGCTCTCTCCCCCCTTGCTGTATCCCAGGCCCTGTTCACAGCCTCCAAGTTGCGTGTGTTTGACGTACTAGAGGCCCGGCCAGGGCAGGGGGCAGCAGAGGTCGCCCAGGAGATCCAGTCCTCGGTGAAGGGGACCGAACGACTGCTGGAGGCCTGCGTCTCCCTGGGGCTGCTGGACAGCCATGAGAGACGTGAGTTTGGCTTTCCGCACATCAGGACATGGAGCCTTTTGGATGTCACTGCTACTGTATGTCTGCCATGCCGTTTGTTGGTGTGAGATGCTAAAGGTTCTTCTCATCGGCAAATCTCTCGCGTCGACTGTAGTGTTTTCAAACCGTGTGTTTGCAAGCCCTCCAGGGTTTGGAAACCCACAGGGTGTGTTAGGGTGGTAGAAATGGCCAGTTTCCAGCCCTCTTGCATCCCCTCTGTCCAGCAGTGTACCAGAAGCCTGTATATGAGAACACAGACATGGCCAGACGATTCCTGCTGTCCCACGCCCCTCACTCACTGCAGGGCTATATCCAGCATTGCAACGAGCTGGTCTGGCCCCTCTTCACACACCTGGAGGCTGGCGTGAGGGAGGGGACTAACCAGCACGAGAGGGCGTTCGGAAAGAAGTCCGACAACCTGTTTCAGGTGTGTCCTGAACAATCCCGATTTCGAGTCTGCGTCACGAGTGAAAGCAGCAGATGGTTCGATGTGTGTGATTATTTGTCTTACTACTTCTGTGTGTCAGGGTTTCCTCCAATGTGTCCTGTCTTTAAAGGATGCATACTACAGCAGGCACGAAGTCAAGCTGCGCTTCATGAATGCCATGCACAGCATCGCCAAGATTACCGGGGGTGTCGTGGCAACTGCCTTCGACCTGTCCGGTTTTAAAACGGCCTGTGACCTGGGAGGTAACTCCAGCGCCTGAGACCAACATCGATCAAGGACATTGTGTGGTCGCCTGTAAACCGATCAAATGTCTTTAATGGTATCTTTTGTTTTCCCAGGGTGCACTGGTGCCATGGCCTATGAGTTTACCAAGGCCAACCCCGGGATGACTGTGACTGTGTTTGACCTTCCTGCAGTCATAGAGATGAGCGGCCACTTCCGGCCCGTGGACATAGACAGCAGGGTCTCATTTGTCACCGGTCAGTTTGACGAGTAATGAGGGCGGACTACCTCCTAATTCTTCTGCTGTCGTCATGTGAAAATGTAGTCTTATTAAAAATCTTCAAAATACAAAATCTACTTTCCTGTGTCTGACAGGAGATTTCTTCAAGGACCCTCTCCCTAAAGCAGACCTCTACATCCTTGGAAGGATCCTCCATGACTGGACAGACGAGAAGGTGCACACCCTTCTGAGAAAGATCTCAGATGCTTGTACCCCAGGTGAGATCGAAATGAGTTGCTCCTCTAAAGAAATATCCCTCCTGCAGTGCAGTCCAGCCTAATTCATTAAGAATTGACAAATGTGCGGGAAAGAAATGATCATCGTTACATCTTTAAATCTGAAACCGCCATAATGAGAAGTAAACTGTAGGGGAACATCACTTCGTGTTGGACAACCTGAATTACCAGCAATTTTTCATCATCTAGCAACGCTGCTGTCTTGTCTGCTGAAGCAGAATCGAAGCCCTTGTGCTGCCTCAGGGCTATGATTCCTTTTGTACCACAACGGTGGGTCACAGCGACCCGAAGGCAGCACCAGGGTTAATAGGATGGTTAGCGCTGTATCATATTATTTATCTGTGCGTAATGTGCAACCCCCCACTCCCACCGTGGATCTCCCAGGCAGCGGAGTGCTCCTGAGTGAAATCTTCCTGAGGGATGACCGCCGGGGGCCCGGCCGGGGGCTCCTTCAGGCCCTCAGCATGAGCGAGGGACGTCAGCGCAGCGCCACCGAGTACACCCTTCTCCTGAAAACACACGGCTTTACCACTGTGCACGTCCAGCACACACATAGTCTCCTAGATGCCATGCTCTGCCTCAAAGAATGACCCCCATCACCCCCCCCCGGCCACCACCACCCACCCACCACCGCCTCCCCGACCCACCACCACCACCCCCAGTAACATTTAACCGATTTTAATATCCAGCGTTTATGTACTATACAATAAGGTGGGTTAGTATAGACATAGGCTACGCAACTGACACAACAGAAATTATTATCTTACAGAAATGTCTAGGCTTACATTGTTTGGCTCTTCATAATGAACTTACAGATGTTTGAATGAATTTCAGAGGTAACAATGTCTTCCATAGCCTTATTTGTTGCTTTAAAAAAATATTTCTCTTTTTAAAAAGTCCAAATGATTGTTTCATGAACATGGTGTAAGATATGCAATAGACAGTCATGCCAGCCACAATTAAACATTGGAACCACTTGAATACTACATTCCTTGATATTTGACAATACAATTCTACGACAATACAGTGAACTGTGTGTGTTAATGAAGAATTCTTGGAAGCTTATCTTCAGATACAGAAATAAACATTTCCATTTCAAATGTGTTATCTGGCCTGTGCTTTTCCTCTTCTGTGTTAAGAGGCTTGTGTGCCCATTCTTACTGTCCATACTTCTTTAAAAAAAAACTTTTTTTGTTGTTGTTTTTTTTTCAAAATTTAAACTATAAAGCATTGACCTTGTACTATTTTAAAGAGGGCCTTCCTGTTTTGTATCACAGGATGTGCAGTGCTTGTTGTTGAGGCCATGTTGGACGGACGGACTCCATATGCCTGCCTTCAATCCCTCAACATGCTGGTGCAGACGGAGGGGAGAGAGAGGACCCAACAGCATTACTCAGATCTGCTGAGAGCAAATGGCTTTGGTGCTGTTCAAGTGACTCACACCGGAAGCTTTTTAGATGTCATTGTTGCACTTAAAATGTAACCTTCAACAATTAATGATTTATTGGTTACTGTCCAAAATGTGTTTCTGTGACACTGTAAAAAACAACAACAACACGTGTTTCAATCAAGGTTTAAAATAAGATTTTCATTCTAATTCGAAAATGGTGTTGCTGCAGTGTTTTAACTGTTGGCCTACTGCCCATTTTATTGCCCTGCCCACTCTATCCTCTCGCGATACTTTGTGCATCCACCCATTTTGTACAGTTGCGGATGCTGATCTTTCGGTACCCAGAGCTAAACCCCTGCAAGCGCGCATCACTTCACGCAGCTTCGTTTTTGTCCCCCATCCCCTGAATTGTCATCAAGGAAAGAAATTAACCATGGCAGACGCAGCCATTTCTTTTGCAAAGGACTTTTTGGCCGGAGGAGTAGCTGCTGCCATTTCCAAAACGGCAGTGGCACCAATAGAGCGAGTGAAACTACTTCTGCAGGTAAAGGACAGTGCGGCCTCTTGCGCGAATGACACCAGTCAAGCCATATCTATAGCGCGTCATTAAACGTTAGTATTTGCTCCTACGTCATTTGACATTATTGCTTACTATGATCGCTGACAACCATTAAAACATCGTGTAATTCTGTTTCTTGCACTGGCTGTAGCATCTGGTTTGACCTACTGGAGCCATGTTAAATGCTTATCATTGCACTCAAGGCCACCTTGCTATCCATCTACATCGGTGTGCCAGCAGTAATAAGTTGTGACACGGCAGGTTCCATAAAGTAGCTACTGTATCTGTTGTGCTGCTTTTACAATACATAGTGCTGTATGTAGCAGTTGATTTATAAATGGGGTTGTACCTCGCGGTACACATGTTTTTGCTCATCTTCAGGTCAGTCAATCGTCCTATTTGTTGCTAGCCATTCCTAGCCTAGTGCTAACCCGGCAGTCAGAGCCTCTATAGCGCACATCGACGTGCTGCAGTCGCCTCTGCAGATAATCACAGGCCCAAGGGGAACGCTCGAATGATAAAGCCTACACGTCATGTCAATTGCACATATTTCATCAGACTGCGGAATAATTTATTGTAAACGAAGAAAGAAATGTCCTTTACATTTAAGCGTCGCTCTCCATTTTCTGATCGACTATGGTTGACAAAGTTGCTATCTGAAACTTGACCTTCTGGTTCCCCCTTCCCTCCTGGCCAGGTCCAACATGCCAGCAAACAGATCACTGCTGACATGCAGTACAAGGGCATTGCAGACTGCATCGTCCGCATTCCCAAGGAGCAAGGCTTTGCTTCCTTCTGGAGGGGCAACATGGCTAACGTGATCCGCTACTTCCCTACCCAGGCCCTCAACTTTGCGTTCAAGGACAAGTACAAGCAGGTATTTCTGGGCGGAGTTGACAAGCACACTCAGTTCTGGCGCTATTTCGCCGGTAACCTGGCGTCCGGTGGCGCCGCCGGGGCTACCTCCCTCTGCTTCGTCTACCCATTGGATTTTGCCCGTACCCGGTTGGCTGCGGACGTAGGCAAGGCTGGCGCCACCCGCGAGTTCAACGGGCTCGCGGACTGCCTGAAAAGGATCTCCAAGTCTGACGGCATCAAGGGGCTTTACCAGGGCTTCGGAGTGTCCGTGCAGGGAATAATCATCTACAGGGCAGCCTACTTTGGCGTATATGGGGGGGTTGGGGTTTGTGCATGTTGCCCTAACCTGTTTTTTTTTTGGTTTGGCGGTGTGAAGGCATGCTTCCCGATCCCAAGAACACCCACATATTCGTGAGCTGGATGATCGCCCAGTCGGTGACAGCGGTGGCAGGGGTGGTGTCCTATCCGTTTGACACGGTGAGGCGGCGCATGATGATGCAGTCAGGACGCAAAGGAGGTAAGGATTCCCCCTCTATGTTGGTGGACAATGTCTGTCGCGGCTCGGATCATCTCAGAGATCCAGTTTCTGATTTCATACCATGAAATCAGAAACTGGAATTTGCAATCACTTATAGAAATGCAACTCTTTGTCTAACACAAAACACCATGGATGATTGTTTTTTACCAAGTTGCAAACGACTAAGAAACCAAGTTATCACATTAAAAATACTTATACTTTTTTTTCCATTTAAAGTGTACATAATGATAACCCATGTGTGTTCTGATACACTTTGGGTTGGTCAACCTGCAAGCAATGCAAAGGCTCATGGTTAATCAGATCATCATATATTCATCCTAGGACTGTAATAGAGGCAGTGACAGTTCCTATCTTACGGTGGTCTACATGTCAAACTAGTTTACTGCAACTTGACATGACTTAAGCAACAGTGGTGTCATGGTCCTACTCTTTTGTACACAACTGTAAACGGAGGCTTTACTTGCATCCTGTTGTTATGGTTACTTATTCCAGACACTTTGTACAGGCTCATATGTAGCAGGTGCAATGATTTAGAATGGTGAACAAGACAGTTTTGCCGGAACTACTTATCAGGTGTCCATTACCACCTGATGATGGACACCCCTCCAGCCAATCAGAATCGAGTGTTCACCCAGACTGTTATATTAATTAGTATTGTATAACCCACACTCTAGTCCCTGGGGATTAATCTTGAATGAATAAACATGCACATACCTAGCGTCTGAAAAGTGTGTGTTTCGCTTTGCAGCGGATATCATGTACAGTGGCACCCTGGACTGCTGGAGGAAGATCGCGCGTGATGAGGGTGGCAAGGCCTTCTTCAAGGGGGCCCTGTCCAACGTGTTGCGAGGCATGGGCGGAGCGTTCGTGCTGGTGCTCTATGACGAGTTCAAGAAATACGTTTAAAGAGTCTGCCTCCCTTCCACCTCTCCTTGCCCACCCGCAAGAATCAGGCCATTTCCTAGAGTAGCTCTTTCACCTTCTGAAAATAAAGAGCTGCAGTTTCAACCCTATCCCTGACCCCTGAACCCTGGGTCACCGAGCAGTACAAGGGAGGTTATTATGTAGGTAGTAGATAGAGAGCACAACATCCCTCTCATGGTCCACCAATTTAGTCTTAATTTAAAACATAGCTTATATATATATTTATTTATTTATTTTGCCGTGTGTTAGATTCTTTCATTTGATTGCTTGCCTTTGCACAGAATAGTTATATAGAGTTGCTTATATAATATATATATACATACATATGGTATATGTATGTATATATATATATGTATATATATATATATATATATATTACCTATTACCTTTACTCTGATCTGATGAGCCTTCCCCAATTAACATGTGAACAAAGTATTTCTTCTTCTGTTGTATTGCCTGTATTGTTACAGCCCACCCTCTGACTGAAATATTGTATTCCTTGAATGTCCTTCTTGTAATGCCCTGTAGTGTCAGAAACATGCCTGTAGAGGGCGTCACCAGCCCACGCTTCATTCAGCCCTCTTTTCAAGCAGCAGAGAGGAAGAACGCTTACAGGCTCAGCCGCTACACTTTGCTGGCAACGAACGAGAGTTCGAAGAATTATGTGTTTTATGTTGTCAAATTCAAGATTTGAGGAGTGTTAAATGCAGATGGTTGTGTCACTTTGTCCGAGGGTCTTTGACAAGACTCCATAATTCCTAACAGACATGATTTCATGAGGAATATAATCGTCCAAACCAACCCAGCTGAAGGGAGTCTTAAGAATATCTGTTGTCAGAATAAATTGCACTTTCACTCATATTCCTTGAGACATCGAAAGTTTATTCCCATTTTTTCTTCTTCTTCTTTTGGATCCCCTTTTAAGTGTTTTCCTGGTAGAGTAATGAGGGTAGTCATGTTGTTCGTGACTATTTTCCTGTCAGGCTGAGACCAGGGCCTGTGTGGCATGGAGGTGATCTTGACAGCCCACACAGAGGGCTCAGTAATAGGAGAGGCAGAGAGAGGGTGGTTGGTAGGTCAAACATGGCATTGTGTGTAGCACACAAGCTTTGTTGCGGTACGTACACAGTCTGTATACCCTGACAGGCCATACCATATTTTTTGTGGTCGCACACTGACTGAGTAATTTGAATGACTGCATTGTTTCAATAAAACTCAATACCTCATAATGGCATTTTGGTTCTGAGCTCTCCTTTCATGCTCAGTTCATCTCTTTGTAGTGAATTGAGTAATGAAGTTGTGTCATAGACATAGCATGACTAGAAAAAGATTCATCTGAAATTACCGTTGATTCTACAGAATACACAGTAGCAAGTCACTCCCCGCAAACTGTAGACGACAAATCTTTGTAACATTAGATCATAGGAACATACCACCATTGCACTGATCCACAAGGGAGAATAGTCCTAGCAGGAGTAGTTACAGTGGCTATCTGTTTTCATAGAGCCCTCGTTATGTTGGAAAGAGAATGATGTGGATAATTAAATCATTGAGTGACTAATTATTACTGATACTGTACAATCAGCGATCACGGATAGGCCTTATGCATAGACCTCGGTACTGTTCTCCGCTGCCCTCAGCCCGTCCAACATCTCTGTTTGTTTACGCCACCAATAGAGAGGGCTCTGCCAGCCTTTGTAATAAAAAACCACTGCAGTCAATCAACTGAGCCTGAGACCAAAGGCCAGTGTAATTTCGGAAAATTGCTGCAACTCCAAAGTAATCTTGTGTAATGTGATCCGGCCTCCAGAGCGCTCTCTGTACTGTACATGTTGGATAAGCTCACAGTCATTTTCTACAGATGCAGCCTTGACAAGCCGCACAGATATCCACCTGCAAGCAATCAGCAGACTAGTGTTAAGTGCTTTGATATTAAAATGACTGATTTAAAACAATTTGCCGCCCGTACTTTAGATAGCAAGAGATTTGGAACAACTTCCATATGCTGATATATGATGGAAAGGGTGAAAGAGTTTATGAACACCGTGGTCAAGCTCTGTGCGAGTAAACCCAAATGCTAGTTGTCACGAGTGTTTTATTTTATTCAAAAGTTATCCACATTTCATCCAGCACACTGCATGACTAGCTGCGTCCTGTCTCAAAATGCATTCTTAACATTCCAGCTGTTCCTAATTGAAAATGATGAAATACAAAGTTATACTTAGGTGGTACTTAAAATATCACCACTATGGAAATAGGTATTAATCTAAGGATAGTTAATCTGTTCGTTGTGATAGGAGTGTATACATTACAACCACTTGAGGGCAGTACAAACGAGGCAACATCCAGTTTTGGATTGACAATGGCAAAAGGAAAATGTAAAACTATTTCAAAAGGATGGCGCAAAAGCCGTCTATCCCTCCCCGTTTGTCAAGATGGTAATTGTGTGTTGCTACAATCCCATACAGTGGTGCTTTACTTTGAGGATTGCAAAAGATTGATTTAATTTCACTACATTTGTTCTCCATCAAAACTTGACAAAATATGGTCTTTCAGATAAGTTTGCGTTTCAAAGGGAGAGTTTCTTTTCTTTGTTTATCAGACCTCCAACTCCTAGTCCTCCTGCCCACAAAGAGAATATGTCAGATGAACGCACGCACCTCAGCCTAGATTTGAATTGAGCAAATGTGCAGTTGTTCAAAGTGGAGAGAATTTCATTGATTTGTTTCAAGACAGAAGAAAACATATCCTCGGGGCTTCTACCAGTTTGAAATAACAATGGAGGCCTCTCTCTCTTCTGCTGTTTGTAGTCCTGTTGCTATCTCGCAGGCCAGTCAAAAGGAGGAGGATGGTTGGAGGGTGAAAGGGAGGAAGACGGCGTGAGAAGAGAGCAGCAGAGGTCCGGCAGGTGACTGTCTCAAAGCTTGACCTGACCACAGACCTGGCCGCCCAGCAAAGAAAGCAAGAGACAGACGTTGGAGTCTCAGCCTGACACAGCACAACAACAACAATGATGAAATCAAGAGAGAAACCCAGATTATATCACTGTGAAGAGCTTTATCTATCTTTTAATATTGTTTTGAAAAGTGTGATCTGGATATGACATTTTACCACAGGACAGCGACTAGTTAGTGACCCCCCCCCTAGTTATCTCTTGTTCGTGTTTTTACCTGAGTTCAGTCGTATGTAGAAAAATCAGCTTGTGGTCATAATGAGAGATTTCCTCTGTTTCCTGCTCCCCGAAGATGCTTCTGGTGTCAGTCACGCGGCACGGCAGAAGGGGAGGGGACTTTCTGACTGTTTCCGTGGTGACAGGCCTTTCATCAGACCCACCAAGGCCCTTTGTTGTTATTTTAGGGATCTCTCACGGGTGCAGTGTGAGAGAGCAGCGGAAAGACATGTGCGCGCACACACTCACACACTTTACACACTTTCACACACTTTCACACTTTCACACACTTTCACACTTTCACACACGCACGCACACACGCACACACTCACACACTCACAAACACACACACGCTCACACACACACACACTCACAAACACACACATGCAAACACACACACACACACACACACACACACACATGCACATGCACTCCACCAAACAATAGTAATATGCTCACTGTCATGTCAATCAAACAAATTTTTGGAGTGCAGGAGTGCACCTGTGTTATTATCTCCTTAAATAGGCCCTTCAGTTCAGTCCTAGTCTCACCTCTCATTGTCTGGAACACTGATTGCTGACAACTGAAATTTAAATGTGCGCATAACGTTAATTGTATGTTAATGTCTCAATACGAAGTAATTATATGTAATCGTATCTCTACCTGGAGTCAGGCATTTACCCATTGTCAGTTAATGTTAACTAATGCATATCCCAGATGCGAAGGTTTGCAGATAAGAGGGAACTGTGGTTATCTGGTGGTTAACACAATCTCAGAAACTACGATGCCTACAAAAAGCTGTTGTGACGACCTCGGCTGCCGTATCTTAATGATCAGTCACATCCCATCCTGTGGAGCAAAAAACAAGTTCTCCCCTTCTGCTTGCCACGTGTTTCTGAGCGGATTACAGCTGCCTGCTCCCCATGTGTCTCCACGTCAAAACTACAAACAACCCAGGGACCTAAGTAGCATAAGTACGTAGGTACAACCTTAACCTCGCCACTTTGCTGTTGATTCGATGTTCACGGTGGTGACAGAGCACTTTTGTTGTCGTTGTTGTTGTTTGTTCGCATGAGTGGAGGGGGGGGGCAGGGGGGACAGATGGGAGGGGGGGTGGTTCTCTGGAGAAGTCCTTTGGCCCGGATCACTCGGCACTGCTGTTTCCCTCTAATGAGCGGAGATCTGCTGCCCGCTGTGAGACACTGACCCCCCCCCCCCCTCCTTCCTCCTCCTCCTCCAGGTCCACAAGACTTTCCTCCGAACAATAGCAATCAATTCCCCCACACATCAGACGCGGCCCGCGAACAACTGATAAATGATATGCATCTCCTGCTGGTCCCATGGCAACCGCCTCGACTTTATTGTAGCTCGTCTTTGATCCTGCCGAGCTTTGATTCGCATCTCACTCCCCCTTTTAGCTAAACACATCATGTGAGTTTGGAGCTTTGTTTTTGACAGGCCCTATCTTACCTGGCTCTTTCTCCACAGGCTCCCCGCCTCTCCCACAGGGCCCGTGGAGGAGGGAAGTGATTCCACTCCATTCAAAGACTTCTCTGGATTCCTTTTGGTTCAATTTCGACTCTTCCTCTGCCTTCCTACTTGTGGTTCATACTGACCTGCCCTCCAGCCCTCCCCGTCGCTGCCCCGGCCCAGACAGTGTCAGGGAGTTAGGGGACCCGTCGAATGTGATTGGGGGGATTTGGGAAGACAGGGGACCAGGAAAAGAAAGAGAGTCTGTTCCATCAGCCAGACTGGTCGGTACAGACAGTGAAGGATGGTCAGTAGTCGGATGAGATACACAAAAATGCAATAATCTGCAAAGGTGTTGGAGGGTGCAGGATGTGGGTGTTCTTGCAGTGACATCAGATTGTGGTTTTTCTCTCGTCTGCCACCGTGGAACAGACTCATGTTGCCGTCATTATCTTGATGATGATGATGACTTAATACAGAGCTGAGACATCTGCCCTTCTGTTACCCACCTGAGCCTCTCACACAGTACCATGTGTGGTGTGTGTGTGGGGGGGGGGCTTCCAGGTACTGTTAATGAGACCTCTCTGTACGCCTTCTCAGAACTGACTGATGTACAGATTGTCAGGGAGTTTTCCATTACTAATGAATGGTTATTTGAAAAAAACTGATTTGTACTTTCATCTCAAATTGACAATGATCTTCTTTTGAGTAGGCTAGTGGAAAGATATTTGCAGTTCCATGGTAGCATGTTCAATGCAGGCACCTCTGTGATACAATGTATGTTTTCTGATAGATCATATTCCCTCTGAACTCATGAACATCTAAACGGTCCTGGCAAACATAGAGAACAGAGTCTTAATGCTGTCAGCCACCTTAACTTTCAGGAAAGAGTTCCGTATTTTGAGTGTGATAAGTTAAAACGATGTGAGACTATAATATTTATGCAAGAGCTTCTGTTTTTCCAAACCACATTCAAGGCTTGAGCTTTGTCAGTCACTTTGTCTAGATGGAAATCACAGTAAAAGCCTGTGAACATCCTCTCTCACGCACCCGTTGGGGATAAAGGAGAGCCTCAGCAGGTTTATTATCTTAACCAATCTGAGTCTGACAACATCTCCAACGTCAACGCCTTGTAATTGGTGGATATTTCTCACTAACGCACTCCGAGACCTGGTCTTATCAGTCTAGTTTGACGGAACCACATGAACGACTAGTACACACACACAGACCAAATGAAAGACAGACATATTACCAACCAGACAGACAGCATGAGAGACAGACAGAGAGACAGTAGGAGGCTTCAGGTTGTCAGGATAGCAGTGAGGTGGCTGTGGGTTGGCATGTGAGCTGTCATATTTACCAGAAGGTTTGTAGGTGACTTGAGCAGTTGTCTGTGGTAGTGATTAGACCGCAGTAGTGAGTTTTAACAGCTCATGCAGTGTTCTTGTCTCTTTGTATGGCAGAACCAGGGGTTCAAGACATCGAGGATTTGAAGGTTGGAACGTCACAAAGAGACTGTCTGAAGGCAAAGACTTGAGGGTTTGTGCCTATGTTTGTGTGTAAGTAGGAAATAGAAGGGGGGAAAAGAGAGAGGCGCTAGAGTCAGACTCCAGAAAGAAAGAAATGAACAGAAGAAGCACTGGAAGGAGAAGACAGGAGTCACAGGAGTAAAGTAGGTGAGGGTGTCAGCCCATCATGCATGCCAGCGTGCTCCTGTCTCTCCTGCTAGTCTGCAGCTCTCCTCAGACCGCTGATACCACGCTCCAGGGTAAGGGTTGCCTGTCCTTGTTTCCATCATGCTTCTCCTCCAGAGTGATTCATGTCATATAGTGACGGGTACTGGTGGCACTGGCCACACTGTGGTTCCCAACCCTAACCTCTCTTTTCCCCGTGCTTCTGTTGGCAGTGACGTTTTATGGCGTATCAAAGAATGTCATTGTTCCCACATCTTCCCTTTTTACCCCTTCAGCCATTGACCCTGACAAAATCAGGCTGAATGTTTCAGCCTCCAGCAAAGGTCTCTTGGTGTCCTGGAGGAACCCAAGACCTAACACAGAGTCACGCTGCTATGAGAGCCAGCTCCAGCACAACACAAGCTGTCACACCGACTGGCAGGTATGGACGGAGGGCGTTCGAAGAGACTCATTTGACAGTCGGTATCAAAGTTTTATGTGAACATTTCAGACCCATTATGGTTCCATTGTCCTGGTTTGAGGTGGTGTAACCCACGTGGAGCACAGTTGGCTTCTACTCCAGATTTGAACAGATGTGAAATCCTTATAAATGAACTTCCTGTTTCTGTGGCAAATACTGCCTGTTTCTGTGGCGGGGGGGGGGGGGGGAGCAGACAGAAAGTGAACCCTTTGAGTGTTTTTGTTCACTTTGAGGCTTCTCACCTGTGTGCTTGTGGCTTTGTTATCAGACGGTGACCCTGAAAGACTGGTCCTTCCTACTGGAGTCTTCATCCCGGAGGAGGAGCTACACGTTCAGGGTTAGAATGAGGCACATCGATATCTGTCCGGGTCCTCAACAGTGGAGTGCATGGACATCACCTGTCTCCTGGCGGCCAGAGGACCACACAGGTGGTGTAATACTTCCTGATTTGTCTCTCTTTTTCTCTCCCACTCCCTCTCTCTACTTCCTTATACTGTATCTCTCTCCCAATCTCTCTCTCCCACTTCATCTTCTCCCACTCTCTCTCTCTGTCTTCTCTTTCCTCTTCTCTCTCACAATGGAATATTGCTGTGTTACTTTATTGCCATGAGCAGAAATAGTAACAAATAAATAGCCTAGGTTATTTAAAACCAGACAACAAAGTAATCAGCAGTACTCTGGCAAAATGATATGTGTACATTTGGGATTGTAAACCGTATTAAATAAATAATACAATGAAAGATAAATATTAGATCATCTCTCTTTTTCTCTTCAATCTTTCTCTTTCTCTCACTCTCACCCTTTGAAATATTGCCACTAGCAACAGTTGAACCAGCAACAATGGAGTTAAATCAATATCAAGCTGAACACATTTTGAAATAGCACAAACAAGGGGGACAATCTGTGATCATTATTATGTTAACATGGGGTAATTAGATCTGAATAACCAGTATTTTACACTTTAGTATCTATGCGATTAATGTTGAACAGAAAAGAAAATGTAACCTGGTAATATTCATGTTTCTGTTGTACCTTTTTTGGGGTGATTTTGCAATCACATATTGATCGGTTTCCTGATATCAATTGTATGTTTCATGGCAGAGGACATTCCTCTTTGATTTTTGCAGTGTGTGTGTGCGTTCTTCAAAAATGTATCTGTCTGACATGGTGATGTTTGAGGGTACCATATAGGGCTATCATGACATGGGTTACCATTTCAGCTTCATGTAATTACCCATTTTTAATTAATCTTCAGGGCCCATGTCAGTTAGAATGATTGTAATTGTGGAAAGAGCTAAGGCAGTCTCTTCTGTTTAAAGAGTATGCTTAGAGAACACACAAAGAACAATACTTTACTTTTAGACCTTGTTCTTCTAAAAAATCACTGGTTACAATTATTTATTAATTGTGCATAGGGCCTGTGATTCAATTGGTGGCACACGCACACATATTCCTAGAATTATTGATAGATAGTGCAGTGCCTGTGATGCAGCAGGTGGTGACATCTATTCCCTGTGGTTTTGGTACCTATATTACTGACATCAGAATTGAAATTCTCAGTCATATCTGAACTACTTGTTCAACCTACACATATACTCATTGATGATATCATGGTTTTTTTATTAGCATGAATGAGTGAGCATTCTTGCTAAATAATTCCTTATTAAGATTACTGAATAGTTTAGTAAAACTCTCCCTCTCTTTGTTTCTCTCACAGTTACAATTTCTCCCCTCCTCTTATGACATTTTGTGTACATGGAGCGAGTCCTGTTGTACACGCTCCATGTGGCTGACAGAAGCATGTTTATCCCTGCAGATTCCTGTGACACTGAGGGCAAGATAAAGATCCCCACCAGCACCTACATTGGCACCATTATCCCCCTGTCCCTTGGCTTTCTGTTGGTCTGCATCTTCTCTCGGACACGGCAAGTGTGGGAGCGTTCCGTCACCACGGTCACACGGCAGAGCGATACACACAAGGCGCTCTTGTCGCTATGAGATGACTCTACTCTAACTGGTGCTGAGCAGCAGAAGAGCAGATGGTTATAGGCTCTGTCTTCTGTCCTCCAGGATCCGGGTAATCTTCCTGCCTCCCATCCCCGGCCCTAAACATGCATGTGGAAGCCTCCTCACCATCAATCATTCACAGGTAAATCTCTCATCAACATGACCGCTGCGTTGTTGCGAGGCCGTGTGTGCATGGGCCAGTGGTCAGTCCCATTTAGATCTGCATGTTTACTGCTCATGCGTGCTATGTGTTTCATGATGACCGTGATGATAATGAGGGGGAGAAGGAAGGTAATGATGTCAGCGATGAGAATGATGAGAATGATGATAATGGTGATGACGGGGATGGCGATGATGATCGTAGTGTTGGTGATGATGGAGGTGATGATGATGTCCCCGCAGTGGCGAGGTAGTTTCTCTGAGCACGGCGTGGACTGTGAGACAGCCAACGTCGAGATCGTCAGCATCCAAAACACGGAAGAGGAAGAAGAAGCAAAGGAGAAGGAAGAAGAGGAAAAGGTGGATAAAGACAAGGAAGAGGAGGGGAATGGAATTGAAGAGAGCAGCATTTTTGACCAGAGTGCGTGCTTAACCGACCGACGACTACAAATCTACCCTAGCCTAGCAGCCAACGGGGCCTACTGCAGTTTCTGTCTTTGGAATAAACATAATGTAACTCTTAACCAGGTTGTTTGACATGAATGAGCATTATATAGGAGCTAGCTACCAAACATTTACTCTCTCTTTTTGGTTTAACGTTTGTGGATACCACAAAAAAGCAACTGTCTCCTGTGAAAATGTCAATGTGGTTGCTATACTCCTTTTGACCACAGGAGGGCAGTAGGACTGTGAGTATGGCTCTGATATCCACACTCAGAGAGCTTGGTTTTAGCCTGCTATCCTCCTCCTGGTATTCCTCCTCCTCCCCCTCCGCAGCAGCTTGGCCCAGAGAGGGGAGTGGGCTATTATTGAGGCTTATCTAAAAGATTTATATGCATGTTGTGCATAATAAACATACAAATTACCTTTAAGACGTCATGGTGAGTGCTTGTGTTATCCTAACAAATCGTGATGGATGAGTGAAATTATTGAGTATCTAAGTGTTTATAGAGCAGCCTGTAGAGTGTGCAGTGCAGCCTCATAATGACTGGATTGGAGAGTGCATGTCCTCACATTCATGATTTCTGCGGGGAAGGGATGCCTGGGTTCTGGAATACCGAGGACTCAACCCTTACATCCAGGGTTTCCAACGCAAGGATACAGCAGGCCAGTGTGGGATCAGAAGAGTGTACGTCGATCGTTTTTTAACCAGAATATTGTGGACATTCCATTATGTTAATAGCTGATGCCCACTGTGTTTATCCCCTCATCAAATGCATTTTTTCACCCCCTGGCCTCCGGAAATAAACGTCGCTTTGTTTCTTACCCATGGAATTGGCACCTCGTCCACTCCCCTCTCCTCGTTCAACCTGTTCGTGGAGCAAGCGGACGGCTTTGAAGACCGTTGGAGCTGCCTGGGGATGGGGTTTGGGGGGGAGGGGGGGGGAGGTGGGTGGAGGGGGGGGGGGGAGACGCTGCACCTGAGAGCTGACCCCAACCTGGGGAGGGCGGTGGTGGTGGTGGGGGGCGGCACCTCCCCGTCTCCGTCTCTCGTCGGGAGGAGACAGGGAGACCACAACCCGAGGGTTCGATAAGCTGATGCAACTATTGCTATGGTGATTACAGAGAAAGGAACAAGCCCCGCTCCATATTTCACAAATATATTGTTGAATTATCATATTAATCTTGTGGCTCATAGCCCTGCTGTGTTAAGCTTTTTATGAGAGAACTGGATCACTCTGACACCTGTGCTGTGATCACAAAACATGTACGACACACCGTTGCATCTTACGCTTGTGAATGAGCTGCTGGAGTATCCTTCCTTCTGTACCTCTATTCCTGTACCTCCCCTAAAAGCTACAACAAACAGCTGGCTGATTAATAAAGCAGGTTCTCTAAATGTAGCTCACAGTCATGTTTCTTTAAAAGCTGCTTATTAATGATAATTACCAGAATCAACAGACCAACGGTTACATCTTTACATCCTTAACAACTCTCTAAAGGGTTAATGAGTGTGAGTGCATGAAGGGGTCTATGAGTGTGTGTTTAAGATGAGTGTGTGTTTAAGGGGATGTGCTGCACTGCTATGTATGAGCACAGTTAGCAAACTGCTCCAATACCTTCCTTCCTTCTTTTCTTTTCTTCTTTTATTTCTTTCTTTCATTCTTTTTCTTCCTTCCCTCCTTCCTTCCTTCCCTCCTTCCTTCCTTTCATCTTTGGTGCCTGTCTACTTTCCTTTCTCCTCGTTACATCGATATCATGTGACTGTAATTCAGGATTCACTATGTTTTATTTATTGGGATGTTTTAGTCGAGGGAGGACAAGCTATTACAGGCTCTCATTATCATAAAGGCCCCAAGACATCCAGTCACACAACTCCTCCTCACAGAGTCTTTACACAGCACACATGGAGCACATAGAAGGCTGAGCAGACCATTCTCTAGCAACCATCCGCGTCGCGCGTGACAGAAGCTGACATTGTCAAAGTGTCTTTGTCTCGTAAACTATCCCTGAAGCTGTGCTTGTGAGGGGGGGATGTAAAACACAGGCGGGGTGTTTCACGCACAGAGAAGTTGTTTTCCTCAGCTTCCTGTAGTTCAGTAACTTGTCATCTCTCTCCTGTCAGAGCCCCAGGCGGCGGAGAGGGGTGGGGTGTTGGGGCGGTGTCAGTGTGTGTGTGTGTGTGTGTGGGTGGGTGGGGGGGGGGGTTACTATGGGTAACCCCAGTGGAGTCTGACCATGGTGTACCTTCTCTTGTCTTCATATCGCTCCCGTTTTGTCATCAGCTCAAAGCGGTTTGGTCGAGACAGCCGCTTTGTCGCCTGGCGCGCGCGCGTCTGCGCCTGGGCGCGGGCGCGTGTGTAGACAAGCAGCAGTAAGAGAGTCAAAGTCAGTCGAAACTCAATAGTAACCCTGCAGAGGCCTCTCCCTCTGTTCAATTATTTAGAGTCAAGAAGGAGAGGAGAGCATCAACATGTTTCCTCAGAAGAAGCTGTGTTCAGGAGAAATGAAGTACATATTTATCTTGTCTCGTCTTTGCCAAGTAGCCGGAAATGGGAACAGATACCTTCCCTTGGTTTTCTTGGCCTTGGTGTTTTCCATTTCTCCTTCTGTCTATGTTCCCATATGTACTTGTTCAGTCGTACCAAGAAGATGAATCTCTGGACAGGACTGACAGGAATGGTTTTGCGTGACACGTTCATGTTTTCCAGGCTGTTTCAGGCGAAGCTCTTTATTTCCTCTTTATTCAGAGTCAGATGGAAAGGCAGAGAGGAGGAGGAAAGGCACCGAGGCAGAGGGGTGGGGGTGGGTGGGGGGAAGAGAAGGAGAGGGAGAGGGAAAGAAAGAGAGAAAAAAACTGTGCTCACCTATTTAATTTGATTAAAGATTAGAGAAGTAAAAGAGTCTAACATTTCCTTCTGGCATGTCTTCCCTCCCGCTCTCTGACACCTGCGTATGTGAATGCCGCGTCACTGCCGAGCACAGAGGCAATGTCTGTAATTACTCTTAACTCTGAATAAATAAATAAGTGGGCTTTTTTCTCTCTCAGAGGGTGACAGGTTTGCCAGCCTTCTTGACAAATGGAAGAATCGCTGCTGCAAGCGTGCGTGCGCGTGTCGACGTGTGTACATACAGTTAGGCGCTCTTAAAGGTAAGAAACTCAGACAGGTCGAAGTCTTGACAGCTACTGTATGTTTTTCCCGCTCTTTCTTCTTCTTGTTTCAAGGCTCTGTCTGTTGATCCAAGTGCAAGGGAAGTCACTCTGGCTGGGAGTGGGAGACGGCGGCCGGGGGAGGAGGTGGATGGAGGATGGGGGGGAGGGAGGGAGG
>BROE01000022.1:15591662-15640656 GCA_036571765.1 Plecoglossus altivelis
GGGGGGGGCGTTGGAGGAGGTGGGTGGGTGGGTGGGCGCGGGGAGATTGGAGGAGGGCGGCTCTCCGTATCACAAGCGTCGATTGGTTGGCTGCCATCGGGTCATCTGCAGCAGGCTTTGTCAGGTTCCTCTCTGGTCATGCAGGCAGACAGGCGTGTTACAGAGAAGCAGCCAGGTGCTGATGCCTGCTGGCGGAAGGCTGGCTCTCTCATAGTCAATCTGATTTGACTTCACACGCACAGAAATTTAGATCTCATCCTGGTGGGAGTTATGGGAGAACAATATGGCGTCGGAGGGGAAAAGGTGAACTAGGTTTAACTGCTGGTGCGGATGTCCTCTCATGTTCAAATTAAGTATTCACATTTATAAACCCTGTTCATAAGCAAGCCTTCCACCATGAATTATAAATGATAAAACAATCTTTAAACAAATTTCCTAAAGACGTTTTTGGAGAGAAAAAGAATTAATTCAAGCAGCTCAATTCCACCCCCCGCTGTTTCTCTTTCTCTCTCACACACACACAAAATCTCTCTCTCCCATTCTCTCCACTCATTTCTCCCCATTCATCTTTGATTCAATCTTTCTGTCTATCTTTTTTTCTCTCTGTCTCCTTTTCTCTCTGTTATGATCTTTCTCTCTATTTTCTTCATTGTCGCTGCATAAACTCTGGAATCTTGGCTGGAGATAGGCACTTGCATGACTTGCTAATCTGTCTGAGGAATGATTGCTAGATTCCTCCTTCCGACCAGGAAATCTCTTTGTATGTACTTACCTGCATGTCTTTTTCCTTGTCTGCCTCCCTGTCTCCGTGTATCCTTGTCTCCCTGTCTCCCAGAATTCCAGTCTTCCTCCAGTCCCCCTTCCTGGTTCCCTCTCTTCCTATCTCCTTGTCTCTCTGTCTTCCTGTCTCCCTCCCTGTTTCCTTATCTCCTTACCTCCCTGTCTCTCTGCCTTCCTGTCTCCATGTCCTCCTGTCTTCTAGTCTCCTTATCTCCCTGTCTTTCTTATCTCCCCGTCTCACTGTCTTTCTTATCTCCCTGTCTCACTGTCTTTCTTATCTCTCTGTCACCCTGCCTTCCTGTCTCATGTCTTCCTGTCTCCCTCTCTGTCTCCCTCCTTGTTTTGTTTATCTCCCAGTCTCCCTGTCTGCCTGCCTCCCTGTATCCCACCGTGTAACCCATTCTCCCTGTCTTCCTGCCTCCTTGTCTCCCTGCTTGCCTGCCTGCCTGCCTCCGTGCCTGTCTATCTGCCAAGGTGCTTTGCCTCGCTCTGGTTGGAGATGTTTGCGTGGAGGATGACACATTATTATCCTTTAATCTGGCTCTCAGCTTGTTGAGCATCAAATTGAAATATCCTGAACAGATGTAAAAACACATGTGAGTCTTGGCGCGCAAGCTGTGCCACACTTTGTTTCATCTACCCATGATGTGAGCCTTAAGGAGAACCTTTTTAAAATTTCATCACTATTCTAAAGGATAATTAATACGTACCCCCAGGCTTTGATTATGCGCTACCCAGAGTGCAACACTGCGCTGCCATAATGAGACACTCGTCAGGCCTCTGCCTGGGCCTCCTCAACAAACACACAGTTTGCATAAGGTACTTAAGATTCCGCTACGGTAACAATGTCTGTGTGTGTGTGTGTGTGTGTGTGCATCTACGTGTGAGTTGAAGTGTGCGTCAGAGGGAGATGGGTGCTTCAGTACTGTTCTCATTTGCAGCCCTGTGCTGTGGGTAAGATCAGATGGCACCCGTTGTTGTGCTTTTGTTTACAAGGGGACCCTTGTCAGTTTGTCAGCAGAACAGGCCGTTCTTGGCTGCCTTACACGTGCGCACGCAAACACGCTGTTCGCCATGTTCAGCCGTCAGCGTGAGGGTTAAGCGTGTGCGGAGGTGCGGTCTGATGAGGGAGCAGAGATGGACAGGCAGAGCAAGACTGGCAGGCCATACAGAGGGAATATTGGGGGCTTCGCACATAATGAGACCTGTCAATTTGAATGCCTCAAGGCCAGGCAGGCAGGCAGGCAGGCAGGCAGGCAGGCAGGCAGGCAGGCAGGCAGGCAGGCAGGCAGGCAGGCAAATGACTAAAGCAACCATTTTCCCGTGGAAAATGAAAAAAATATTTCTGGATAATCCGTCAACCTTGACCCTGACCAATCCCCAAACAGCTGGGTTACCTCAGCAATGACTTAGTCATTCCATGGATGTTAGCATTACTTAGCAGTGACACGTAGGATACAGACATTAGAGTGAACACACGCACACGCACTCTCAGTGGGGTGTCCATGGTCACATGCTATGCGGTAATGATAGGATCACACCTAAGTGGTTTCGGTGAATATATAAGGGAGAAGGTTGGTTCAGATCACAAAGACGGAAAGGCATATGTACACATGTCCACGCGCATGGACGCTCACACCCTGAGATTACAACGTTAAAGAAAAACACAGACTGAAAAATAGCAAGTATTTGAAATTCCAACTATGTTCATTTGGAAACAGCGAATCTGAAAACATCTAAAGCAGTGCAGAACTGAAATTAATAAATAACAATGTAGTTGGTAGAAATGATCATAATTACACAATTTGCTTCAAATTGTTAAAGGCCAGATTTCATGAATTATGCTAAATGACTAGGCTAGCTTAATCGTTTACGAAGGTTACCATGGTTACAGACATGAGGGTTTCTCATAATTATTTTTTTAACTCGTCACTTTTCACGTTTCAGCCTTCGATCTGTTTCCAATCGGGCTCCTTTAACCAAATAGTACAGAACATGAACTCAATCAACACCGCTGTCTGCCTACTGAGTCCGTCGAATCCTTGTCAGTGCTCTGTGCTTAACGACTTCCTTTGCGGTGTGGATTTGAGATGCCAGCAGATTCGAACGGCCTTGAAAAGAGCAGTCAGCCAAGCCGTGAACCCCCCCCCCCTTTGTCGCTCCTCCCACTTCTCCTTTCTGCTCGCCTTCACACAGGAAGCATCCGTGTCCCAGCAACCTCTTCAGGGACGGCGTTCAGTCTGTGCGACTCTTCCAACTCCCAGTCATTCGCCAACGGCCACTGACAGAAGACACGTAGAAGAGTAATGTTCTCCTATCCATTCTCTTTCTCTTCAGCCCCCCCTTAGACATAATACGATTTCACTGTAACAGCTGCAAGAATGCCCCCCCCACACGTAAACACACACGCCTGTCCATAAACACGTCTCTCGAACCCCCCTCCCCTCCAGCCCGTGTCCAAACAGACGCCGTTCTCTTCCGCGGCTCGCACACACACACACGCTCACATAAGCTCTACTGTACTTCAGCGTGTGAGTGTGAGCTAGCAGCAGGGAATGGAGTGACACTGGAGATTAGCCCTGCGTCTCTGCACCCCCCCCCTCCTCCCCGGCCCCCCTGTGGAGGAGCTGCGGCTGGGTAGCGCGTTAGCATGTTAACACGGGACAAAAGTGACATCTGAGACCAGCCGACAGCCGACAGACCGTCTCCGCAACGTGTCCGGCCTTAAATCCAATTCCGTGCTTGACACCTGCAGCGATTACCTATGGACAGGTGAGTGATAGAGGCCTCGTAGGCACCTGGGCCTTCCGTTTGATTGGAGCAGGTTGAACTGAACTGCGAGGGCACGCTTTCGCTGATGGAGATGTCCTGGAATGATGGATGTTGAATTATAAAGTGGATGTTGAACCGAATCGATGACGAGCATCTTCTCCTCAGCGAACATACAGTGTAGCCTGTTTGAGCGTGGCATTATCAATTATTGGGTTGATCAATACTTCCTTGCAGCTTATGCTAGATAAAATATACATGTTTCCCAGGAGTAGCACTTAGAAAACACGTCTATTGATGTGTGTAAATGGGTGCGTTCACACACCTGAGACATTAAAAAGGATTGATAAAGACTCAAGATTCTCATAATTATTGCAATATTGTGGGAGGAAGAGCTCTTGATGCCTTCGTTTGCCATTCCTCCATTTCTATCTCCTCCTCCTTCCCTTTTCTCTCTGTTATGCAGAGGAATTTCTTCCTCTGAAATACACTGTACTTCCCTTGCTTGTTCACTGTCTGTTTATTCGTCTCTGTCCGTCTGTCACTCTTCTCTCTCTCTCTCTCTCTCTCTCTCTCTCTCTCTCTCTCCCCTTTTCAGCCTCTTTGAGTGACAAACACTGTGATAGTCAAGGCCCAGTCTGTCGGAACACAAACATTTCCAATCCCCCCCCCCTCCATCTCTGGTCAATGAGTGTCAATCAGGGGCTGGCCCTCGCACAGATTGGCAACAAGTATTCGCATCCTTACAAAACAATTATGATTAGGCTGTTGTGAAAATGGATTCCCGCGCTGCCTTCCCCTGGCTGCACGGCTCTTTGCCGTGCCGGTGGGGTCCTGCCATGGGAAGCAATTATCTCAGGCTGCCAGCTGACAGGCCCATCTCGGAGGCCGCAGCCCGGCCAGCGAGCCTCGTCCTCGGGCGCTCTCTAGGCAAATAGCCTCCTCAGCACTCATCTCAAACCTCTTACCAACTGTTGGCTTCTATCAGAGAAATAGATTGTTCCCTTTGTTCCCTGTCCGGGTGCTGGGGGACTACGGTCGACACGGAGGCACACAATAAGGAGGGCTTTTTAATTTTGCAAAACCACCCTGCTGACCCCCCCCCCCCCCCCCCCCCCCCCCCCCCCGTCCACCCCACCCCCTCCGCCGCGTTCTCTTTCACCCCATCCTTTCACCCCACCACCCCCTGCCCACTCTCTCCCCCCTCCCTCTCTTTCCCCTCTCTTTCTCCCATTTTTTTTGGCACACTACTGTGCTGTCAAGGCAGGTAGACGAGAGGCATCGGGGTTTGTTGTTATGGACCACCCGAGCACCCCCTGTTCTGCGGATATTGGCTCAAAAGTCCACAGGAGGAAGAGGAGAATGGGGATGGAGGTGAGGAGGAAGAAGTAGGAGGGGGGGGAGGAAGAGACTGCTGCCCCATCAATTTGACAAGCACTCCCACAGAGCGATGTAACAGGTACAAGCCCTCCTTCTCTGCACCACTCTAGTTGTTGTGTTGCGCTTCACTTTCCCCCACTTGTAGTTTGACTCTCCAGTCCAGGTGAGAAGCGTGAAGGACTGAGGCTGCGTTGCGTTACTGTACTGAGTTCCCATGCTGTCTGCCTAACGGGGAGTAAAGGAGAGAGAATGGGTACGCAAAACTCCAACAAGAACAGCGCAGTCATCTGTCAATTTGCTTATTAATTCAATAAACACATCAAGGCAAAGTTCAGCCGATCCTCTAATCATTTTAATTAATGCATGTGGTTACTCCCCCCCCCACCCGCACCTAGTCTCTCTCTCCCTCTCTCTCTCTCTCTCTCTCTCTCTCTCTCTTTCTCTCTCTCTCTCTTTGCTCAATATACCTATGCTTGTAATAAATAAATTAGAATATCTACTGCCACCAACTAATTATCATGCAAATAAACCAGCAACAAAGCATTGTGGGGCTGTTCATCTCTGCCAGCTCCTCTGTGCAATTCCCTAATGTGCTCCGAACTGTCCACCACGCAATTAGAGAAAGAGATGGGGGAGATGAAGGGGGAGAGGGGAGAGAGAGAGCAGCATTCAAAGACAGTAACGGCTGTCGCTTATTCATTGTCAAATTAATTCCATCTTTCTTCCCTCTTCCGTGTGTGAGGCAGGGGGCAGCAATGTCGCTCTCCCTTCCTTCCTTCCTTCCTCCCTCCCTCCATTTCTCTTTCTCTCTCTCTCCTTTTCCATCTTCCCTCTGTTGATAGGAGGATAAGATGTGAAGATGGGATCAGAGACAGCAAACAGCCAACAGAAAAAAAAGAACCCGGCTCAGAGACCCTTCCTGTTAATCGCCTGACCTGCTGCTCCCTGGCAGGTGAGGTGAGAGGTGCCCTGCCGTTATCTACCCGTGCCTGAGCCCGGCGTGAACACTGCGCTGCCCTTTAATCAGACTGCTTGTGTCTACTGTAAGTAACGCAGGCTCTTCATTAACTTCCTCGTAGATCCCCCTTTCCTGTCTGCTTGGGAGGCTGGTGGACTTACTGTACAGACTAACTGACCGACTGGCTGGCTGGCTGGCTGTTAGCAGGGATGATTGCCTGGGCAGCTGACAAGCTAACTGACAGGCTGACTGACCTACTGACTGACTGACGGTCTGACTGAATGGCTGGCTCGCTGACTGTTTGGAGAGACCGTGACGAGATGCGGATGTCGACCGTGGTTGAGATACATGACGTTCCTGAGTGAGCGCGCAAACGTCAGTGTGTTGTCTTTTGAGTACGTTCTGGATGTCGTACTGTCAAACAAATTCTAGCTGCTCAGGACACTGGTCTATCCAACCTATTTATTTTACAGCAAACCATTCGCAGAGCCTCATCTTTGAAATGAATAACCCAAGAGTATAGGAGTAGATGTTTTGCATCAGTACAACTTCAGCTGCCTGTGGGCATGAAGCATGGCGTCTAAAATAGACATGGTAAAGAAATATGTCATTATCTGTACCAGAGGGTAAATAACTGGTGAGCCCTAATCCAAATGTTGTCAAGATGGAGGTAACATTTCTAAGAGATGGTCGATCATAACAAAAAAAAGGTCTCTACTAAACCTTTGAGTTCTTTGCGTTTTCAAAAACCGCCAACTTTTGATAGCTAACCTACTTTAGACAAGTCTAACTGTGCCAGGTTTGTAGACTCCTGTAAATGCGAAATGAGACGTAATCCGATCAAATACAGGCCGAGAAGGAGATCAAAAATGCACAGCACATCTCTCCCTGGTGACTTCCGAGCGCGGCAGCCCCAACGCAAATCAAAGACAGGGGGCCAATCAGCATCAGGGCTTGACTTCTTTTGTTCATCAATGTAATCTCATGTAAATATGGCTCAAATAAGAAAACAAACACGCAAAAAGAACCTTATTATCACCAGCTATATCATCGTAATGACCTGATTCGCCTAAATATTGCCACCCCTCTCCCCCCCTAAGGGGTAATGAGGTTGCGGGGTGACATGGTTCTCATCACTGTTACACTAAACGGGCCGAATGATGAGAATCTAAGTCAGACCATTACGCTCCAGGCCCCTTGATGTCGACCAGAAATGTATGTAACCCTCTTTTTAATATTTGATTGTTTTTCAGTGCAATTTTGTCCAATACATCATTTTCACCCTTTCATTTACTGGACTCGGTGACATTTGTTTGATTATTGGCTCCTCTAGTAGGATCCACTACTTTGATGTCCAACTTTTTCTGCTGCCTTATGAGCCTTATTTTGTCCACAGCGGTGGCACAAAACTTTTCCCTTTCGCTTCCTACTTTTCGAAATGCACAAAAAAGAAAATTCGCCAGCAAATGACATTGAAATATTATTTGTAAAAGGGTGGATTATTATCATAGTGTGGGTAGTTCACAGAGCAAATGTTTGCTTTTGAGGAAGGTCTGATTACCACAGTGTGTACTTTTCAAATGGCTGAATGACTGAGGAATGAGGGTTTACATTTTTAAAATATGAAAATACAAATAAACGCTCATACTGAGCAAGTTTGGTCTGGACAAGAGAGATAAAAACAGACCTTGTATATGTGTGAGTAGCAGACAGAACGCTTACAAATGCAGACAGCCAACATGATTAATTCTATCCAATGCAGTTTTACAGGGGAGAAAGCGATGCTTGTATTGTTCATTGTCCATGCATTAATAAGCTGCTTGTCAGGGGCCACCGCGCTCAGTGGAGAACAGGGTGTTTCTCTGAGTGAGACATCAATCTCGTTAAAACAGCTGAAAAACAGTCAGGATGTAAAGAGATACAAAATGGCAGGAAACAATGGAGAGAATCTTTTTCTACAAGCAGGGGGAGCATTGGATCAAACTCTCGCAATGCTAATATGCTGTCTGCGTCTGTCGAACCGCTTGTTATTGTTTGCAATGAACCCTCCAAAAAACGGTGTCAATTACATGTTAAAATGTGAAGGGAGCATTCATTATTTTCATTATCTGCACCCTCTAAATTGCATCAAGCTTATGAAATATTTCTTCTTCCACTGGTTCAAAGGCTTGTTAGTGCTAGTGTTCAATTACAGCTGTGTCTGGAGCATGCTGTCAGCGCTCTTTACCCAATCATTAGTTAGTGTTGATGCCTGCGTGGAGCCAGGGTGGTGGAGGGAAAAGAGAGATGGAGAGAGGGAAAGACAGAGAGACAGAGAGGGCGAGAGAGAGAGAGAGACGATGGCAGGCCTAATTCTTGCTGCCCTGCTAAAGGTTGGCTAATGAAGCATAAGGCCGTTGCGGGGGCGGGGGTGGAACGGAGGTTTGGGGGAGCGGGGGGAGGGTGGGAGGCAGGTTGGGCAAGACATTTTCAAGATGTAGAATTTCCCCCAAACTTTGGCTAGATCAAAGTGGAACCGATGGAGGCAGCTGGTGCGACGGGCGGAGGCAGACTACAAGCAGTCCGCCCGGAAGCGAGGACGGAGAGAGACGGAACCGGGGAACGACGATGAGCTGGATGGTGGAGGGAGAAGTGGACAAGGACAGAGGACAGGAGTAGAACAACAAGGAAGAAGGGGAATAAAGGAAATGGGCTGCAGGGAAAAGAAAGGGGACAGGAGGAAAGGGAAGCAGGTTAGGTAGAGATGGACGAGGAGGGTCAACTGGACTGCTTTTAGCATGTCTTCATCCTAGCAGCTATTTAAAAAGAGAGCTGAGCTAATTAGCTTAGCTGGCAGTATTCCACACACTGGCAGTCATGGGTTTCAGAGTGACAAGCATTCTGCCAGTTCACCGTTATTCAGAACAGTCTAAAGTAGTCGTTGATCTATTCCGTTTTAACTGTACTTTGAGTCGTTTCATTCACAACTCTTCTAACTTGTATTGCGCTGTATCTTAGACACCGAGTTAGGTATGGTAGAACAGTTGTCCATGCCATGTAATACTTCAGAAGATAACCAGCCAAGCTTGGTAATCCTAATGTATCTTTCCAACCGTAAAAGATTCCTCCGAGTATTGGATGTTTTCGTGTTTGTGCGACCCGCTCCAGTCCATCAAGTAGCGGGAGAAACTGACAAGGATGAAAAGCAACATGGAATGTTCCGGAGGTCTCTGGTTGGCCGGGCGTCCCCTGTACGTTCAGCGTGTTCATCGTGGGAGCATGTGATGCTCTGCGGCAGGGGCGAACGAACGTCCCGGTGGCCTGCTCTGGTCGAGAGAGGGGAGGGGGGGGGAGGCGGTGGTTGGCAGGGAAACAAAGAGGAGATTAGGCTGGCCTCTCAAGTCAGCAGGCTGATGGGGTGTTGTGAGAACCTGCCACAGGTGCTTAGCCATGATAGGGCAGAACCAGGGAAGCTGCCTGCTAGTTATGTCATGGTGCAGTGTTCCTGAGGAATGTGACTGAAGGGTTCGGATCGGAGGGATGTTGGATGGAGCCGTGCTTAACCCAGGCTGGCTATTGCTGGCTTACCCTTATCTTTCCTTCCCTCCTCCTCCCTCTGGCATCCTTTCACTGCCGTTCATCCATTACTCTCTTCTTTCCTACTGCTTGGGCAGAACAATATGCAAAATGTGACGGGCGTTTGTCGTTGTTTTGGACAAAGATACGCCGTGTCAAATGTTGTCATTGTTCACAAATGAGTTATGACTGACAATGCAGGCAAAGTGATCAAGACTGTAACGTCGTCGTGACCGGTAGCGATTGAAAGATTGCGGCAGTCGTGCGGCTGCAGCCTCGCGGACGCAGCGAAGCAGAGACAGGCTGGGAAACGGAAACGATCTGCGGATTTCGAGACCCCGCAGTGCAGACGCACGGCGCGAGCAGTACAGAAGTGGGAGTGTTTTGCTCTTCAGGAGATGGTATCGTGTCTGTGTGTGGGGCTGTGGGGGGCTGTGGGGGGCTGTGGGAGGCTGTGTAGCAGCAAGCCACCAGACAGCTCCCAGGCCTGCTACACTGTGTCACTGCGTTTCGTCAGAATACCCCAGACTCAGCATCGCTCTCAACCAGTTCAAATAACCCGACTCCATCTCCCAGCAGCCCATGCAGCGGCGGCGACGGCGGGCCTAACAAGCCCATGCTAAGTGTGCTAAGCGGCTTTGTAGCGCAGCTTGCCTTCATCCAGTCTTGCTTCCGCCCTGGTGGTTTACGCACTCCAGGCAATGTGTGCTTTCTATTTAGCATACACAAAGACACACGTACACACACGCACGCAACAAACACTTGCGTGTGTGTACAGTACAGTACCGCAGAGTAGTGCAAATGCATTTCACTCTCAATTGGTCCCTGGGCGTTGCAGTGGAAAGATACTTGGACAGAAAAAACTAAAAGAGGGGGGTTTTATAGCTAAATTTCTTGTGTTAAATCACAATGTGTGCTCAGAGAGTTAGGAGAGTTGCGTCTCTTTGAGAAACGTAGACTGTTGGCTGAACCGCTGAGCGCACTACCACTGAGGAATATTCATTCTTGAGTACCCGGCTGAGGTACTTAAGGTCAAAACAAACTTCAGGAAATGTTGCCAAAACGTTGTTTGACCCGTGAAGCCGTCATGTCCCAGGTGAGTTAAAGTGATGTGGACCAGTTGGTTTCAGTTATTCTAGTCTGAATGGCATGACGACGCATTGATGATAGAGGGCCTTACCTCTCATGTTCTCCAGTGCGGTGTGTGTGAGAGACAGGAAGAGAATAAAAGGAGATTATGTGTGTGTGTGTGCTAATGCTGAATGAGGGGCATACAGTAAGGACAAGGAGTTACTTACAAGCCACACCCCCCCCTCTCTTTTTCTCTCTCTCGCGCTCTCTTCCTCTCTCTCTCTCTCTCTCTCTCTCTCTGTCTCTACCTTCCTTTCCCCTCCCTCTCCCCTCTGTTACCACGGGGCTGTCAGAACAGCTGGCAGGTCTCCGAGCCAAAGAGATGAAAAGCAACACTCCGCAGCTCGCCCCAGTCCTACTGATGGAACCTTTTAAGAGCTAAATGGCTGCAGTGAGTGAAAACACTGAGAACACTGGCTGATGTCATATCACAGCTGTTAACTCCATCAGCAGGCCTCCACTCTGTGTAACGCGCAGTTGCTCTGTAGGGCAAACCAAAGCAAAGCGAGAAGCACTTTTGAAGTGGCATGTTTTGAGAAGCCCCCTCGTCAGAGTACAGCAGGCTGGCGGGCCAGGCTGGGTCAGCGGGGAGCAGCCTCACTCAGCACATGGTTAGCCCTGCGATGAGACTGCTCCATCTTGTCTCCCCGTACACACGGGTCTCCAAGGCAGCTGGGTCTGATGTCATTCTAACAGATCCTCCCACCCCCCCACCCCCTTTTTTGCCTCATTCCTCCCCCCTCCATCAGTCGCCATGGCCACCTGAGCATTTACCTTTGAAGAGATCCACTTTTTGGGGACGGACAGGTTCTCAGCTCTCTGTCTGTCCTCCAGTAGCCGTTGTCCCCTGCTGACACATTCTCACCATGTCCAGGAATGTTGATTGTTGGGAGCTTGGAGAGAGGTGGCTAACTTCCTGCGACAGAATCTCCCTGTCAGCTGCCCTTCACTGCTCCCTCCCTGAGGGAAGGGCACCACATGGCAGGCTGAAAGAATCCACACCAAAAAAAACCATGACGACAACAAGTGTCTGCCCGACTGCTTTCTGAACAGCTGTTTTGCACTGCAGGACTCGAAATTCTACACAGTGCTTGTGTGTTCAGTTTGTCGCTGTCTATGTGTTTAAAATCACTGAATATGTACATATTTATGTTTATTTATATTAGAGAGAACGTTCCAGAAGGGCTAGCCCGTGCAGAATGACCAAACAGGCTGGATGGAGCACTGCTGTCCCATGTGTGTCTATGTGTTTGCCTGGCCTCAACAAACTGACAGTCTGAACACAGGGGCCAAGCTCGGCCCACGCTTCACTTAATTTTAGTAACAGCCCCCAACCCCCCCCCCCCCCCCAACTCCACCTTCTTTCTATCTTTCTTTCTCCCTCTGTCTCTTGCCATCTCTCCTCTCCCTCTCTTTCTCTGGCCCACGGCAAGGCTAGGCCTGTTAGCATTCACAAACAGGGCACCAGGGGCCAGAGAATGGACGGCAGGAGGAGAGAGCGGGCATGTGACAGGCCCAGCACGTTGAACTTGAGCCTGGGGCAGGACATAGACAATGCAAGATGTGTGTGTGTGCGAGAGGGGGGGGGGGGGGGTATGGATGAACAGGTGAAAAATAATACCAGACTTCAACAGTACCTATGGAGCCTTGGTGTCTCTTGCATAGACATCTGTGAAGGAGTTTGTTAGTATTTGTGTGCGCGTGACTTGTTTTCCTGTTTGCGCCTGGGTAGTCAACACCGACGCTTAATGGAAGCGAAAATGAGAGGGGACGACAGAGAGAGCAAGTAGAGGGTGAGAGGAAAAGAGTGATGAATACAGACGTGGGGCTGGAGATTGCAGCCCAATAAAGAGGTCGATTTTCAAGTCATGGTGGTTCTGTGCCTCTCCTCGACGGTCACGACAGAGCCTGACACTGTAATCAGATGCAGTAGGTAACTGTGACAACAAGGATCCCAAACAAGAGCAGACTTTATTATTATTTTAATTATTCTCCTTTCGTTTTCATTTCCCCCGGCTAGCCGCGAGACGAAGGAGCGTGAAAAGTGAGACGAAACTGCGCGTGTATGTCTGAGGATAGGATACCCCCCAGTGATTTTTCCACAGGTACAAACGTTGGCACGTAGGAGAGAACTCTTATTAAAGTCAATACTTATACATTTTCCTTCTGCATAATTTATAGCAACTTCTGTAGTATTAGTGTCAACAGCAGAGAATAGCTTCACAGACATTCCCAGTTCGGAATTGTCTTCAAAGCACACAAAAAAATTTAACTCTGTCTACAACAGGCAAACTAGGTATTGTATGTAAGTAACCTAAAAGACATGCATATTCCCAAGTCTGGGTCATGTACATGTTTCAGTTCCTATATTTTTTTTTTTAAATAGCCCAGATTAGGAAAGTTCTTGGATTTAAAAATCAATTTATTTTATCATTACTTTTAATACTGAGGACATGTAGGTGACTGTAGGTGTGTATCTATAAAGAAAACTACTGGAAAAAAGCAGTTAATTCATAAAAAGAACCAAAATGTTGTTCATTGTCATAGCATGGCATTCTGCGTTGAATAAATGGCTGGATTATTGTTCCTGGAAATATTGTGCAAAAAAATTACATATTTACTCATCTCCAATGCTTGGCCTCTGTGTCTTACAAAGAGTTATTGGGACAAAACAACTACATTTAAAAAGTCAACCGTACCCATTATTTGAGCTGAGGCTTTGTAGACCCCCACGATGCACATTCCTCCACACAGCCCCGCATCTGTTCAACGCAGACAAACACTTTCTTTCATGTCAGAAGTGTATTGTTTTGCGAGATTGATGCCATTAATATCAGCCCCTCAATTATTCGGAGATAAATATCAGTTATGGGATCACCACAGAAATGTATTTCGCAACAATCCTCTGAGTCAGGATTACAGTCTTTCATTTAAGGCAAAATAGACTGTTCTGCTCTTGACCAACAATCTTCCTTCCTTCCTTCTTTCTATCTATCTAACTTTCCTTCATTCCTTCTTTCTTTCTTTCCGTCTTTTTTTCTTTCTTTTTTCGACTTCTTTGAGTGGACATTTTGCACAAGTTCAGCCCACCAGGGACATAAATGCTTTACATTTAATTCAATTGAAAAATGATGTCCACTTGATCACATAAAGACTGGCTGTGGGCTGGCATATCTAAACAGCTATCAAGGATTCCTTTGTTGCCGGGAGAACACCCTGGCCCTTAGGCTACTCCAGGTTTCAACATTCTGGACCTGTACCCCTTTATTTACAAAGTAATTTGTCGGTTAGTGTTAATTTCCTAAATGCAACATAAAAGGAGTGCAGTGCCTAGAGAAAAAAAACTAAAGGGGAAAATCATAAAACCAGCAGAGAATCAAGCAAATTGCTTCCATGTGTTGGACCGCCGGCCCAGCCCTGAAAGACTGAGACTAAGAGAGGGGAGAGAAGGGGAGGAAGGGAAAGGAGAGGGGAAAAGAAGAAGAGGGGAGGAAAGGAACAGAGAAAAGAGGGTATTAGAGGAGAGGAAAGGAGAGACGGGGAGGAGAAGGAGGGAGGAGGAAAGGGGAGGAGGATGGGAGGGGAGGGAAGTGGAGGAGGAGAGCAGAGAGCAGCCTAACTGCCCCTGACCCTCCCAGACTGGGCCAATTCAGTTTGAAAGGCCCAGTACGCTAATGAAGCCCTAATTTTTATTGCCACTCCATTGACTTCAAAGCAGTTCAGGTTGCCAAACATAATTTCACTGGAGGTATTTTCAGGTGCACTGCAAATAGTTCATAAATAATTTCCCCATTAGTCTACTTCTCCCTCCGAGCGATGCACATTTGTGGTTGAATGTTTCGTCTGTTCGGTCCCAGCCCCCCCACCCCCACCCCCTACCCCCTTTGCCCCCCCTGGTTCACCACTTCCCTAGTCCCTCACCCCCAAACCCCATAGCACCCTCTCATCTACAACTACACCATCCCAGCCACCTTCAACATCTGGTCCCCTCCAGAGCTCTATGGAGTCAAATTGCCACTTACGTTTAGCCTGGAAACTTCGCTCCAGAGAACGGTAAGGCCTGCTTCACTGCTGATTGCCATGGCTGTGGTCCTGTTCAGCCCCCAGAGCTACACAGAGAACCAGGCGAGAGAGAAAGATTCCCCCAATTACAGGGAATTAGTGGAATTTAATATTAAAGCTCCAAGCTCTAAAGCAATTTACTGTCACGAGTATCACCATTGCCTTAATACTCATGACCATGCTGCCACTTCAAATGGCATCTGATATCAGAAGAACAGCCATTTAGGCCCTACGACACCATGGTCCATTGAGAGTCAAACCTACTGTTAAAACACACCAGAGATGTTGATGCCCGAGCAAATGCACAACCTTCTTCCAATGTGGTGAAACAGATGGACATTGCTGACATCATCTTAAATGTATTAAATGCAACCCTAATGCTAATGCTTTTTCTGTTCAACCTAATTAAAAACCAATCTAGTGGAGTTTGATTACTTTGGAATTATGCTATAAAATTAATTGGATGATTATAATCATTATTCATATTTCATTATTATTATCATTGTGTTTGTGTTTGATGATTTGATAAAACAACTAAATATATGCAACTTACTATAGTTCAAATGTCATGTTAAAAACTGCCCACATAAAACACACAAAAATGCTTCAAATAAATTTCTTTTCACAAGGTTATTTTGAGAACGGCATAGCATGTATTCCTTTATACAGAGTTCTGAAAACATTCTGACCTTAATAGTAATGCATTTACCAATGATATTACCGAGAGCAGATATTGCCCAGTTTCTTTTGGTAAATCACTAAAATTAACTCATTCTTTCCAAAGAAAAGACCTATAAAAACCATAAGCAGTTCCTTGTGGGAGAGTCAAACTAGTATTAGCCCAATGTGTGCTGTTCTGTAATACTGTATTTCATTTTAACCTCATACTCTACACATGCCACACATCTTCCTGTCATACTAAACATGATTTAGCCCTACAGTCCATATTACTTCAGGTGACAGAGAGAAGCTACAGTATAAGAATGTCGATCTCTCATGTCAGACCCAGACCAGAACAGTGAGAAAAAGACGCCAAGAATCATGCAACCAAAGACCTAATTCCAAACAAACTAATAATGAAAGGAACGATGCCATCAAAGAACACATGTTTCCCATTTCCAGACATTCCCAAAGAATTATTGGAATCTAGTGGGGGCCGTGCCTTGACTTAGCAAGCCATTAAACTAGTTTCTGCCTTTGTCCGACGCTCTGTAAAGAACTTCATAAAACTATGAACCTTTTGATAGGTAATAACACACAGGAAGTCAGGCCTAGATAAGTTAGAGGATTGTATAGCTGAGTAGGCGCCATGCGTAAATCTGCCAGGCTGCACAATACCAGGCTGCCTGCCTATTACTGCCATCCCCCTCGCTCTCCCCCTCAAACATTTAGAATATTATTATTGTTCAGTAATTGTATTTCCTTCCCCGCAGCAGACTACATTCTTTGAAGAAGGAAAAATGGAACACTTGTTTTATTGTGAGCAGGCAGGTATTTGGCAATAAAGCGAGCTGGTGTCATTGTACACATAACATGCTTAACGTGAAAACAGACCATAAATCACATGCTGCTCTAATGATATCTGATTATGTTCTCTCGTTCTTTCTTACACACTATCTCTCTCTCGGTTCCTCTCTCTCCAGCCGGATCTACCCCCGGGGTCCATGTTGGCTCTGCTCTCAATCTGGGATTAGGACCGGAAGTCGAAGGAGTTTGCGTTTGTACGCCATGCTGTGATGTTCTATGACGAACTGGATACGTATTTGATTCAAAATGTCACCATTGAGGCAGACGTTCTTAAAGAAACAGGTAGACAATAACATTTCCACCTTAAATTTATTGCATCTTGTATTGGCTCGTGAGATTCTGCTGCAGTTTAAACGTGACATCCACTACTAACAGTCACGCTAGCAATTCACATTTAAAATATGAGGTGTCTGATTGTAACCCACACGCAACAGTATTTTCTTCGCAAGTATATTTTGAGTGTTTTTCAAAAATGTGTTTTAAATGTGATGAATGTTGAGGCCAAGAAAAAATATGAAATATTCACCAAACAATTCTCAGAAACCTCTAAACAGTTGGATTGTGTGACTCTAGTTCAGCCAGTTTAGTTGTTTGAGATTCTGTCAATGTTTTCAAATATGACCGAATTACTGTCTTTATTTAAAAGCAATACATGCACAGTTACCCTCTACATTTGACTACATCAAGGAACCTACCGTTCAGTTCCTATTCAATCCTGAACACTATCACATTAGAACCAAAGTCATCCTAACACTCATGAACACAACACGAGAGAGATTTAGATATTTATCAATGATAAATATCTGAATAATAAGACCCAAAGATGTTCTCATTGAAGTCCTCAATATCAGCACCCTGAACTGACAGCCATTGTCCATAGTAAGGATCCTCTGGCTTCAGGTGTTGATGAGGATGGAGAAGAGAGATGTTAGATCCTTGTCATGTTACCTGTGCGTTTCTCCCTGTCAGGTCCGTGTTCAGGATCAGATCTGTAACAAGACTGATGTGCCCCGTGATTCTTGACTGCTGCCGGCCTAATTCCTCTACACGCTAGACTCATTAATGAGCTGCCACTGGAGGAAAACAAGCACTTGGGTATCTGTTAAACACACGCAGATCCTTTTAATGAGGTATGTCTGTATACACACGTACGCAGTGTCATCTGTCAGCTCAACGGCACACATATTGTCCTCCAGGTTAACCACCTCAGAAATTGTATAACCAATTGAATATAGATGGATAATTGGCTGTAGATGGAGAGACAGCTGCTTTGCATGCGGGGAAATCGCAGAGGAATACCCATCATGGATGTAGAATAAGTGAAGGTAATTTGGGGGAGTCTTCCTTTTAAACTCATTTTGAAGGGATGTTTGTCAAGACTTGGACTGTCCTGTACAGGCCGTAGAGAGCGCTTTGGTCCAAGCGAAACATCTGAGAGCTTCCTCTTCTGGAAGGAATGAAAACCTGGCAAGAGGATTTCTGCATGCATTGTCTTTCAGATAGAGACGGACTGGAAGGACATGCCCATGCCGTCCTGTAGATTGACGTAGATTGACGTAGATTGATTTTGACACCAATAGGGACCAAGTTGCTATAACTCTTGAAGCTGTTTACCTTGTTTTGAGGTTACTGCTTAGAAGAGCATTCTTGTGCTCTACATGTACTGCACTCCAACTGATGTAAGTCTCAGTGCTGTTGCAGACGTATATGATTTAGCACAACATGCCTTCACGGCACCGATTCTGTTCAAAGAATCTTTTCAAAGTTCTCTGTCTTTCAAACCGACCTCTTCCAATCACAGGCAGTCATTAGCTGCTCCGGACACAATTAATCAGAGAGATCACTGCAACACTGTTCTGCATCAAACAATCCTTGTCTCCCTGATATCTCCTCCAGATTCTCCATTAACTCTTTTTAATCATAAATAATCACACGCAAAAAAAGATACTCAATTATATTAGTCTCCAAAGTCCTAACATTACAGGGGGAAACAAATCCTCTGGTCTTTGGCTAATTCAGACTAAAGAGTAATTGCTCTCTTGTGACTTTGATACCAGTTGCAAGCTGGGGGTTTAAACTGGCCTTATTAGGGTTATTTCCAGGGGAGCGTGGAGGAATTGAGCGATTGCTGGATTCTCTTAAGAAAGAAAAAAATGAGATCATCTATAGACGCTATGCAAGATGACGGTTTGGTCCCTTGTTGCGCTGACTGCGTGCAACCGTTTTTGAAGTGGGTCTCTAATTGATCAGATAATGATGTCTCGAGGACATGAAGGCTAGTTTGGGCAGTTCCTTTCGCTACCAGTGCCATCACAGGAAGAACAGCTCCAGCGCTGGCATGTGAGAGATTTCCTGGTGATGAAGTGGATCTGAAGGTCGGCCCTCCTGTCAGATGCTTACACCATGGTGAAGAGTGCAGCCATCCACACTGAACTGGCTGCATGGCTTTGGAACGCTTTTAGGGGTTGTGCAGCTCGCAGCTGGAGAATAAAGTTACCGTTACAGGTTCATGCAGCACAGTGGATGTTTTTGTTTAATGGGTAAGGATATATTGATATATTACAGTAAAGGTTTGTCCTTACATTTTCCCAAATTACATTTAAATGTTTAAACCACCTTAATCAGATGTCCGCAGTGGTGTTTGGGTGGCTATTCTGTGAATTTACAGATCCCCACCACACGCCTCGAAATGCACGTACAAACGCATTGCCTCAGAGGTGGGTACTGCCCATATACCTGCGTATACACAGCACCACACCACCGGCTGTTAGCTAGAGCTAGGTGCTACAACGCAAGACTGTAAACACAGAACACCTCTCCACTTCAAACACCCTGAGATCATCTATCAAAACTGACAGTGTTGCTGCAACAGATTAGCCTTAAGTTTTCCCACATTTCTGTCATTAGTGATGGCATGTGTATGTGTTTGTGACTAGGGCGAGCGGAATGTAGCTAGGTAAAGCAGTTGACGTTTTTAATTCTTAAAGGCTTCTGAAACACCTCTAACAAGGCTCTTTAAATTAGCAGGCTTGACGGCAGGTCGTTTGTCACTGTGAGGAGGGCCTGCAGCCCCAGAGTCTCTCTGTCAGACTGGGTAAACTGCCTAATGAGCCCTGGAACTGCAGACCTTCCTGCATGGGTCTGGGGTCTGCTGGGGTCTGCTGGCGTCTGGGGTCTGGGACATGGGGTCTGGGACATGGTGCCTGGGACATGGGGCCCTGGACATGAAAACAGGCCTAGACCTGACCTGGACCTAAGCCTGGTTGAGACACAATCCTAACTCCTCCGCTGAAGTCGGTCGGTTGTATAGTCAGCTAATGTTGCATCTGTTAGCTAGTGTAGCGTCCATTAGTCACAGTGCTGCATGTGTCTGTTAGTGGAGAGAAAGTAAATGTGTCAGTGCGCTTGAAGTCAGACTTACGCACACACACATGGACCAGAGAAGAAGGTCTGAGACAGATCTTGAGAATTTTAAGAATCCTCGGATTCACGGTGCCATGACAGATAGATGGAGGCGGGATGGATCCCTACGACTGGTAACAGAATCAGGGAAGGAATGCCTGCCTTCCTGCCCCATGCTTTGTTTTTCTGTGCAACTGAGATACGCAGAGGGGATTTTGTGCCCCCACCCAACCCCCCCACCCCACTCTATCCTCCCCTCGTTGAAAGAAATTGCATTGACCTCTTCTATCTATTGCTTCCATATGCGAGCAGTTATCTCTCTTGCAAATGGAAATGAGACCCCAAATTGCAACAAATGGGGCCATGCCACTGGATGCAGATGTTCCCTGCTCTGCACCAGAGTACACATGCCCGATCCAATTACCTTTAACCCCTCCGTCGACAGAACAGACGGCTCTTTTACAAACTCTTTGCTGAGGCCGTTTGTTTTCGAATGTTTGCTTGAGGAGTGGCGGGGCTTTGGCACGTGAGCTCAGATAAAAGAGGGGTAGGGTAGAATGTAGTCGAGCAGAGCAGAGCCAGGTAGAGCAGAACAGGGCCACGTAGAGCAGAGCAGATCCAGGTGGAGCGGAGCAGAGCCAGATAGAGCAGAGCAGAGCCAGGTAGAGCAGAACAAAGCCAGGTAGAGGAGGGCAGAGCAGAGCCAGGTAGAGCAGAGCAGAGCATTGTAGAGCAGAGCAGAGCCAGGTAGAGCAGAACAGAGCCAGGTAGAGGAGGGCATAGCAAATCCAGGTAGAGCAGAGCAGAGCCAGATAGAGAAGAGCAGAGCCAGGTAGAGCAGAACAAAGCCAGGTAGAGGAGGGCAGAGCAGAGCCAGGAATATCAGAGCAGAGCCAGGTAGAGGAGGGCAGAGCAGAGCCAGGTAGAGGGCAGGGTTAAACCAGATGGAAGGGATCACGATAAAGCAGAGCAGAGAAAAATAAAGTACAGCAGTTTTTCTTGCTGCCTTCAGGGGCCACCAGCCCTCAGTGAATCCCCTGGCTCAATGGTCATCTCTCTTTCTCTCTCTCTCTCTCTCTCTCTCTCTCTCTTTCCTCTCTCTCTCTCTTTCTTTCCTACTCTTTTCTATCTTTCTTTGCTAACAGCTATTTGAGGGAGAACACCTGTCTATCAAAGGGTGGTGGAGGAATAGAAAGGGCGGCTGGAGAGATGAAGAGAGGGATTGAAAGAAGAGAGAGAGGAGGTTAAGAGGGAAACAGGTGCTTCCTCTTGAGCACATTCGGACAGACGAAGCAGGGCTATGGAAATGGACAATTCCCCCCATGCGATTCTCTCCCTTCCGTGTTTTTTTTCCCTCTCTCTCCTCCTCTCTTCACATCTCTGTTTCTCCCCAACCCTGTCTCCTCCATTCCATCCTTCTCGCATTCTTTCTCTGGATTCCTTCTGTCTTGTGCCCCTTTTTCCTGTTCTCCCCCTTTTTCCCCCCTCCGCTTTTATTTCTCACCGCTCTCTTTCTCTTACCCTCTCATGTTCTCACACAATCTCTCTCACTGATCCCTTTCTACTCTCCTTTTCTCTTCATTGGTCATCTATTTTAGATGAATACTGAGGTAGCTATACAAAACGGCAACCTTTAGATAATTTGCCAGATTGGTTAAGTGTGGCTCCAAGCTAAAGTATTAATATGGTTGTGTTCTAGCCAGGCAACGTCAGAAAGGGACAAACACAAACACAATAGTGTTGTCATAACCTCATAAAGCATGTTACCTTTGGGCTTACACACTAATATAACGTATCATCATATAACATTGGTGAATTCTTACAACTGGCCTTATTGGCTTTGCAATTTAAGCCATGTAGTACAATTCAAATAATGAGATGATGTATCTGTCCACTTTATGGTTCTATTGCCTAATATTTATACATGATCACAGTTAAAGTGTGTTATAGAATTATTGCATATGATTAAGCACTGGTACTGTCGACAGTTGTACCTATTCAGGTTTCGTGCTGGCAGGAGTGAGTTCCTTCTCTCTGTTTCTGAATCTTCCCCACCACCGCGAATCCAACCAACTACACCGTGGAAGCACCCAAATCTATCTCAGTAACTTCCCCCAAAACAACCACCTGACACCTGACTTTCTTGGTTCAATTTTCTTTCCTCCGGCCTTTCTGCCTTTCTTTCATTCAGGACTGTCAGTCCTTCTGTTGTTCTTTATTTTCTTCCCCCCTGCAGAGAGGGAAGCTCTATCCCACGTCTTCACGTCTTATCCAACGCGCTCCCCATGCAGCACGAATTGCACGTTCATTTGATCCCATTTATAGAGCTGTCAGCTTCACACACGCAGTCAGATTACATACATGTAGAAGGCACGCTGAATGGGAACATACAGGTGCTAACATATCCAGCCAGGGCCTGTTTCTGGCTAATGAGGAGCAGGTGAAGGCAGGGGGAGGGGGGGTCGGTGCTGTGAGGTTTGGGGGCTGTTGGTGTAATCAAGTGGGCCATGGGCCCAGCTCACCTCCTCTGTTCAAACTGTCACTCGGACACATGGGCTTCATTACAGGGTTGGGGGGAAATCAGTCTGGAACAATTGTTTTCCCACTCCTGTTGCTAAAGTGAAATAACATACGTATGCAAGCGCGCACACACACATAAACATAGGTATGCACGCACACTCCGTGGAGGATGACAGAAGAAAATTCAGTTTGATCTGGGAATACATTTTTCGGATTAACTGAGGTCTTGAAATTGGTTTTGACATTAGTCCAGTACTTATGTACAGGACATAATGAAAAATTACAGGTCTTCACCAAATGACAACCAAATGTCACTTGCTAACTTCAGCAACTTCCAAAACATATATTCATCAAAGTGATTAGGTGCCTCCATGTAGATTGACCCACATATAGACAATTCAAGGAGGAAACTAATGAACTTGAAGCAATAAATAATTACACCTCACCTGGGGAGGCGTACACATCAATGACTCCACTGACGTACGAAAACAGCCTTGTTTAACTCCTGACAGGAAAACATAGCGCATTCAGCCAGCTACTGAAATGCTTTTGCCCTCCATTAGTTTAGGGTGGATTTAAAGAGTTACGACATTTAAGAACCAAACTGATGCCGGGCAGGTTCCAGTTTAAAACGTTAATGTCACAGCTTGATAAATAGCTACATTGACTTAGTCATGAGGAGAGGTAAATAGCCCATTTTGAATTTGACAAATCCGCATTTGATTCCACACTCAGCTTGTGGATTTATAACCCGTGAACCTTCTCTTTTTCTTCCCGAAAAACATTGTGGTGCGGCAGGAATATTTGACCAAATATTTTCCTCTTTCTTTCTTTGTCCGAGTTGCATGCTGTTGAAAGACATGTCTTTGCAATTTTGCAATTCTTTACTTTTTTGACGTGACAGTAAAGTAAATATTCAGTACTAACCCATGGAGACTAAAATAATCCGTCTGGCTGTAATTCACTCGGTATTTCTTTTCCAACCAATGCATTATAAGGAATTCCCCAGCTTAGACAAGGCCACATTCTACCCAGTTTACGGATGCATTTAATATCTTAGCCTGTAAATCTTCACAGAAAGCACAAACACACACACACACTCACTCACACAAAATGGCCACTGTTACTGCGTTTGCGTACATTTGAATTCACCAGAGAGGCATGCTTAGCAATCCTCACCGAGTCCAAACTTTAATGAACACTTATAAGACGAATGCTTTGTCCCTCTGTTGAACTTTTGGGAGCAGGACTGTGTGGTGCATGTGACTGAACTTATTCGTGTGCGTATTTCTCTTTGTGTGACCCTGGCGAATGAGACGGCCAGACACTCACATCAAATTTCATCTAATTCTGAAACGGTGGGACGTGGAGTGAACTTCGGAAGGTCATCCCCAAATAAATGGCGGCTCTCATTTTGCATAAAACTGTGAGACTGATCCACGACAGGGCTGGTTATAGTGTCAGTCTTCTGACAGGCTCCTGTCCTGCCTCATTAACCCTGGACACATCAACGTGTCAGCCTCCCCTCCCCCACCAGCCTGGGCCTCCCCCCAGTATGAAGACAGGTGACAGGAGGAGTTACTGTCACAGTCAGGCCTGTGAACTCCCTCTCCCTCCTCTATCGCCCCTCAGAACTGCCAAAACAGATGGAGGGAAGTACAAAAACCCAAAAGGGGGTTTGGTCGGACCGTCAACAGGGCCGGGAATCATTACTGTTTGTCTGGGCTGTCTGTTTTAGGCAGGGGGTAGTGGAGTGTTGGTGTAGGTAGATGGTTAGTTTGTTGTTAGTAGAGGTAGAGCGTGGTCAACCGACGCAGAGTGTTTGTGGAGGATGAGGGTAGTTAAGAGCCGTGGAGGCAGGAGGCAGCTGAGTTTTGGCTGAGGCGAGGGAGTTTAATAAGTACTGAAAGAGGCAAAAGGTGGTTGAGTGTCAGAGGAGGTGGTCAGTCACGGCACCTGTAGTTGTGCGTCCTGTAGCAGTACTCCCCTGGGCTGGCGTGGGAGTGTGAAAAGAACCTGTGTTTAACCTTTGACCCTCACTCCTCTCTGCTTCAAAGAACAAACGCGGTGGTATGTGAAGATATGGAGTAACCGCGATGAAATACCCGAGCAGCTGGAGTTATAAAAGAAAGTGGACAAGAAGCAATTTTTGGAAATGAACTACAGGCAGTCAGGGGGAATTTATATTCTGAGATGACATTCATTTGTTTACAACACACACTCGATATAAAGACCGTGTGTTCATATTCTGTGGATTCTTTGTCTGTGGTTTGTCCACGGAACTGCGAGACTCCCCGACGCAATGTTTGGTGTGCTGTACACAAGCAGACGGAAGAATTCCTGGGTCTCCTGGGCCTGCTCAGAAGAAGCTTGGCTGAGACGCAGCCATCAGAGAGAGTCTCGGCGTTACCAGTAGGTGCAGCTGTAGTTCAACAACCCGGGGACACGGGGAGAAAGGAGAACGGAGGGAACAGCGGGAGGAACAGAGACGGAGCGGTGGAAATGGAGGAGGAGACATCTCACAAGCGGCTTGTGAGATGGAGAGAGAGATTCGTGGAGAGTGAGTGTGTGTGAGAGAGAGAATGCATAGTTTATATCGTTCTGAAAGGAGAGTAAGAAGCAATAGCAAACACAGCTGATCATGTAAACTTCATATTAATCCTTCATTTAATTCCAACTATAAAAGAAGAGTCCAGCAGCTGGGATTACTTTTCACACCCAATATACCTATTGTCGCTATCATTTACTGCACTAATAATATTATGGAAGAGGTTACAGTTGTTTGGTACAGGTTCTGGTTAGAGTTAGGCTGCTGTGTAAGAGAGACAGCAGTAAGTTTTGTTGTTCTAATGCGAGAACCGGAACTGCCTCTTAGAAGTAGCAGTTAGCTCAGGGCTGGTGTGGATGTAAGTCTACATGTATAAGTAGTACTTTATCAGCTCCATGCTGCTAGCAGTGTGACTGCACATGACTAAGGTTTCATTTACTTGACGTCAGGTGGATTTTTGATTGACCTTTGAACCAAGGATAATTACCTGTTGACCTGGCAGAGTCTGTAAGCTTTTTGAGCAGGTCCACTTCCTGTAGGCAGAACCCGCACTTCCTGTTTTCTCGGTGAGCCTCCAGACTCACCCTCGTGAAGTCATGGTACTGCTCTGGCGGTGTGAGTATGCATACGTGTGCGATCGTGTGCGGGTGTCTGCGTGCCCCCGTTTATGTGCGTTTACATGTTGGAGTGGGCGTGTGAGTGAGTGTGTGTATGTGTGTACGCACAGGGCCTGGAGGACCATAAAGCAGTCTTAACTTCAGCCATGATTAATACACCCATCACTTTGTAAATGCTGCCTGGCTTCTCTGGCCCCAGCCCCTACAGAGCACCAATGTCTGGCTTTCCAAAACATCCCGGCACCTACGACAGCAGGGAGAAAAAAAGAGCATTCTTTAATTAGGTAATTAGCAAGTGGACGTTTTGGGGTGAAAGAAAAGGATTGGCCTCATTAGCTTTAATTGTCTAATTGCCTTTCATCTAAATGGCATGTAATTTTGGCTTGGTGTATTGTATAAATATCTTAAATGCACATCTGTGTTATTTGTGTATCTTGCAACCTGTCTCAAAGTGAAAAGCAAGACTCCTATCACTGCCAGCAATGGAGATGGAATGCACAAATTGCTACTTTAGAAATAAGCTTCCTATGTCAGGCATTCCTCAGGAGGGTTCAACAATATGTTAACTGCAGTGCCACATGCTGAGAGACGTCAGCAGGCGACAATGTATTTCCCGAGCGAAGACATTCGGTACCTCAAACCACTGACGACAGACCACTTTGAAAGTTTCACTTTTAATGTCCTTAGATGAACATTTTGGATAACAAATGAATTCCTTGATTGCACAGACCTTGATAGGACTGGACAGTTAATGGCGCAGAACAGATGAAGTGTGGGCGCTGACAAGGGGTGAAGAGAGAGGAGAGCGGGAGTAGATGTCCAGGGAGAGCGGACAGCATCATGCTAGGCTGAGCAGGGCTGTTGACATCTGCCTATTAAGGATTCCTTTGTTGGGTTAGGTGTTTGCTTTAGCCCAGAGTGAGCCCATTGTAACATATCTCCCCCCTGAAAAGGGGGGTTGGAGCAATTAGTGACCCTATACTGTGTGTGTGTGTGTGTGTGTGTGTGTGTGCGTGCGTGCGTGGACGGGGGAATGGGGGATTGCATGGTCCTGCAGAGGAAAAGTAGGAGCAGGTAACGTAAACCGAGCCCTGCCTGAGCCCTCAAACCATGAACACACTTCACTACACATGCACCACCTGTCAGAGCGGGCCTCCCCTGGTCTGGATGGCAGCAGAAGCCTGGGGCTCAGTTTCTGGGGCTCCCCAGGGAGAAGAGCTGCTAGGTCCCACAAGCTGGCAGAGAACTGAACTGAAAAACAGCACTCAGCGGGTCAGGTCGATGACAGGATCCATGTCACTGGCAAAGACGCGTCAGTTCATCAACTCATTGAGCAAGTGATTGATCAATAAAGTCATCGGGTCTTCAGCTAGTGTTTCAATAGTCTTTGATTGTCTTACTCTCTGACTTTCACAGATGCGCCACAGAATATTTGAACTCGTAAACATTCAAGTCAGTCACGGCTGCCTGTGTAATGACTGTTTCTTTCTGTTTACACAGTTGTGGAGCGCAGACTGACAGAGACCATCGCAGTAACCCAACACTCCAAGTGTAAGCTGTCGCTCTGGCAAGCTACTGGGTTGAGAATAGCTTAGGGACTTTTTGTTTTGTCATGCAAAATTGGTCAAATCAGAGCTTTTTCAACCTAACAATCACTATAATGTGTTTTGTAAGTGGGATATTAATCTCTATAAACAGGATTTCCCCGGGGAAGTCATATTCACTGAAGTGAGGTTATATAAACAAATGTTTTATCGCAGATGTTTAAACTTTTATTCAAGCTGCTTCAACATCTAGTATGAGTATTTTAGAATGGTTCATGTTGTCTTGATAAATAAAAAACTAATTTCATGTCCATAGGGTCTGAAATAATGCATGCAATTCCACAAAGTAGTCACAGTCATTGCTTATTTAGAAAAAAACAGCTTTTTGGCACTACCAAAGACATATAGTTAACAAATAATAGTTTGGGGGTTCACATGAGGGTTAGTCGACTAAAAGGGTTACGGTCAAACTCAGACCATCAGCTCTCCATAGTTGTCTTTACAGACCTTTCACAGTACCGTGAGTCTGGACCAGAGGTTCTCCAGTATGTCCACAGAGTGCTGTGGGTCCTGACTAGAGATTCTCCAATACGTCAGCAGACTGCTGTGGGTTCTGCCCAGAGGTTCTCCAGTACGTCCACAGAGTGCTGTGGGTTCTGATAAGAGGTTCTCCAGTACATCCACAGAGTGCTGTGGGTTCTGACTAGAGGTTCTCCAGTACGTCCACAGACTGCTGTGGGTCCTGACCAGAAGTTCTCCAGTACGTCCACAGAGTGTTATGGGTCCTGACCAGAGCTTCTCCAGTAGGTCCATAGTGCTCTATGGGTACCGGCCAAAGGTTCTACTGTAGGTCCATAGAGTGCCGTGGGTCCTGACCAGAGGTTCTCTGGCAGGTTTATATAGTACTGTGTGTCTGGGCTAAGTGCCGCAGCTGTCAAACTTTATTATGAGCGTATATCTGGAAGCTGATGTCCTGTGTGTGTGTGTGTGTGTGTGTGTGTCTGGTGTGTGTGTGTGTCTGTGTGTGTGTGTGTCTGTGTGTGTGTGTGTGAGTGTATGTGGAGGGGGATTCCTGATGAGGATTACATCACAGGGTGCAGCTAAGTGTCATCTGGATTCCACAGGAGACAGACAGAATAGATTTGAGTTTATAGTAGATATGCAACAGAGGCCCACAGGGAAACTTTGTACCAGTCCATAGGTATAATGATGATTCTGACATACAGTATCATAACATTTTCCTATTCTATAAACATAGGGATGTTAAGGAGGTGAAGACTATACCCTCCTCTTGTACTTTATACGTAGCAGAATATGTATATCATTTGATACTTTTAACCACATTATTGCTTCCTTCCTCAGCTTCTGTGTTTATCTTTGTCTTGGTAATCTGCTTGGAAGGAGTCCAGGAATGATCCACCGAACCCAAAACTTGGACACTGCAACAATTTGGTCATTAACCTTTTTTTGTACAAAGTAATTAATTTGTTGCTGGTTGTTTCATGCAATTCATTCTAATGACTTACTGTTACTGAATGTGTTCAAATGTTTTGGACTCAAATGGTCCTTGAAGGTGTGCAGGAGGTCTTCATAAAATTGCCTCAGATTGACGAATCTCAATCTTCTGCCAACAACGAAATCGTTGAACAATCTTCTACGGCTGTCGTGATGCTGTGGACCCGAGGGTCACCGACATGACACATTTCTCTGTGCCTCAAGTTGACTTGGAGGGTGCTCAGGTCCAAAGGCTTCTCTCTGTCATGTCCAGTTGTGGCCCCCTACAGCAGGGTCCTGAGGAGAGCCAGGCCCGCTGCTGTCTGCTGTAAATCACACACGCGCACACATAGACACACACTAACATACACACAGACACACGCACACACAAAGAGACCATTAACGACCAGCACAGGCCCCTTCTCTGTTCATGCATGGGCCATTAATCAGGCTATGTGATTACCAGCACCTCATTATCAGCCCATTTATGACCCAGAGAAACGTTACTTCATACGTGATTGGGAAGTAAAACGAATCCTTTAAAAATGCAGTACGTTGTGGTTTTTACAACGCAAGCCCACTTGATTACGACCAACTCCCGCAGCAGTCAGACTTCAGACACCCAGCGTATGTTGCGCGAACACCTGGGGAGGAATGACAGGGCTCCGCTGTCCGCGTCCAGGTGATTGACGCGTCTCTATCATCCTGCGTTGGGATTGGACAGCGCCTCAGCCTTGCCTTGCCGAAAATGTTTTGGGACAGGCTGAGTGACAGCTGCTCTGACCTTCACCCGCCTGCTCTCTCAGGCGTCCCAGGGTGCCGTGCTGCTCGGGGAGAACTGTCAATGGCGTCGATCAATGGATGCATTGACAGCGATCGTGACGGAGACACTTGCGTCTGTCTCTCCCCTGTCCTTCTGACTCTCAGGGGCCGTCTCGCTCTGTCAGGAATGACAGGCGCATCAGAGAGCTCAGCGTTCGTCTGGTTACACTCCCGTCCTGCAACCGGTTAAGCAGTCGTAGCCGCGCAGTTCTAGTGATCTGCTGACATCCAAAAGCACATGAGCACAAGCAGGGATGAGCACACACACTGTATATGTACACTTGGACGAACCATGCATGTATCCTGTACTGTTGCCACAGACAAGCAAGCACATCAATCAGGTTTAATGAATGCGCATCCAATGTAACTCCAGAAAGTTAAATTCAACAAAAGTTAATGAAATATTTAAGAATCTCAAGACATTCTTGAGATACATACAGTAAGTTAGGCATCATGGTAAAAAAAAGGTGTCCTTTCGTAAACGCCTTCGTGCTGATAAAATGCGGAATATTCAATTCCCGGCTCACACACACATATGCACACTCACACAGACACACACACACACACACAGAGCCGAGGTCATTCATTGTGGCGCTTTTTCCACGGACGGCTAAATGAGAATTTCCCAAACAAACACTATCAGGCCCCTATTAGATTTCTCTTTCATGTTGTTGAAAGGAAATGCAAACGAGATTAGATAACACAAAAGCCACAAGGCTCATTTCTCCCCGTGTCTGGAGATGGCTAAACACTCTAATTCCCCACCGGGCTGAGTATCTCGGCACAGCTCTGGCTCCTCGGGCCAGCTTTACTATTGTTGAACCCAAACTAACTGCATTAATGGACAACGAGGAGGAAGGAAGGCGGCTTATCGGGAGCAGAGCGTTATTTCACGGTCGGGTCTCTCTCCCTTTCTCTTTCTTTCACCGTCGGCCGACGTCTCTCTTTCTCACCCTCTCGTTTGGTTTTCGCTTTCGCCGGTTCTGAACTTCGTATCGTTAGAGGCACTTATGAGTTAAGTGGACATGGCTTTGTTTTGATCCCACTGAGGAGAGAACAAACAGGTAAAAAGCAGTAAAATCGCGATAGAAACAGAGGGAGGGTGGAGGAGAAGCGTGGGAGATGGTGAGAGAGTGAAAAGGGGGGGAGAGGGACTGTGACTGAAAGGTCTTGACTGGGAATGGCTGCGTTGCAGCTGTTAACCAGTTCACAAGAGCGGTAATAAATGGCAGCGACATAACTTCCCATAATCAGATTGGAGCAATCAGCCTTAACAAATTTCCCATATGTTAAGAACGCGGAGAGACTTGAGGGGTGGGAGGTGGCAGAATAAAGAGATAAAACAGGAACAAGCACTGTGTGTGTATGTGAGAGAGAAAGAGAGAGAGACAGAGACAGAGAGAGAGAGAGAGAGAGAGAGAGAGGCACACAGCAGGGCCGAGAATGTGCGAAAGAACTAGAGGCAGAATGAGAGAAAGAGAGGGAAAAAGGAGAGGAGAAAGCAGAGCCCCAGGGTTATGGCGAGGACACAGGCCACTGAAAGGCTAGCATGTCTGGCTACAATTAACCACTCACAGCAGAGATTGTGATGATGCCGAGGGGACCTATTGGTCCTCAGTCATTAGCGATTACCCAATCAGGAGGGCCGAGCGCTCTGAAGGCAGCGTGTGGCTCTTTCTCACAGTTTACTAACATGTTTCCTCCTGCACACTCCAGATTTAAACATGTTCAAAACGTGAAACTCAGGGGAGGAACGGTTAGGGTGGGAGCTCCACTTCTCTTACCGCCTCGTCTGGGGAGGTTATTGGGTCCGGATTTTCCCAGTCAGTTTATGTTCTGTTCTGTATCAGTCGTGACAGCAAAATCTAATACGGCTGATAACTGCATAAAGAGTCATTTTCGAACACCTTCCAAATGCTTCTGAATACATGAGTGTGCTTTTGTTTTCTTTCTCCAGTTTACTTTGTCAATAATTAGGAAATTTGTTTTGACCAACGTTCACTTACATTGAAAACGTTGATAGATAAGGTTGAACGTCACCAAATATTTGTTATTACTTACTGAATGAATGAGTGAGTGTTTAAAGATTTTAGTGTTGTCAAGTATTTAATCTTAAGGTCTAATGGGGCCATAGCATGTGACCCACTGAGGCTGCTTAGGCATAAGGTTTCAACTGCACTTGTTTGTTGTACTAATGCCTGTAAAACTCTATTCCTGAATCCTCAACCTTACCACCAACCTATTACTCAGGATTTTACTTCTGCAAGTTAAAACCACTGGAGGTGAATTTGACCTCAGTTCACCAAAACTCAGCTTTATAAATAGGTCCTGCCTTCCAGTGTGTTGGTTGCAGTTCTCTTCACATGGGTGGTTCAAGAAATAATCACAACTTTGGAGTAACTTTATGAGATGTGGTTGTGACATTTTAATTAAAAGCATTAGAGAGTGTTTTCAACCTCATAATTAAGTGCTGCAATTTCCTCAGCATTCAGTAATCACCGAGGACCCATAGAAGTGTTTCATAAAAGGACAGCTCACACACACACACACACACACACTCACACGCAGGAATACGTATTTCCCAAGACATGATCTAAACAAGCACACATGTTTCTGTTGGCCTTACGTCTCAATAACTTGTTTGTTTTGTATGTGATGTAACTTGGTGAACAAACACAATATCTAAATAGCATATATCTTCACCAAACAGAGGATCCAAGTTTTTCGGTTTTCCGGAACAGCATATTTCCAAGAGCATTCCTGCCCAATGTGTTGACGTACTCTGACTCAGAGAGATCCAGCCCAGTGTTCTAGCCAATAACTTCCTTCAGCTCCAGTCAAAGTCTCCAGTGGCTGTTGTTCTGCTGGCTATCCAGATGTGTCCAGCTTCCCCCCTCTGGAAGTCCTTATCAACCTGATTACCATTCCAACCATACACTGTCATCACCCCCCCCCCCCCCCACACAACACACATGCACACACACAGCACAGCCACTACACACACACACGTCACAAGAGCCCTTCTAAGTACAAGCAGCACAAAGAACAAATATAAAAGCAAGAGATCAATGTTAACAGTAATTTTTACGGAGCTAGATCTGAGTGCATGTGACAGGCCAAATCCAATAGCTGCAGCTGGCCTGACAGGGCTGACGTGAGTCTGGCCCTGCTGGCATCCCTATTATGCATGGCCCAATGTCTCCTCTGCTCCTAATTGAATCACACCGTCTCAAACTTGTTATTTCTAATTTGCTGCATTTGATTTCTGACATCAGCGCCACCGTGTCATGAATTATGCAAACAGGAGGACCATTAATTGTGAGTGTTATTAAAACAAAACTAATTGCAGATGATTAAAATGTGACTAGGTAGCAGCATGCACAGGGCTTCACCCCGACAGGAGTGTACACCGCTGCCAGATAATGATTATTAGACAATGTAGCTGGTTGTGTGTTTTTCTTGTGGCGCGTGGTCATAACCTTGGGAGAGACGCGCCGTTCGGCTTATTGGAGGAACATGAAACAGTCCCCTTATATGGTACATCTTGTTTAGAGGGCTCTGTGGTGATAAAAGTACACTCTGATGACAAACAGACATGGCATGGACTTACACACACTCATATCGCACACACAAACCCCGCGCTGTGCAGCGGGAGGCTGTCTGATGTAAGCGGAATTGGTCGTAATGCGTTCTCTTGGCCGCCACGTCTAACTTCTTTCCCTTTTATTGATCTTCCCTCATGGATTTTGATCAACGCTCTTTTAAGAGACGGTTTGACTCGCCCCCCTTACATGGAAAATGACTTGGAAAATAGCTCTGTTCTAGTCTGACAGTGAACAGACTCAGGATTGAGTATAAGGACATCTTGAAACTCATTCTTCTCTGCTGCTCCGTCAAACCAGAGTAATAAGACCTTTTGATTAGATCCATGAAAATGTCTTCGAGAAGGCCCTATGAAAGGCAAGGGAATTTAAATCGCCCACACAAAGTAAGTTCTGAATGACCAGCATATCAAATTTAAGAACGTGCATTCGATCATTTAAAACATTTACTTTGCATCTATTCCCAGATAAATGGCCTTTTAGTTCAAGTCTGTTGTTGTTGTTGTTGTGGCATAATCAAGTACAACTGTGTATGTGTTGTTGTAATATTACTGCTAAATCACTAAATTATCAACTACGTCTAAAATCCTAATTATTCAAACACAACAAAAGGAGAAAAAAAACACGTACACGTTTTTTTGTTTTTTTTAAAAAGGTGAGCTTTCAACTGAACGCTTCGAGCTCTCTTCATAAAAGATTTAAGTATTCAGTTTAGCCCGAAGGCGATAGCTGAGCACCTGACTACAGCGGGAAGGCTCACGGCTGGGTTACATGCAGGGCTACGGAGATGTCTGGAAGTCGTTTCCACATGGGAGGGAGGCCTTGCTTAAGTTTCATGAATGTTCAATCAATTCAATAGGACAGCTTAACTTTCTGTCTCTCCACCTCAGAGCTATTTTACAGGCCCACAGGCATTCACATGTTGCATTGAAACACTGTGTGTGCCTCATACATACGTGGGGTAATTTCACCTTTGGGGGGCAGCAGCTGAAAACCATATAGAAAAAGAAAAACGATTGAAATTCCTCTCTCCACATACACACACCATATGGTCAGTGTTACTGTACCTCTAGCATCAGAGAGGTTACCGGGTAGATAAAGTTTTAAGAAAAGCAAAAACATCCTAGCAAAACTAAACTAAGGAGCAGACCTTCTCTGTGGCTGATATTTACTCTTACAAATGCAAGGCTGACTGAAAAAATGGCACAACTTTACATGAAGGTCACGTCAACAACCATGTAGCCACATGCAATAGCAAAATCAACAGTGATAACAGTAATAGTTATATTGGACTGTCTATGTAGTTACACTTCATGATGGTTTAGTTGTACAAGGTATTACACCATTTAGCATTGCTATGGAGGATGGTGGGCTTTCCAGGGGTGAGCAGATGTCCACATTTGGCGTGTTTTAGTGACACAACCCCAAATTGCCCCTTATTACAACAATGTACTCCCTGAACCCTTCCCCACACTGTGTGTTCTTGCACTTCTGTAATTATCTCTACTGCTAAAACTTAATACCATTAAATTGCATAGACATTTGTATGTACATTCAAGTTTTTTTTTCATACATGTTGGTTACCTTGTAACATTATTGCAAATAATTCTTGCCTTGTTATATTCGTGAAGGTATATGTTTCTTAAGGTCCTGTAGCAATTGTAACAATCATTTGAAAATACAGAACTGAGTGGTATAATCAGAGACACCAATCACTGAATGGCAAAATGACCTGTCAGCTTGAATGGTAAGACTAGTACAACATACTGTCAGCTATAGGTCAGTGAGGTGATTAAAATAGGCTCTGTTAAAAATGTCTTACAGTGAACCTAGGGAAGTTAGCATGCTCCGGAAGACCTCTGTTCTTTTGACCAAACCAAAAAGACACATCACTGATAGCTGGCATTAGAGAACAACTGCAATAAGCTACAGTCAAAATGACACAGCAGCAAATTCAGTCTAATGCAATTGGGCTTTGAACATTTTGCCAAATGCTCCAGCCCTACCTAACGCAATCATCTGGACACATCCTGTGCAGGAGAGGAGACAGAGAGTATCTAGGTTTTCCCAAATCCGCAAACCCAGCTTGTCAGCTCGTTGCATCTCTGGCCACCCTAAACAGATCCAGCTCAATCCTTTATGCATGCTAAGCACTAGGTGACGTGACCTGCCAATTCCTAGACACAAAAAAAACAACTATGTATTTGCATAAAAGTCCATGTCAATAAAGCCTTTCTGTGGCCTGGCTCTGTCCATATGATAAAGTAGCTCAGTAAATTTAGCCTGCGCATTTCCAGAGTGGCTGCAGATCCTTGTCTGTTGAGATGACAATTACAGTCACTTTCCACCCAGGTTAGACACGACAGGCCTTGTCAGCCACACCGAGAGGAAGATGGAGGGAGACAGAGAGTAATCTGTACCCCAATCTCATCCTGCTGGACCTCATGATCCTCTCGCTGACCACACAACACCAGGAGAGGAGAGGAATGGAAAGGAGAAGAGTGGGGAGGAAAGGAAAGAAGGGGGAGAGGAGACGAGAGATAAAGGAGATGAGAGGAGTTAAGAACGTCAGAGAGGAGGAGAGAGGAAATAAAAGAAAAGGAAGGGAACGGACGGAACAGAAAAAGAAAGGAATTACGAAGAAGAGAGGTAAATATAAGAAAAGGAGAGGACGGAGGAGAGGGCCGTGAAGGAAAGGAGAGGACAATAAACTGTCAATGAGTCAGACCCTCAGTCTAGCTTTGTCGGGCTCTCAGTAATCTCCGGCCAATAAAGCTGACAAAGGAATCATCTCCAAGAATAAAGAGGCATTATGTTATCTATGAAAGGCTATTGTGTGGCTGAGTATAAAGTATATACAGCCCGATGTAATAACTGTCCCAGACACATAGGCCCTGTGCTTTACAGCCTTGTTGTTCAGCCAGGAGACCATTAGAGCTGGTGTGTTGGAGGTACAGCTATGATCTCAGATCTGGCATCTGACACACATGAACCGAAGGCAGGCTCTCGTCCTTTACTTTTCTAAACTTAGACTGCTGTCAAGCATTTTGGCAGCAAGCTGTAACTGCAGGGTTCATGACTGTACGTGGAAGAGAGCAAACTTGTCTTCATTGAGCCGTGGCGCTGCTCTACTCAGACAGAATAAAGAATTGACTCTATAACATTTCTCTGTTAACTGCAGACTGCTGACATGCTGATTTGTTGATGTGTCATAATGGCACATCACTCAAGGTAAACAATCACCCGCTCACGTGCAGTTGAAGGTAAATGTCTTTTTCATGGTGAGAGGAAGGGAGAGAGGAAGAGGAGGGGTGGATTGGTTCCTTTTCGGTGGTTTTCCCGTCAAGAGGATACCTTTTCCGTCGCTGCGCCGAGGATGTCGACTTAGAGACAGAGCTGTAATTGCTGTCAGTCTCTCCGGAATGCAGACAAAAAGGCAAACTTCACTTCTCACCACTGAGGAGTAAAGGAGGTACTCTATTCTCCCTCTCTCTTTCTCTAAGTCTCTACATCTCTCTCTCTTTTGTTTCCCCCCCCCTCTCTCTCTCCCTCAACTCTGTCACTCTCTCCCCCCCCTCTCTCTCTCTCTCTCCCTCTCTCTGTCACTCTCTCTCTCCCCCTCTCTCTCTCCCTCTCTCTTTCCAGGCCTCCTGAGGATATGGTGAGTTCCCCCCTTCTTGTTTACCTGGTGTTTGTCAACAACAAACTGTTATTTGAGTGAACGAGCAGGATGGAAGCGTTCAGGCTCTGTAACACAGCCTGGGTAATTGAGTAGATTATCTCCCACTTGCCGACGGAGACTCTGTCTTTTTGGTTTGTTTTAGGTGTGGCAAAGTTTCCCGCACAAAGATCCCCCGCACACAAAGACCCTCAGAATCATCAAGACTCAGGTTTTGTCATTTTAGCGTTTGTTCCAGGCAACTTGTCAACCGTGTTGGAGGAGATGTATATCCCTACCACAGTCCCTGCTTTGAGGAACTTTCCTCCATCTGAACACACCCAAGATGGGCCTCTGTGTCTAACAAACTCCATATAGATGGCTCGCAATATGTATAAATACTTACCACATATAGAAATGTTACTTTCTCTCTCTCTGGGCACGTATGTTAACATGTTCGTGTGACGTTGTGACGCAAACGTGTGTTGGCATTTGGGTGCGGATGATTTGGTGTCTTTCCGGTGATGTGCATTGTGCGTACCGACGGAGGTTTTGCCGGTGTACTGTACTCTGTAGCGCTCTCATAGACACATCATGAGGAGTGCGTGTGATTGATTTGTTTTCGTGACAGCATGCCTCATTTGCATTGAGACTGCTTTATTTCTGATGTTTGTCACTCTAACAGCCTCCAAAGCAAATGCCAACCCTAGAATCAAGCTCTCTCCAGCAATATAATGGACTACATCTGTAATGAAATATTGTTGTAAGGTCAATTCAACAAATACAAGTGGTGCTCTAAATAGGGGAATTGCGTGCATTTGTCCTGGAGGTGATTTTATCATAAAATGCTGTATGTAGCTTATAAATACAGTCATGGTCAAAATAATTGGTCCTTGAAACGTTCTGTGTTTTGCAAAGTTTGTTGCTTCAGCTCTTTTCCAGTATCACAAAGAAACGTCAAACAAATACTCACTGAATAAGCAAACTTTACAGAACACAAAATACGTCAAAATGTGTGTGTGTGTGTATACATATACATCTACACATACATATGTGTATATATACACATATATACACAGTATGCTACACAAATCAAATGAAGAGATAACTATTTTCTATTTATTTTCTGTATCAATTCCGCTAAAGACAATGTTTCCGAACAGAGTCATCTAGTAGTGGGAAGGCTGTACCTGCTGGTTGACGAGTCTAATCCCTCCTTATTGGTCATATTAGAATCCCCCCCCCCTCCACCATCCCCAGCAAAGGTCAAGCCCCTCTCAGGGTGCAAAGCTGCAGGAAATTGCTGCATTAGGGAGATGTATTGGTGTGAAAAGATCCCATGACACAACGCTGAAGGGGTTATCTGGCTTATGGTCTCTGTAGTTCCTCACTCGCTCTCCCTGGACTACGGCTCTTTTCCTATCAAACGTACTATTTTTGCTTTCCTTCGCAATTTGTCATGCTGTTAAACCCCTTTTTGGGTGCATTTGATCTTTTTTGTAGATTGCGTATTTAAATTACATCGACTGGAAAAAAGATTAAATGAGACACCTAATAGCTAAACTAAGTGACATAAATAGGTAATAAAAACTTAAAACTTTGGTAACTTTATTCAGCCAATACAATAAACACTCACAGCCTTGTCTGTCTTGGGTTCCGATAACTGTTTTTTGATGGATACACTGTTTGTCTGAGTGTGTGCGTGTGCGTGTATGCGTGCCTGTGTGCGTGCGTGCATATGTATATACTAACTGTGTGTATACATGTGCGCGCCCGCGCATGTGCGTATGTGAGTGTAGATGATGGTGTTTGACAGTTCTGTGTGACTCTTCTCTCATTTAGGATGGAGACCCAGGCGCGGGTCTGTGTGATGTTTGCACAGTCCCTCAGATGTGAGGGAGGCCATATATCATCCTGCTATGGCCAATATTCACACTTACACTAGTTGACTTCATTAAGGACTTCGGCAGAGCCCAGGTGTGGAGGAGCTGCCAGTGTTTTTCTTTCAAAATGCTAAACTAGGGGGAAATGTTATAATATACATCATTAATGGAATTCATTTAGCCATTTCAGTTGAACAAATATTGAGATAAGACTTCACTGAATGTGTCTTGAGACATTGTAAAACAGCCTATCCCGTATAATGTGTACACAGACAAATTTGGGCCTGTGGATTTTAACAGTTGGTTTTGTTGGTTAGGTTAATATAAAATCCCATCCAAACTTTGGGCTTTCAGAAACAAATCAAACTAAAGATTGTATTTACACTTTCATCAACAGACATCAACCGCAGACACATTCCGTTTTTAATTATTCATTGTGAAAGATACAAACAGTTCTATTTTAATCAACACTTCAGTATTAGTTTTCAGATTAAATTCGTTTTTAAGTGGCCTCTGGGACTTTTTCTCAGTAAACTGTAAACTACTTTTCGACACACAAGAAACCCTACACTCCTTTGCTTTTCCACTCAGGAAAAACATGAAAGGAAATGGTTGCTTTGCTAAGGGGCTAGCTCAGCAGCAAATATGACTAGAGTGTTAGGATGATGGGGAGATGCTATCTGATGCATATTGTAATTTCTGAGTGCTGACCCGTACTTCTATTGATGAGCGGCGCGGGAGATACTGACCTTGTGGTGTGTGTGAATCGATGGGAAGTTGATAAAGCCAAGTTCATTGCTGCCTAACATAAAACAAAGCTGATTTGTTTACCTAGCTTAGCCCACGCATGTCAAGCCCATTATGGAATGATTTATAGACCAGGAGCCAATGAAATTGTTTAAAGCAGATTAGGTACAAGGAACCATCACCACTAATATGACAAGCTGATGTGCTGTGGCAGGTAACCAAGCAAACAAGTTCCTGAAATTCAGATTGAATTAGAATCCTAATAATCCTAGAGGGAGCAGAAGATTTAATCAGGGGGGGGGGGGGAGAAAGTGGGGAACCAAAAGGGGGGAGGAAAGAGAAAATGGAAAGATGAGGGTGTCAGAGTGGTGGGGAGGCGTGCTCATTCTCTGCCAAAATTGAGCAAGAGGAATGGCAACTTTCTTATGATCTGACTCAATCTGGGGGGGTGTGTGTGTATGTGTGCGTGCGTGCATGTATGTGTGCATGCATTCCTGTATGCATGCGTGCATGTGTTAGTGTGCGTGTAAAGGCTGCCCATGTAGTTTTCACATGATACACCAAATAACTCTGAATAAAGAAAATTGTATTTTGTTCTATGAATTAATTCAGTTAAAGATTGTACCATCGCATGAAATCACTGCAAGAAGAAATATTTGTTTTCAGCTTTATACAATATGCATGCAGTACGGTGAGTAACGCTTTTTATGAATTTGGAGCCGTAAATAAAAAATAGGAATGCATTTTAATGTGCAAGAAGTGGACCTGAGATGCCCAGCCTTCATTGGAACAAAGTCCTTTCCTTTATGATGAAACACTTTGTTGATGCAGCCGATATTGTGTTGCAATAAAATCCTGTTAAAGCTCCCAGTCTGCAATCTGAAAATCAAGTATTTAAAACTGTAAAAGTAATAAGGGGGCAGAGTTTAGACCACAGTAATATCTCAGAGACTTGTGAAAATGCATCATTTGTCGATTCAGCTTTCACTTGGCGGAAACATTTTTCAGTTTATTTGAAACTAATGAGCACAAATGAGGAGTCCTCCATTTTTTGGGACACATTAAACAATTGGAAGCCAAATTTGAATATTAGTATCTTACCGAGATGAACACTGTACTGGTTGGACAGTTGAGATAATGATTATATAATAACATGATAATTACTAGATTTATATTGCAAAAATAATTTTGCCAGGTTTGGAAAATACATATTTTATGCATATTTAATGTATTTAGTGTTCCAAAATGAAATAAAAACTTTTGATAGCATGTTATTTTGAAGTGAATATTATTAGTTCTTTAAAGGAACTATTATGTTTATTGAGGAGAGAATCTTGCCTTCTGGTTTGAGTTTTGATTACTGTATTTTAACACGTGAATTTACATATTATATGTATTTTATGGCAGAAAGATATGCAGTTTTTAATTCAATTTAAAAGTAACGTATGAGTGGAAATTTCAGTTCGAAGTACAATTGTCAACATTTTGTTGTGTGGACAACAAGCTGTTACTAAACAACAGTCTCCTCACAGCACCCTTTTTCCAAGGGAAGATTTCTTTTTTGTCTTCCTTCCAAGAAAGAAAATGTTTTAACCCTATCGTCACCTACCATCTCACCTTCCATCTCCTCTCTCTCTCCTTTCCACCTCCTTTCTTCCTGCAGAACCTCCCTCTTTCTCCATCTCCGTTCTTTATGCAGATGTGTCTTCTATGTCTTCTCCTCCTCACCTCTCCCTTTCCCCCTGATGAAGGGAGCGAGCGAACGAGGAGAAAAAGAGGAGAAGAGAGAGAAAGGGACACGTTTCAGATGGGGGACCTAATTAAGCAACGCCCTATCCCCCGGTCTCTCCTTGGCCCTAATGAGGGGTTTGTTACCGTGCCAACACGTGGTGCGTGTCACAGCAGGCCGAGGGGGAGGGGTTTCCAGCGCTGGGCTCCGCGGCTGGCCCAGCACTTCCCTTACATAGTGTGCTCGTACACCTGAAACCCGTCATCCTCAAACCAGGCCTCGTTTGATGTGCTATTCTTTTCATGTGGAGGCATGGTAGACCGAGCAGGGACACAGTTAAAAAGGGACTCTATTAGGGGTTTAATCATGTTAATTCCTGGATAATAGGCTTGGTAATGAGCTAGAGGCTGCATCTTATTCATGTGATTAGCTCAACCTCTAATTCTCTCTCTCTCTACAAACGCAGACACACACACACATACATACACTGACGTGCGTGCATGTACACTCACACGCTGCGTGTTGTCATTGCTGCCACAGAACACATCCTGGTGTCCATGCTTATTCCTGGCCTCAGCAGAAAGGCCTTCTATAGCCGAGCAGCAGATTACTTCAAGAGAATCTGATGCAGCAAGACGCAATCAGTCAGTCAATTAGAATGCCAGTCACCTTGTCAATCAGCAAGCTAGTCTATCAGCCAATAAGCTCGCTCGTTGGCTAGTGAGAGTTCTCAGCCAGCCGGATTCCTGTGAATTATGGTAGCTCTCTACAGGAAATTAGCTCATTATTAATGAACAATTAGAGCTGTCATGTGATTTATACAAGCTCTCTTTCCCCTCTCTTTTGCTCCCTCTCCATTTCACTTGCACACCGACTCTGAGTGATTTATTGGCATTAAACAGGTGTTTTTCTTCATGGTGGTGTGTGTTGGTCATTCAGCTCTGAGGGGTCTGGTTTTTTAGTTCCGACCAACTGCACATGTCAGAGTATGTGGCTCTTGTCTGCTATGATCTGGATGTTCTCCTGCTTTCTGGTTGCAGTAGTATTATGCAGACACAGCCCATCACTGACCTCCCCCTCCTCTCCCTTTCTTAAAGTGTGCCTTCATTCATTCATGGAATCAAATCCTACGTACAAAAGCAACGCGTTACCGCTGGTGCAGACAAGTTACGGTTAGTTTAGTCAACACTTTCTCTCCTGATACTTGTAAAGATTATGAGTTGACAAGACTTGCTAAGGCTTTATTATCTATCAACTAACATACCTGGATTGCTAAACGTTTGTTGCCATTTGAACTGGCTCACATACACACCAAACAAATCAGTTCTTACTTACGTTGAATACATGAACGGCTACCCTTTTCCTTTTATGTGAAAGTCTGTAGCCTGCCTTGTCATCCTGGAGCTAACAGGCCTCTCCTTCTCCAACTGTTGGCCCTCCCGTACTGGCCCTGGATTGACTCGACAATCTCATTTGGCATGTTGCATGTCAAATAGTGTTTATCAGGAGTCATATTATGAGTTTAATTTAAAGGACAAGCATAAAACTGCGTCTGTTGTACATGAAAGTAGGTAAGATGAGAGGGAGAGCAGAAGAGATCGTGCAGACCACTGTTGGCCGTCTAATACAGACATACACATGTACACCAAAATACATTCGTGCACATTCGCCAACATACACAAATGTGCACACAAGGTGCGTGCGCATACGTAACAGATATATGTGCACACTCACCCACACACACACACATGCATGGACAAACACACACAAGCACTTCCCTGTTTCACCTGACAGATTTCAGCCAGCCCCATTCCAAATCATTTCGTTCCCATCTCTTCTCGGCTCTTATCGATTTTCCAGTCAATATCACCTTCCACAAAGTGGTGGGTGTGGTGTTGTGGGCGTGAGGGCCCGGATAGCCCTGACAGTTTGAACCTGGCTCCATCTCTGCCTTCCAACCAGAAGAAGGAACCTAATGAGGAACAGCTTCTAGGTGGTTCACATAGGTGAGAACAGAGAACCAAGAAAGAACACAGTTATCGACAAGTCTCCTTAGTTCTTTTCCCATGCAAGAATTCTCGCTTTTCCTTTCTCATCTCTACGGGACTCTCTATCTCCACGCCGCTGACATAATCGGGAGGCGTTGGGGCGAAATTACACCACCAATTGACATCCAGCGGTGGAAAGATTCCCATCAACCCATCCTCATTGTAGGGGAACATAGAGAAGTAGGCGAGATGTCCCTCCTTCCCTCCCTCCCCCCTTCTCTCCTCCTCCTCCTCTCTTTCTCTCCGTCCAGGAGTAACAGAACAAAAGGTTCTCCGGTTTCCCAATCAGAAGCTGACGAAGGCGAGAGAGATCCGCTCAGGTTTTTACTGGAGCAGCACTTCCCGAAATGATTAACCTCATCTGTCTGGATTAGGAACTAATGGGGCTCCCCCCTGCTCTATTGTCTTAGTAGCAGCTGGTAATGTACATACATATTAATCCACTCCCAGCTCTCTCCAATACTCAGGGAGAGATTGCTCTGCGGCGCTGGGGAACAAACGCCGCCCTTCAGAAAGCGAGGCGGACACAGGTTAGGAAGCCACTAATTAAATGTCAGACTTGACAGATTAAAATTATGAAATTTAAAATCTGCAAGTGGCTCTTTGTCATTGTCAAATTAAGGGGTCCGGTGTGTGAGGATGGGGGGAAGGGGACGCAGGCTTCTAATGGATTGAAAGGGAATGTGCTTTAGCAGCAAGCGGCTTTCAGTGAATAAAGATTTGCCGCTCCTGCCAAGTCTGGTGGGGCTGCGCGTTCAATTCGTCCCTCCCCATTGGCTGAGGGGGCCGAGGGTGTCTCTCTCTGTGGATCTCATCCTGACCTCTTCGTTTAGCTCTCTCATTCCTCTAGCGACACAAATACAAGGCTGTGAAACAAACACCCCTACAATTCTTTCCACCCTCATCTTAAATAGGAGACAGATTGTCAGAGAGATGTAATTGATTTTTTTTTTCTTTTTCTTTGCTCTCCGTGAAATGTCTTCGAATTTGTTTACGAATAAGGATCAAATCACATTTGTGAGATTTCTTGTGAGTCAGCTGATTGCATGTTCGCTGTATCCCTTTCATTATTTCCCCTCCTGGATGGGGAAAGATTAAAGAAAGGTTATGCCTTTCTGAACTTCTGAAGTAGGCTTCCATTGATTGCTATTCTTAATCGAGATGCTGTATTTAAGATGATTATAGATCATACATTAAGCCTGGACATAGCATGTTGCTGGTCAGACAGCTCTCTGACAGTCAAGCCCAAACTAACTTCAACAACGTTGTTTTCTCCCTGCTAACAAGGAATCCAGAGAGGGGGGGGGGGGGGGGGGACATCCAGCGCTGCATTTCTAAGTAAATAAACGAATTCCAAATTGGCCCTGCTTTTGCTCTGCTCTTGCGTTCAGGGTTCAAAGCGCTCTGAGCTCTGACCAGGTCTAGATGCGGTCGGATGGGTGGGGTCGAGGGCATCGCTTGTGATGAAGCGTGGCGCGCAGAGGCAGTAAAACCGCTCCCACCACTCGCCAAGGATCAAAACAACAGCAACACAAGAAGTGACAGGATCCAATTAAATTTAATTACTTGAGCTGCATTTTCATTTTAACTGACATTTTTTATTATGGGAGCCACACGCACTTAAAGCTAAAAAACAGAGTAGAAATTGTATCAGTGTAATACAGTAAAATATGTACAGCCTTGATGGGCTAATTGGCTGTAATTGAATTAGGGCCAAGTGGACTGTCAAAGAGTTCAATAATATGGGGAAACAGATCAGTGAGTCAAAGAACTGCATGTATGTGTGTACATGTGTGGGGGTGTGTGTGTGTACATGTCCACATGTGTGGGTGTGTGTGTCTATGTGTATATGTATATATGTGTGGGTGTGTGTGTGTGTGTGTGTGTGTGTCTATGTGTATGTGTGTACATGTGTGGGGGTGTGTGTGTGTGCATTTTTTTGTGTGCATTAAGAACTGGAATTTTCTTCTGTTAACTCGTTGCATCGCACCCAAACATAAAATGGCATAACTGTTTTGTATGAGTGGCAGACACAGGGGTTAGCCTAGGGTGGTGCTCTTGACACTGTACAATCACACACACACATGCACACACTGTACAAACAAACGCACACACACACCCACAGGGGATGAGGTTCATGTACCTACCCTCTGGTGCTATAAGAAGTTATCAAAGGAACATTTGAGAGTATGTGTTTGTGGCTGTGTGTATGTGGGAGAGAGAGAGACTGAGAGAGAGCAAGAGAAAGAGAGAGAGACATAGAGAGAAAGAGGGAGATGACAGAGATCATGTAAATGTGGAAGTGATTCTGAACAATGCACTAGGGAACCGGTCACTCGATAAAGGTCTGTATTATCACACCATGTGATACAATGCAATGTAATGACTCTTTTAACTCATCCAATGTCAAGAATGTCTGGGAACGGAATATTCAACATTCAATATGAACAAATTAGACTGTGTAATGCTGTATAGCGTTTTTAATCATAGTCTTCTTGAAAAAGGAATATTGAATCTTTTTTTAAAGATATTTTTGCATTGTCATACTTCCTCTCATCCACTCTCCCAAAAATGTATGTGTGTAAGCGTACATGTGTGCTAGTGTATTGGTGTATATGTGTGTGTTTGAGAGAGAGAGTAAATCCATCCCCATCTGTGATGCTTCGTGCAGTGGTGCTGCTCCCCCAGCTGCTCCAGGAGCACCAAGGTCAGCCCTGACACCATCTTTAACTGTTATTTACTCTGATTCCACGACAAGACACATACCAGCTCCTGAGACTCCTCTGATGTATGTTAAACGCGCTCCAAATTACGCGGCTGATGGATCTATTGATGGACCATTCCAACCTGTCAGCTATTCTCCATCAGCCTTTCAGTTATCCCCCTCCTCCCTCCTCCCTCCTCCCTCCCTCCGTCCCCGGATCCCCTGGGTCTGAATGAGCAATGAGCCGGCAGACAGATACAGGGACCTCTGGAACCTGACGTGTGCTGCCTGCTCTATAACAATGGACCACCCCTCAGCCCCCCCTCCCTCCCTTCCCCCCACCTCCTCTTGAGGGGCACCCCAGAAGCACCTGGATTAAACACAATTAACACACGCGCGCGCGCACACACGCCGCGTACGCTTCCCTGGAGACGCGAGGGGGGCATGTCGACCGTGACCACGGCAGCCAGCAGCCAGCCTCATCATGTCATGTCATGTATCCGGGCTTAGGAGAGGTGGAACAGAGCAGAACGCCTGTCACAGGGGACGTGACGTTCCCTGGGTCTTCATTGTCAGCTTCAAAAAATGTTCTCCTCGGATGGAGACCGTGTCGTCAGAGCACCGGGGGCCAGAGATGCCTGTACACTCTGCTGAAGAACGATGTTCTTTGGACCGGGAGAGATCGGTTCAAGGAGTTGAACGTCAGTTAGAGAACACCCTGTGTTCCATTCAACAAGTCTGTACTCATGTTGTAGCGGTGGGATTATTCATCCATCGGTCAGTGGGTATTTTTTATGGTTTTCTTTACTTCAGTCAGCCGTTCTGCAGTCCAGCAGTGTAAATGGTGAAAGGCTATAAACCTGTTCGTTCCCATATATACCACCGTGAATCTGAACGGGCTAATTAACTCTTGCAGGCATTACTAGGATTAAGTTAGCCAGCTTCCAAAGTTCATTACGCAGATAAATGCATCTCTTGCTCTGCTAAAGAGCTGGAGAGCAAAGCCACTTCCCACTCCGGCAGACAGGAAGTGGCCATGGTTCGAGGAAGTGACTATGTAGTTGTGGTCCAGCGGTTTTGCAATGAGGGGCAAAAAGGTGAACACATCATTGACTGTTTTAAAAGAATGACATGGACTGCACTGTTGAATGACTGCGTTTATGACAATAATCATAAACACTCGCCTTGTGACGGCAATGTATTAAGGGCAAAACCAAAATCTCTCCACAAGAACATTTTTGACCTGACATTAGATTTCTTTGTTAAAAATAATGAATTTTTCATCTGAAAAGCCTGCTAGCAACAGCTCCTGCTAGCAATAGCTGGACAACCTGCAAACACTTTGCGAGTCCAAATACCTCCAATGTGACGTCGCTGTGATGTAGCTGTGATAGAGAGGCACGCAGATATGATGGAACGGCAGCTCCTCGGTGACATCATTGAGAGTGCTGCGATGTGAACGACGCAGAGCCGGGATGTTGTGGTGGTTTAGATGCGTGGTGCAGTAAACAGCTGGGAGAGAGAGAGAGAGAGAGAGAGAGAGCTGGAATATGGATGACAATTGCTCAAACCTCAACAGGATTTGTCAGAGTTGGAGTGGAATGTTTCCGTTTGGATCTTCATTCTGCCCCTCTCCTACACGCCTCTTTTCTCCCTCACCCTCTATCTTACCTTCCCTCCCCTTCGTTTTAATATATTTCAATCACTTAAGTGGCATTTTGAAAACTCTTTTTTTTAATGATTGAATGAATATTTTCCCTCCCTTCATCCTCTCTCTCTCTCTCTACCTCTTCCCATTTTCTTTGTTGTCCTCTCTCTCACACTGCGATGAGTGACACAACAGCAGGTGCTCCGAGAGTTGAGGAGAGTGCTTTCATTTTGCCACTTAGACGACAAATTACCCAGACAATGGAGCTGGCCAGGCTGGCCCCTAATTCGATTCCATTTGTTGACTCAGGGCATCCGCCGCTCACCTGCGCTCATCCAGTGCCCACACGGAGAGGGGATTCCGCCCCCATCTTCATCTTGACTCAGTCAGACAAAATGAACGTTAATATTCTTTATCGGGCCCCTGATAGCACTAGGTGAACGGCCCTAATATGAAAACAAATAAGATTTAGAAATTCCATGCTTCGGCCAGCTCGCAGCTCAGAGTGATTTGGATCAATAGTATTTGCCTGGCTTGGCACAAAAAGGAGGGGGACAGAGATGGGGGAAAGAGATAGGAAGGGCGGGGGGGGGGGGGGGGGTTAGAACCCACAGTAATATCACAGTATGGTATCAGAGCACGAAGTACCAGAGCTGTATTCAGATTTCACCAGTGTCAAATTAATTTCTGTGTTATCTAGAAATTCAATTAGAATGGACCCCCCCCCCCCCCCCTCCATCCCAACCATGGCCCACCCACCCCTGCTCTTTCTTCTCCCTCCCTCAATTCTTTCCTTCTCTGTGAGTAAGAGGGTGTTGGACATCGCTGCGTGACAGATTACAGTGCTCAGAGTGCATATCAGGCCCAAGTGTTGAGGCCCACTAATCTGCCCTCTAATTCTCAATTAGTGTAAAATGAGGCCATAAATCACGCAGACAGATCGATCGATGTAAACGTTGTTTTAGGAGTGATTGGCAGCCTCCCCAAAGGTTACTGTTTAAGTTGGTTTAAGGTTACAGCTCTCTCTCTCTCTTCCTCTCTCTCTCTCTGGGCTGCAGGGGAGTGTGTGTGTGGGGGGGGAGGGGGGGGCAGGAGGGGGCATGTTTTTCTGTGTGTCTGTGAGCGTGCGAATGTGGGTGCATTGGCTTCAATTGTGGTGGGCTGGGCTGGGGAGGGAGTGTGTGTGTGAGTGTGTGTATGTGTGTGTGTGTGGGGGGGGGGCGCGTGGAACTCAATCTATATGATGCAGGGCCTTGGGCCCTTGGGAATACAGCAGAGGGACAGCACCAATTTTTAGCCCATCAGACGTCCAATTTTTCTCCTTTTCATACCTGCTGTAGTAAATGAGAAACAAATTAAATTTCGCCCACTATCTCCACAGAAACCATTTAAATCCTTTATGGAAACCAAATTGTCCCCAGACAAATCGCCCCTGGTACTGTGAAAATACACTATGGTGCAGCTACCCAAATACATTGGTGTCACTCTGGGTATGGCATTGTCTATAATAACATTCATTGGACGTCCTACTGAAAGAGAGAAAGACAGTAGGAGAGAAAAAGGGGAAAAGTGGAGGGAGATCGAGCAAGAGAAAAAATGGGCACTTTTAGAAAAATAAAAATGTGAAAAAGACCCCCTTTATTCTCTTTTTCTCTCTGTCCCTCTCTCTTTCTCTCTCTCTCCTGGCACCATCCTCCATGCAGTGTTATTAATTTTCGTCCAGAGTCTCTGCATTCATGAGGTGGAGATTGAAATGTAAATGAGGGTGTGTATGTGTGTGAGTGAGCAGCGTCCCAGCAGCCTCAGCAGTGGCCGGGGCCAAGCCGGGCCCTCTGCAGCCTGACACCTCCATCCTCTCCCCCCCCC
>BROE01000022.1:15641296-15699254 GCA_036571765.1 Plecoglossus altivelis
AGTGTCAGGGGGGGGGGGGGGCTGCAACTCACCGGGTGATTAGTCGGACGTAGACACGGGGCGATGGAGAGAGAGGAGGCAGAAGGACAGAACGGAGACAGGGGAAATGGAGTGGAGGGAACCAAACATTGAGATGGAAAGATGTGTCTGATAGGACTGGGAGAGGGGACGGGGGGGTGGGGGGTATGGATTGATAGGCAGGAGGTATAGATTGAGGTGGAGGTAGAGACTGAGAGGTGGAGATACAGATCTGAAAGGTGAAAATGAAGGTATAGGCATTGATAGAGAGGTGCAGGTAGATCGGTTTGGAAGGTACAAAATGAATGTGTCTATATAAACAGAGACGTGCATCTGTATATAGATGTGAGTATAGATGTGATTCATAGAGAGGTTGAGGTATACATGGGGAATTGGAGGTAAGATTGAGACTTGAAGGTATAGAAAGAGATTCTGAATGGCCTGTCCAAATCAATGTTGTAGGCAGGGGTCAGCCTTTATACTGCTGTCACCTCTTATTTACATTTTGCCTAATCTGGGCCATTATGGATGACTTCATCACTTTGGTGGTGGGCAGTTTCAGGGTGGAATTGTGTTATCCTAAACACTGCCAGACTGGTGCAATGTTATCATTACTAACTGACCTCCACCTCTTTTCTGTCTCTCTCTGTCTCTCTCTCTCTTTCAGTGGCTGGGTGCCTGCTTTGTCTCGCTAACAGTAGCACGCTGATGGTAATGTGCTGAAAGGTTGGTTTTTGTCTACCCCAAGCTCATTGAAATGATGTGACTGCCTTTTCTGTTGAATACTTCTGGGGCTGCCGCATGAGTGGGCCGTCCGCTCCCGAAGAAGAATGAAAAGACCTCTGGGGACTCACAGATGCAGAAAAACAGATAGAGAGATGGGGGAGAGAGAGAGAGAGAGAGAAGACAGAGAGAGAGATGGGGGAGTGAGAGAGAGAGAGGAGAGAGAGATAGAGAGAGAGAGGAGAGAGAGAAGAAAGCGACAGAGTGAGAGCACCGTTAACTGTCAAGCAAACATAGACATTTTGCGTAATTTGATTAGGTTACAATAACGGTCTTTATTTATAGTCGTCTTCAGAAGCAGAGATGAGGGTGTGCGTTAGTAGCGCCCGACCGAACCGAATCCTGTTTCTCTCGGAGGCTGCGGTCTAAATAACGACTGAAATAGCGGCACGCTGGCTTCGTTCAGGTTGCTACAGGCTAATTAGCGGGCAGCATGTCCATCTAACAGTGAATGGCCCCAGAGCTCACACACTCATTACGTTCATTAGGTGTGTGATCAGTGTCTCTGCTAGAGGAGGGGGTTCTGGGAGCAGCAGGCAGAGCAGAACACCTACCACACGCGTGAGCGTTAGCCTCCATCTGAGACGGATTTGTTGTTTAAGCTTTGAGCTAATAATATGGCAAACGACAAGGCCTCAGGATGACACGCCATCTCATTTCGTATACGAGGGTGGCTGAGCAGAAAAAGAGAGAGTGCACCAGAGAATGAGAGAGCAAAACAGGAATCACAGTATTTTCAAAAACAACGGTATTTATTTTCATCCACGCAACATCAAATTGTTGCTTCGCCCACTAAGAGAGCTGTGCAGCGGCGCGGTTTGAACTGGAGGTTAATGAAGAAGTCCCTGGCGTCGAGTTACTTGCTCGTCTGCAGGCGACCCGGTCTGTCGAAACAAATGTTTCATTTGTGTGCCACATGTTTCTCAGACGAGACCCCTGTAAAAGTTGTTCAATAAATTTTACCGTCTGTTTTACAGAGCTCCCCCAGCCCCTCCTTGTGCCATTTTTTAATTGAAAGTCGATTCTTACCCTGCTATAAACGTCATTCCACCCAATCAGAGCTAGTTTAGATCAAATGGCTGTTTTCGGCAGGGCCGTGTGCCTACAGATGCCTCGCACCCTGCCTTGTCTCGCGGCTCGTCTCCCGCTAAACCCTCTGTCTCTTTAAGGCTGGGAGATGGCTGTCACTGTAGTCTGGCAGCAAAGCGTAATATTTCTTCAGGAGTTCTGAGCCTGGCACTCAGCGGGGTAGGAATGAGAACGTAGCGCTGCTTAAACGGAGGGAGTCAGACGTAAATCACCTAACACGGTGAGGAGGCAGCAGGTAGACATGCGCCAGGCTGTCACTGAGCTGCCCTCAAAACAGATTGGACACCAGCCATCCTGCTTTAATCAACCTGCACATAATAGACATGTCTTTGCTCTTTGTGACACGCTCACATGCAGAAAAGCAGACACCGAAACTCACACACAAAGGAACTTCAACTTACTTTGTTTTCGGACTTTTTTTCCCCGAACTTGTGCTATTTAAATGTGCCTTGTGTTTGTTTGTTGCCGTGTCAGGGGTTATTTCTTTGGTGAGTATCTAACAGCACCGTTTGAAGTTTTAATATCACTGGTTCACGCATGCACACACACTTTTGCACACGTACACACACTCTTCAAAGGTCGACTCTCCACAGCGATACGTCGCTGGGTTTTTTGACACGCTGCGTGTCAAACGCTAATGTTATTGTTGGCAAAACACTTTTATAGCGGTGGGTTTTCATTCTGGCATTTTCTTCCTTTATTTCTTTCTAATTAAACAGCAGTAAATGTCTAGCGTGGCTGTGGTTTCGCAACTAAGTGTGGTTGGAAACCTAACACCACCAAACAGATGGGAGAGTGTTCCTATATGAATGTCTCTCCTTATGAGACCTGAATTATATAGAGCCCTGAAACAATTGACATCATGATCACATCCTGTCGGATGAATGGCCCACGATAACATAATCCTTCAGCAATTTGGACTAAAAACAAAGAATGAGGATGGAAGTTTAATTGAATTGAATGTGTGTAAAAATCCTATTTGTTTGACTGTCCACGCCTTAGGAATTCAATTGGTTTAATGTATGTGTTACGAGGACCATAACGACACCTTATTCTGTATTCTCTACAGGTATGTTTATAAAGGCCTTGGTTTTTGCTGGTCAGCATTTTCCTTTTATTCCAGTTTCAATGTAAACACATCCTACTCCACTGTCTTCTCAAGAGCGTGTGCTATCGTGGCCTTTTTAATGCGTCATTTCAATGTCTCATTAGTCCATTAGTGTGAATGACTGAGAAGTACTCAGATGCCACGCTTTGTCCTCGTACTGAAGAGCTCTGCTTGAAGACTCTGAAGTATCCTCAGACTGTAATTGAACCAATCCAACATCCATTGGAAAATGCCTGTTTGTGACGAAAACTGTATTCTGAATGGTGTCTTCTTTTGATGCTTTTTTTCTTTCATTACCACAACATTTTGAGTTCAATATAGACGTTTAACTATCCCAATGTTGCGATTATTAGGGAAACAAGTATTTGCTTCAAAAGAAGTGAGTAGTAGTTCATTTGGCACATTTCGTATAACTTTCGTACAATGTTTTAGCAACACGATCCCTTAAATATGTGGGGCAGGGTGAGTTACATAAAGCCTGCTTTCATTCTGACTTAAGTTTCACCTGCCCAAAAAAGGCATTCATAACCATCAGATCGATAACCAAATAACAAGCTACTGTAAACATGCAGTGCATTAGAAAAATAGCAGCTCTTACATTCTAGTGGAGAAAGGCTTGCGTTCGGTGGGACGCACAGTTAACGCAAACATCACTGTCACCAAAGCAAATCAAGTCATCTACTTCTGTGTAAGAGGAGAAGCTGAAAGGTGATTGTCCGTGGTTTAGGAGCGTTAACCTGATAAGCACCACTTTAGCACATGGGACAGGGGACCCCCCTCTTAGAGGAACAGATGGTCTCTTCAACCCCTCCTCTGGTGTAGCATGTTGCCACTCTTAGAGGGACAAGCATCATTGATTGAATGGAGGTTCTCTGTGTGTTTCAATGCTGGTGTTGCCTGGTAGAAACCCAACACTTGAGCGTACTGAATGCGTGGTTGGGTAACTGGCTAGTTGACTGTCTCACCATCACCCTCATCAGTTTTTTTTTCGATGGTTCTTGTCCTGCTATCTCAAATACCCGAAGAGGCCAGAAGGTACTAACAAATGACTGATGAATAATAATCAAGCACAACTTCTGACCAACTTCGATGGCATACCTGTCCTAGTTGAAATACACAGGTTACACTCTCTTGCTAAAGTTAACGTGGCGCACCCTTAGGTCAGACTCAATGGAGTACACGGATGTGAATCCATTGCCGTATATCATTTATTAGGTTTCTTTTTATCCTTTGTCATTATGTTTCTGTACGCTTACATGTGAATTTGATCTCTGAGATAGTCATCTCAATAATAGATCAGTCTTCACCTTCATATGGATCGTAAGATTTATTCTTCAAAGCGAAGACCTTCCAGCAAGCATGTTGTTCGTTTCCCTGCTAGGGGAGTAATTGTTGTGTTTGCAATTGATCACACCGCTCTTTTAAAAAAAACAAAAAAAAACAAGGCATTGAAGTGGACATAATGATGCTTAACCCAAGTCTGTATCATGACTGATCCATTCTGTTGAATATAGCTTTGTATCACCATGCGAAGCCATGATTCATCTCCAACCGCTGTATACTGAAGTGTTTCTCTCAGCAGACAGTTCATCATTAGGCCCGAGCTGTAAAATGATGTTACGATAATAACCATCAACAATAATCTAGTGCACCCATAGACCCCTCTCATCAATTACCTGTTATTGGAGCGCCTGTATCCTGTGTATTGTGATATTCGTTTATGTTTGATGAATGCTGTGCCCGGTGAGTGTTTTGGTCCCCAGGATATCTTTCTCCCACTGATGTACTTATTAATAATAAATTGCATGAGGAATGTGTGAGTTCAGCCTGCCTCCTCTGCGATTGTAGAAACAAAAGAACGTTTGAAGTATCTATCTTAATCCAAAGACACTTTATTAGATAAAGCTAACTTGCCCAAGACAAATAGTGACGCGTAGACACTAGACTCCCTCTCTTCACTCTCTTATTATGTCTCTCTCTCCCTCTCTCTCTATCTTTCTCTCTCTCCTTTTTTCCCCTCTGTCTACTCATTTTTCTCAAGGCAGCAGATTTATAAAAATAATTCTAACGAATAGCTATCCATTTGGAATGTATTGATGAAAATCACCATAATACCATGCAAGGACATGTATTTATCCCCCCAAATAATTTTATGATATAACGGCAGTGGTTCAAAAACAGTCACACATTGCTGACGGGGCGCATGACATACTTTAAGCAGAGAAGCATGTTGCTGTTAAAGAATGAATGGATTCTAATGGGTTTGAATGTCTTGTGAATGTTTTTTTCCGTGTCATTTTCAAAGGGGGTGGTCTGACAGCAACAGCTTGAGATGTTCAGTACGGATGTTTGGTACAGTACATCGACCCGGCCCAGTCTTAATCCTCCAGAACCTTCTACAGCAGTGTTAGCCCCGAGGGTCTGTAGAGTCATGTGTCATAGTGACCACAGACGTCTCCTGCTGTGGCTACACCAACAATACAGAACGAGAGAGTGTCCGACGTCCCAATGAAAATAAAGCCAGTGTTATTTATGCCCTCCTCCAAAGCCTCCTTGACATTTTTTTCTCCTGCTCTATCAAAGACCAGTCAGTTACTGTGGCAATATAAATCACCCTTCTACTGGGCTTTGTAAAAACACGGCGATTAAGTTTGCAAACCGCGGCAGGGAGGGCGAGCAGTAAATTTCCCTGCTAACAAAGTTAACATTGATTCAGATATAATCACTTGTCCGTGTGTTACAACGATAACCTTTTAATAGATTTGAAAAACATATTTGACACCCATTAAAGTAACAAATTATTTTTCTGTGTCATAGAGGAAGTGAGAGAAAGTCTATTTAGACAGAGGCAACCAGTAATACTCTGCATACTTTGGTAATACATTGTACTGTAACTTTACAGCAGAAGAGTGGTATTGATCAAAACCCCACATTTATACTCTGGATTCGTATCATCAGAGAAAAAGAGTAACAGCGAGGTATAAACATTGAAACAACAACTTCACTTGTCTTATATCCTGCCAACATGATAATGTTGACTTTTATTGTCATGTAGGAAAAGCTTTATGTTGCTCACTGGAAAAGAAGGAAAGAGAAAAAGTATGTTGGGACATAACAGTGTCACTTTTAACAGTATTAGTTTCAGTCTTCTTAATATGCTGTTTCTACTCTGTGACATTTAGACTACCAATAGAAGCTTTGGTGTTTTCCGAGTGCAGGCAATTACACATGGAATATGTGTGTGTTGGAGAGAGTGCATGAGTGAGACCATTCTTTTAGAGTTGATTTTGTTGGAAATCTATTTTCTTAATGTCACGCTGAGGTCAGCTTTGACTTCAAATGAGGTTTGACAAGGAAGCGTACAGTCTTGCATTTGTAAAAGTATCAAAGCACAAAAGAAAGAACAAGTGGGCTTCTTTTATTTTTTCTCTCTAAAATCCTAGAAACACATGTCAGTCAGGTGTGTGTTCTTCCCGAGGTAAAATGTTTCTCCCAGTTAAAGCACCAAAGTGACAACTTTATAACTAAAAGGAGTTTGTCCTCCAGAGTTCAGTGAAAATATTATGAGAAGCTGAAGAAAGAGATTGGTGGGGGGGAGGTTGGGGGGGGGTGGATGAATGACGGACAGCTCTGACACTCTGGAGCACTTAGGCAATTACTAACACTTTGTGCCAGTCACCACATCTGACACAACACAAACACGCACGGGGATAATTTTACACTACATGGCTGTGCATGGGTCAACTTGGATGAACACTGGGAAAACCATTTCAGCTGCATTTCAGGACCAATCATCTTAATTGGACCCATAACCTCCTTCCCTCATCCTACCACCCTCCCATAACAGCAAATAACTGGGAGAGAGAGGGAAAGAGAGAGAGAGGGAAAGAGAGAGAGAGACGTGGCAGAAAGATCTTTGAAGTGCAGCTGTCAGTCAGATCTCCACGCTGGAAGTGAAATGGCGTACAGGTGTGGGAACGGAGCCCAGATGGCTCTCCATGGGTCACAGGTGGAAGAAAGATGGAAGAAGGGTGGGAAAGGGGGAAGGTCACGGGGGTGGGGGGGAGTCACGGGGGCTGTGAAGAAGGCAGAGGGAAGAACCAAGGGAGGGGAGGGCAAGAGGGAGGGGGAGGTGTGGATATGAACTTTCAAATGTGTTTGTGCGTATAGACCATGGGAACCATCAGACGGTCCCCAGTATGGGTCACATATCCACCCCCCCACCCCAACCCCCCACCCCCAAATACATCACAGATTAAGCAGTAAAGTCACATCCACACAATGACAACCAGACGTTGCAGAACACGATAGGGTTGCCTTCACCGCCCTTTCTATTCATTTCATGTTTCACTTTGTCGGCCTCTCACCCGACCAGACATTGCAGAATGGTATGGGTTCACATCCCTCCCACCCCATTCCTACAATCAGAGCATCGCAGTGTCACAACCCACACCACTCACCAGACATTGCAAAATACCATATGCATGGCACATCTCCTACTTTTAATTCTACTTTGAGGACCTAGCTTGTGTGACACTAAGTCCAATGGTGGTTCACCTTGGTGGTGCGCAGTCTGTTTTCATTAGCATACGTAACCATTTCACCCAAAACAGAAAAAGATGCGACCATATATCTGTGAAACTGCATACTTCATTCAGTAGTATTTGGCAGTGGGACAGATTTGACTATATGCATTTGTACTGTACAAAGTTAGAGGTACGCTGCTTGATAGGTTCCCCCAGCTTCCCCGTTGGGCTTCCCGTAGGGAGACCTGAGTCCAACTTTTCTCCCGCCTTCAGCCCCCGCTCAGCATTCCCATCCCAGGAAGGAGTCTACCTAGCTCACAAACTAGAATCAGAGAAACCACAATGTCAAGGTGTATTGTCCTGCACCCTGACATTATAGGCTATAATCAACCTGACGTGCCATTGAACAATATAGACTGATCTCATTTGGAGGCTGCCCACGTCACCCATAGCTACGTCGGCCAACATTACTAAATTGTGAATGGTCATATCTCCACCACCCTGATCAGACAATGATCACAGTTCTCTGTGATGTAGAGTTCCATTAATTGTCTTTTCAATGTACCGAACACCCTCAACTCTGCCCGTGCACCTCACCCTCAATTAGACAATTATTTCAGTTTTCTCATTAGATCTGTCACTAATGGACCACATCTGTTTCCGTAGTCGACAGAGTCTCATCTCGGCCATCTCTGGTAATCACTTCCCAGATGTGCAGATCAGATCCTCCTCATCACGATATAAACTGATGTGTGTGTTGTAGTCTAGGTTAATCTGAACTGAGCATGGATTCCAGGGGAAATCAAAACCATCCCAATTGTCTGACAGTCCTGGTTAGCTGTGTGATATCCGAGCGATTGTGCCATCTGCAAACGACCTGGACCTCCTACTGATGAAGGCTGCTCACCGTAAATTTGTTTGAAAGAAAGTCCTCAGAGATCTGAGTTTTGACATACACACACACGCCCGCCCGCACGCATGCACACATCCACAAGCTGCACACACGCATTTGTTCACTCGCATGCAAACACAGACGGCGACACGCACGCACACATACAAACACAGACACGCACTCACATCTGAGGGTGAGTCCAAACACATAACTGTCATTGAGGCTTCAGATTCTCCGTCTCTGTGAAGTGACAAGATGGGCCAGGTTTCTCTGCTGTCCAGTTGTGATTAGAATAATCTCCTCTCCTGTGTGACAACAACTGGTTAGACATGCAGAGGGATGCTTAATGAGAAATTTTATCTGCTGCTGTGTTAGACAGGAGCTGGGTTATGTAATTGTATAGGTTTCATCTCTAAGAACTAAGGATGAAAAGGGGCTTGTTTCCCTTGCTGTTGCATTGCTTAACAGCTGTAAAGGGAGCTTTAAATGATAATTGTCACTCCTCCTTCACATGAAAGTAATTTAGATGCACCGAAATGCCCAAAAACAATTAGAGCAAAATGCGCAGGCATCTTTACACGCACCTATTACATTCATGAAATCTCTCTCTTCAGCTTGTGTGCCAAGTGAACGATTATTAGCCATCTTCATCTGTTAGGTACACTTCATGAATTTTACATCATCCCTCATCATTACCATAACGACACTATCAAAGATATTAGGAGGCTTCGGTGATGTTCCACTCGTAGACATCCCTGTTAGATGTGCTGTCAGGGAGGCAGTCTCATCTACCTCTCCTAATGAGTGTGTGTGCGTGTGTCTAAGTTTACTGCATGGAAATGCATATGTGGTGATCACAAAGGGGCCGTTGTGTGTGCGCACAGCTGTGTGTGTGTCTGTGTGTGTGTGTGTGACATCGCTCTCTGAAAGTGGAATTTCCATTTTTCTGTCTGTGGCTCCGTTACAGCAGATTCTCTACTTATGGAGACAGTGGGATTCATCTGAGTGGCTTGTTCTACGAGTGTGTTCGCTGTGTACAGTCTTTGTACGACACATAACAGCGTATTCCTTCAGTATAGCAATTCCTATGATGGCTTACGTGATTCCTGTGCACCTTGTGTGTGTGCGCGCGCAGTTCACATATCTATATGTTTCTGTGTGGCTGCAAACAGTGTGTTTGTGTGTGTATATGAGTGGCTGTGTACTAACACTGTCATCATGTTCTACAAGCAACAGGAGTGTAATAAACAAAATGAACAGAAAAAAATCATTGGCATGACTACTGGGTTAAAAGATGCAAATAACACACATACACTCAAATACACAAATATACACGCGCTCATACACACTCAAATACACAAATATACACACTCTCATCCCAACACACACCCTCACACGCACACGCGGGCACATATCATGCACAAGAATATGCATACAGATCTGTTGCAAGCTCAACTTTTCTCCTCGGTTGCCTTGTTAGTCAGTAGTTGGAGGGAAAACGGATCCCCCTATTAATCCCCCAACAGACAGTAGAGTGTGTGTTAAGGTGGGCACATTAAATGCACCACCAATACACTTGGTTCAGCTGTTATCAGATACAGTTGGGGATAGCACACACGCAAGTACAACCCTGCACGCACACACATACAAGCAGTCTGACAATCACTCGGCACAGTGTGGGTTTGTTACCGTATCGGCTGGCAGTAAATTGGACGGAGGCACATACATAATATTCATATGTTTATGCCACGTTAGCGACCGGGCCTCCTGCCGAGGCCATTTGTGGAGCTCATTTGAAAGTGATTGGATGCAGACAGCGACTGAACTCCCACTCACGGCTGTGTTCTGGTGCTGTGCAGCCAGCATGTTCAGCTGAACACAGTCATAATGGGATGTTGAGCTAATAGGGAGATAACACAGGCCATCCATGGGCATTTGGCTAATGTGTGTTTTAAAGGCATGTTGCTTCAGGCAGATTGAGAGGCCTCCCTAAACTAATGATAAATGTAATACATTACACACCCTATTACAGTATGGTGAATCTTATTAATCATAATGGGAATGGTTGATAACCAATGCTGCGTCTGCACTGGTGCTGTTGACAAATGATGCAGCAAATAAAATGATAAACGCCATACACGGGTTACCTCGTTACAGTTCATTACTGAGCACCTGAACTGTCATACAATAGGGATTCACAGCTCAACACCCAACCCCCTCAACATGTCTCAGTCACCCCCCTCCCTCCCTCCTCCCCTCCCTCCCTCCCTCCCTCCCCCCCCTCCCCCTCCCCCCCTCACACACACTTTCCAACCACCATTCCCTCTTTCTCTCTCAAACTTCCTGATTACTGCATGGCCCGAAGGGGTCTCTTGGCGTCCCATGTGATAGTAATTATTCAACAATATGGGGGTGTTCCCGTGAAAGAGTGATTCAACAGGACTCGCCTTGGCCTGACAGGCTGTGCGGTCAGCCGTCCTCGTTCTGGAATATTCTGATGAACTCAATCAGATTAGAATACAGCCACAGGTAGTCAGAGACACTGCAAGATCGAGGAGAACCCCCCCACACACACACATACACACACACCCCAAATCGTATTAGCCCAATCAGATTAATATTACGGATTGTCACCACCACCTTTGTTGCCCATCTGGGAATGGGGTGGGTGTGGTAGGGATGGAGGAGTGAGAATGTGATTATCCAGACAGTAACAATCGAGCTTCGGAGAAAGCATGGCTGTTGGCACTGCTGTATTCAATAAGCAGAGAGAACAAACCACATTCTGCCCCATTATAATTCTTAATTTGGCAAATCTTCACACAAATTACTCAAGCTGCTCTCATCTGGTTGGAGGAGCAGATTACAGAGGAAGGAGATGATTGGAGGAGACGTGAGGGCACTTTCTTGTTTGCCGAGGGGATAGTTGAGTGGCTGATTGCACAGGAAGTAGTATTATTGTGCGCATAAAGAGCAGAAGTAATGTAACACAAGTTTTTCCACATCTGCTTAGATGAAACTGAGAATCGTGAACAAGTTCAGAATTATTTTCGTTAAAGCGATTCTAAAATTAAACCAAAATGGAGAACAAATGTACATTTGCTTGAGTTTAAAACATTGCACTTTAGAAGACATACTCAATGTTTTGTTGTGGTCAGGTGAAAAACGTGTGTATTTAGGTCAGGGTTTCTCCTATAAAAAGCAGTACTTAGCAGATAAAAATAAACAAATGTTTTCAGAGTACCCTAGTAGCTCAGAATGTTGTGTGTACCATAGTGACCGACAAATCAATGCAGCAACCCAGGTTAATTTCCAGTCTTATGCATGTGTTCTTGTATTCCACTTTCTCCCTTCTCTGTATTTTCTCAGTTTCAGGCGTCTGCACGCCAAAAACAGACTTCGTTCACATAAAGAATTTTCATAAAACCACATTTTAATTTCCATTGCAATAAACATTTCCTTGTGTCTCTGCAATTACTGAAGCAAACTAGCCAACAACTTTTGATCTTAGAAAGTTTCAATCATCATAACGTTTTAGGCAGCTAGCTCATACAAACATTCTCACACAAGATACTGCATATCTTTGGGTTCTGAACAAGGTACAATCCAATTTTTTTTATTACTTCATACAGTGTGCGGTTCATGAGACACATACACAGATAGACTTTCCTGGAATTGTAAGTTCGAGTACAATATCTAAAGTGGGTATAGCTAGCAATTCAAACGTGTAAGAAATATTGTTTATATCAGTCTGGAAACAACATTCTTGGGACTGTGGAAACATTGAATTGTTTATATGAGCAAAAGATTTAAATACATAGCAACTCATTGTTGAGAGGGAAGGGGTATTGAGCTGGTTTGGAATAGTCTGTGTCCGGACACTGGCTTATCTATGTATAAAAGTTTACATTTGTTTCACTCCCCGCATCTCGATTTCAATCCACACATGCAAATTTAGCAATTCATTTTGCCACTGTGCAATGCAATGCAATGCAATCCGTACCATCTTTCAAACGTATGTATATATTGTAATACCCGCTGTATTAAGTATTAAGTGTGTATTCATTGGGCTGAGGGAACAGCAGCCTGCTGCCTTTCTGATGGCCTGAAGCATATCACCAGGAATAGGCAAACACTCTGTCAGTGCTCTCACTTTGTCTGCATATTCAGCTCCCAAAACACCGCAACACAAAACACTATACCGACAATGCTATTTCAATCATGTGACAAATGGCGTGAGGGTGCAATTAAACAATCTCCAGAAATCAACGCAACTGCAACAGTCTAGCCTTCGACCAGTGACTGTCGAGTGCGCCTGTGCAAAGATCTCCTGGTCGGTGTTTGTGCGAGACTGCGTTAGGCTGTGGGTGTTACTGTGTATTCCCAGTGTAATCAATCAAAACCCATTAAGCCCCAACACAAGCATGATACCTGAGGGCGGAACTACCCCGAGATAACTCAGAATCCCATCTGCTCTCGTTCTCTCTCCCTCTCTCTATCGCTTTCTCTTCCTCTTCATCTATCTCTTCTACAGTATCTTCTTGCTCTACTCAGAGTTTAGGCCACATGGGCCCTATCAACATGCAATAGAGTGGGCAAAAGGGCACAACTTGGAGTCCGTTCAATATCACACGCATACCTTAAAAAAACGCGTAAGCGCCTGCAAACATCTAATAATGGCCAATTAAATCATCAGAAAACACATTCCCCGTAATACACACAAACATACACATACAAAAGGAAGATCAGGGGTTGGAGAGAGGAGGGGGGGAAGTAACCCTAGGGCTGTTCAACTTTAAAGCTCCTGCTTCAAAAGCTACATAAAACAAATAATGCGACTAAAACCATAACCCTGGGAGAGGCCGCTTGCTGCCTGGTAATTGTGTGCTTTCATGGCTCCATCCAGCCAGAACATTAGGCCTGTATTCCCTGCCTGCTGGGCTCTATCGTGGGGGCTATTGCAAACAAGGGAGGCTCCACAAAGGCCAGGCCTCCACTGGGAACTCTACAGCCCCGCTCTTAGCCTCTACAGGGATCTGTTACCACACAAACAATATCAAAGACACAGAGATTGTTGCAAACAGCCCAGTTAGACTGGTGAGGCCTGATTCTTCTTTCTTTTCATACACACACACACACACACATATCCACACACACATGACGTGCGCACGTTCGCACATAAACAAATACTCCGGTTTTTTTGCCGGTCTCTGGTCGTACACTCAGACTTTCTTTGAGGCAATTGGTTGTTCCGAACAGGATCTATAAAAGATGAAACAACCTCTGCCCCCGTCTGCCTCCGAGGTGGACTCCACACCTTCTGCGCTGCAATTCGTTGTTTTGATGTGCACTCTCTCAGCGCGCTGCCATGGCAGCTCGCCTCCTCGTCCCTCCCACGCTGCTTCCTCTCGGACAGCGAGTAACGCCGGCCTCCAAACGGAGTGTGCGCGTCCAGGGGGAAAGCGGATTTAATTGGACCTTAAACAACACAGTGTGCTCTCCGTGGACAATCACAATGTGCACGGTGGTTTGACACATTCATTTGCACGTTAGGCAATTGGATTATTAATACGGTAGAAAACAAAGATATTTTTGAAGCACTGGACTCACAATTACTGCTACTAAGGCTATCGAGGTAGGGGATGAGGCTTCCTTAACAAGCAAAACTCAATAACCAGCATCAGATTCCCTGCTCCCATTGGAACTAATACGGTCCTGACTGGGCTATTCAATCACTATTGAATTCATCTTTCATAGCTTCATCTAATCATAGTGTTTCTCTAGTCAGATCCTCCCTCTTAATGTGTTCATCAATACAGCCCAACCATGCCTGAGGGACGGAACACAACAGCAGCTAAACATGATCAATCTGTTCTCATTAGCTTGAAGTATATTGCATACCTGTGACAGTTATAAGATGTACAGAACTGCTGTACAGGAGGAGATTAGTCGAGTTATAAGACATATCCAGACATATTTTAGATGGGTAGAGAGACAGATCTACACAGACATACATGCATGAAGTGAAAGCCACTTGGAAAGAGATAACTTTATGACATAATATCACTGCAATCTGTTATTATTGGGGCGTAATCCCTGCGTATTTTTGTGTGTATTTAAATGATATAATTTATTACATTGTCAGGTTTTGACGTACATTTTAAAAATCTAAACGGCACCAAAGTTTTATTTTTAGTAAAAATGCATGGTCTATTGCACTGACCGTGTTCAGTGCAAAAGACCCAAAATCTTAAATCGAACCAATTGCTTAGCACTCTGCTGTAGTTTTGCAGCATATCAGTTCTCAGGTCTGTGAGTATTGAAGCGCCAGTCACACTCCACTATCGTGTTCATGGCGGCTGGCGATACAACACGGTGGCCTCGACGTTGAAGATCCAATGAGCAGCATGCTGCCTTGATCGTCAGCTACTGGAATATCCACGAGGAGCCATCAGAGGGACGGAATCCAACAACCAATCCATCCTGACTGTGCTTAGGAGACATGGAGGATGTGCGAAACAGCTCCGTACAGAGACGTCCGGTAACTGAGGATCATTAGAGACGTTATTTAACTCCGAAACAAAAGTAGCCCAGCGGCATTTACCATGACGTACAATTGAGAAATCGGTTTTCTACAATACGTTATGGATCATATCTAGGTGTGGAGTTGTTGTGCGTGAAAAATTGGAGGCAAGAGCTCATTAAACATCATACACATGTCATCGTGAGTGTACTGATGAGTGACCTTTCTTAATGACTCATGGATGCCACTTAGAAGAATTGCGAACAGTTCAATGTTTCAGTTGATGTATTCTGATCCGTGGGCGTGGGAAAATGAACTATTGTTCATGAAACAGGATGTGAAGTAACATTGCAGGTTGTTAGAGTGTTGTGGTCTGGACTGCAGTGCCAACAAGACAAGCCAACACCATTTTTTGAAGAGAATCTCCCTCTCTCTTTTGTATCTATAAATAAAGTGGCCATGGATTGATAGCGATTTCATAAAATACAAAGTAACTCGACACTCCGTTCTCCTCACACACACAGTTCGGTGTGTAGTAACTGTAAACACACACCGTACGCATGCACACACTGAGGATGCATGTGCAGGTATTGATTAGTGGTCAGCTTTGGGGAAACAGGGAAATGGGCTGCAGTGAGGGCAGGTCTCATTCCCCCGGGCACTTTATCCAACCATCTGCCTTCATCAAATGAAACTACTCCAGCTTCTCTCCTTGGAGAAGCGCAATGAGGATAGTTCAGTGTGCAGTTTTAGCCTGAAAGCCACCCTCAGGGCCTAACCAACCAATCAGATTGCAAGGGGGGGTTAGGGGTCAAAGGTGAACGTATGATATAAGTTATTTTACATGGTTCTATCTGACCCTTGTGGGCTGCCGTAGTGATCCCCTGTGCCTTGTTGTCCCATTTGTATTCTGATTTCATTTTTCAGTTACCCCTCTTCCTCTCGTTGATATGGAAAAGGAAATCCCCATCCCACTCCAAACTCTGTCAAATGAAAACGAGGCTTTTATTTGCACATTCATGTTTCATGGCCTTGAGAGGTGAGAGTCGCAAGGTTACGTTCAAATATTTGGAGGGTTATGCTTTCTATGAATAATGTATGGAGATAATATTTATTCCTTAATTCTCGATTCTAATGCCTCACATTAGTATTTAGCTTTAAAGCATTCAACTTCATTGTAGCATAACTATTGAGCCAAAAATCAATCCAAATGATCCAAACGTGAGACAACAATTCTTTGTTTTCATCTTTCATTGCTTGCATGGAAGGTATTTGTTACAAAAGTATTTGTTGCTCGGTGATTGGCGTAAAATCATCGTCTAAGTGTACTCTCGTCAGGGTTAATTACACAAACTGTAGGCAGAACTGACATAGTGTATGATAATCAGTAAAGATATGAATCAGTACCACATGAAAAGAGCAGTGGTGGGTCAACAGCGTTCTGTAATTTCATCTTTGAAGAATCCCAGAGACGCCATTGTGCCAACGCTTTCATGCACAAGGAAATGAGCGCTAGCTGTTTTTTATTTTCAGGATAGCCAGGACAAACAGAGACATCAGTGTTGTTCCCTGATATGATTAGCAACACATACAGTATACTGTAGATACTTATCCAGACTTGCATGGTCAAATGATGTCGTTTTTCCTTGGCTTGCCTTGGGCTAAGAGCAATTTATTTGGTACACATTGTGTTGGTTATTGTATTAGCTGTGTTAGTGCTTCTCATTGAGACACCACATTGTGTTCCTCACCCTTCCACAGAGTCTAATGAAAACTATTATCAGGGATTGCCCACTGAACTGCATTGAGATACTTTATATTATAGCGGCAAAGTTTCACTATTTGTTTACGGCAGCAGAGTGAAATACATGTTTTTAATGTTAACATTGTGTGTGTACATTATTGTAACCTTACTCAACACGGCAGCATATGTTACCGTGTTGAGCTTCATCGTCACGGTGACATTCCAGAACCCACACGTGTTTTCAAGGTTGCACTTGTCTCCATTTGATGGTTCAGTATATCTATATCATTAGACAGTCTAAATTGGTGTTCAAGCAATCCTAATTACCATTGAATCAGATAATCAGTCTGCACAGTTCTGAAAACTGCAGTCATTCTCTTTACTGGACACAGACCAGTCATCCATATTTTACCGAAATTACATTTCCTGCAGTCTACATTGCACAATTACTCTCAGATATACCCTCAGTATATTCTGTTAGGTTTGACATTGTGACTCTAAAAGACTTAAGGTTTAAACCTGATCTTAAAGCTTTGTAAAACCCACAAAAACGCCTTTGTGGACATACATACTGAACTACTGTATTGGACTGACTGAATGAGAGCTTAATGACCATGTTAGGGAAATTAAATAAATTGTATAAAGTGTATTAGAAAGTAAAAAGAGCAGTTCCATGACCATGATATTAACAAACATCCAGCATTTTTTGTAAAGTCCAAAATGTTTGTACAGCTTGCCAGTTTGGTTTTCGGCTCTTCTACGTTTACTTTTGTTGATCAGAGAGAGCCACATGTTCCACATGAAGCTCTTTAGGATGGAGGAGAAAACATTTACTCCTGCCACATTTGCATTTTGCCATACATTAACAAGACTCCCAAAACAGGAAGTTGTTTTCATTTGCATCTAAATGCGTTTGACCCATAGACTGGAAATGACACATAATTATTTCCCCCCCCCCTCCTCCCACCCCCGATCGTTGCAGGGGGAACAGTGTCGTGGCGAAGGGTAGCACCAATTGCTCTAACATGGCTCCCAGCACAAATTGTAGCAGTTGGCTGTTTGCTTTTTCATTAACATTCACCGTCTGTCTGATTGCCCTGGAATCTGTGAGGCCCCTTCTTCTCCCAGCCCTCCCAACCACCCCATAGAGGAGACGGGGGGGGGGGAGACGGAGGGGGGAGGGGGTGAGTCCCGAGCCTCCTGCTGTGCTTGTCTATGGAGACCAGAGGCTCCGGAGAGGTTCGCTGTTTGATGTGCGCACATGCAACCACGCAGTTTGATGTTATTATCTGTTCACAGAGTAGAAATGCATTGTGGGATAGTTCTTAACAGGCGCTGGAGGAGAGCAGAGATAGAGCAGGCCACAAAGAGGTTTTGTATGGACATGTATTTGTATAAATGTCAGTAATGTGTGACAACTGTAGATGGTTGATACTTCATCTGGTGTTTCATTTGTTTACTCAAGTCAGAAATGACCTTGGTGGTCATTTCTCAAACTGAGCATCAGAGACTTCTCTTAAAAGGTGATGAAACTTTGGACTTTTGCGCCACCAAAGTTCAAATAAGTAAAAATCCAAGACTATAACCTTGGCCAAACATGGACCATGTTTGATTTGGGTTTCTAAAATCTAAAATAGAATGGAAAAGAGTTTTCCTGAAGTAAAGTCAGACTGTACATTCTCTTATGGTATAAAGTCCCTCATATCCACTCATGACAACATCAATGACAGACATCTTGCTGCTTTACCAAAAGCTGTTGAACTATGGTTGGCGACAGTCCGTCACTAGTCAATGGGAAACCATGTCTACTAAAACAAAAATTGAAACATAAACTAGAGAATGACATTATGACTTCATAGAATGACTTCATATGATTCAAACGAGACAGACCAGACATCTTTCCTTCATAGTCACAGGCTTAAAATATGTTATAAAAATAAAACAATATGTCTTTCAACAAGATTTGTGATTTTTCAATATAGGTTTGCAAATACTTATTGCAAATCAGTTGCTAAAATCAAGTCATTACATAACTTGGGCATATACAAATAATGACAAAGTGCAGATACAAGTAACCACCTTCCCAAGATTGAAAATGATTTGTCCGTGTCAGAATATTTAGTCATTGAAGTGTTTTAGTATGCGTCCCATTCCATCATAGTAATAGTTATACATTTTTGCATTGAAAAGTAATGATGGAAAGAATACGTACAAAGACGTTTTGAGAATAAAATTTCCTTAAACTGGCGCTAACAGCTCTCAACAGAACTGGAATTAGTTTCATATTTGGTGTCTTCGTCTGCTTTGATTTCTCGATATCTTTTCCTAATTGCATTCAGCTGTCCATTTACATTTTTCACTTAAAAAAAGTCACACTCTTGAAGAAGCTTGGTTTATTTAGTCAGGAGAATCCATCAAAAGAAAGCAGAATGCTGTTTTCAATATAAATGTGTTTTTTTTTAAGTCACTAATTACAAAACGTATTTTCAAAAAGACCACTGAAATTCGTACATGTTTGAAGATCCATTTCTTTCTTTCTTTTGCAACAAACCCTGCTCATGTTTTCAACAGGGGACATTTGTGAAGAGTGCTCTACTTAGTTTAGTGCAAGGCTGTGATATCCCGTGCAAACCCATGCCGCTCTCTCCCCCTCACTCTCACACAAACTCTCTCTCTCCCCCTCCCTCCCGCCCCCTCTCTCTTCCTCTCTATATCCGACAGAGGGAGATACTGTGGACCTGTGGAGGGGAAAGCACAGCACTCAGAGATATGTTGGACAAGAGTGTTCCCAGCCTGCGGTAGAGCAGAAACTGTAGCTCCTCAGACGCTCTCGCTAGAACGACCGTGGCAGCACAAGAACGCTCAAAGCTCAGAACGGAATGCTGGAAGTCTAGAACCAGAGAGCTTCCTGGATTGACTGGAAAGACGCTGTAGACCTGCTGTTTGTCCAGCATGAGACACAAATTGTAAATGTATCTACAAACTATATGCATTAAAGCATACATACTGCACATGCGAATCTAGTTAACAACAGGAATAATTGTAATTGTTTCAAAATGAGAAAAATACACTGAAGCATTTTCACCTTACTATGACATTCTACATGCAGTGCATATAATGAATTATAAATAGACTGTCTGAGAAAATGTATTAGTTTAGCCCCTTTTTGAATAGTGATTCATTGTTTTGATTGGGCTGACAAACACGTATGCTGTGTAGTGCGACATTAAAATTGTTCAAAACTGAACAGACATGGCCTTATAATAGAAAATATAATAATCATGAGATAACTCATTTGGACCAAGGAGAAAATCATGTAATTAAATTCGACTTTTTTGTAATTTTTCTTCCTCCTAAAATGAAACTCTTGATACTTTTCTCTTCACTGCACAACAGAAACGTTGACCCAGTCTCAAGATGTTTGTTTTAATATAGTTCTGCAATGCCGTTGACTCCAAATAGGCTACATTATGAGAGTTAGCCAACAAAGGAAATCAAAACCTAATCAAAACAAACAGGGTTGGAAATGGGTCATTGATCTGGAGACGGCTTCAACACTTCAGTTCAATAGTCTTTAGCAAAGGTTTCTGTGAGCGCTTGATCCGGCAGCTTTCAACCAAATGAGGAACATTGGAATTACATATCCTCACGGAAACCTTTGAGGCTATTGACAGGAGGACCCGTACAGGACTTTGCTTGGATTACTTCTGATGTTCCTCAACACCAACAAAAACACTCCAATCTTGATATGTTAGACAGGAAGAGCCGCCTAACAAACTGTATCAATACTTAAACTAGTGGACTTCCGATTAACGTTGACAAGGTATGGGGATAAACAAAAGGACGTCATAGAAACGAATATTTCCAGCAGCGGAGTGTTCAAGGTGGGCGCTTTTCTTCACTGTCTGTTTGAGTCAAACTAAGCTGTGTGTATTCTGACCTCTTCCACTGCACTGCCCGGCCTCATAGTCCTCAGTCTCTGGCAGCACACATTCCGTCTGACCATAGTTGTGTGTGACATTCAAAGAGGATTATGAGAATGAAATGTGATAAAAACTATTTTCACGTGACCCCCGAGCACTTGACCTCTCGCAGGATAGCGTAGCTTGGCGCCGATGTTTCAAGCTCCACACAGCCTCTATTGCTCGGCCTCGCTCTGCTCCACAGTGGTCGACGGGGCCCAGGCAGACTGCGTGTGGGAGAGTTGTAGATAAAGGGATCTCTGTTTAAGACTGGACTCCAATTACAATGCGGTGCCCTTGCCGGAACAGCTCATTACTGCTGATAAATACACATAAATATTGTGATGTATTCTTGTGAACGTGCTGTATAAAATGTGGTTCCTTTGGCTTCACCTTCACAGTAAGGCCAGGATAAAGAAAGTACGACACACTTCCATCGATTACATCTTGTAATTCAGACAACAGTCAAAACACTTCTGAACAACTTTGACATGTATTCCACTCCCATAGCCCTCTACACACTACCGCAGACACGTATTCACTCACACACGCGCGCGCACACATTTACCTGCCACATTATTACATTACTCTTTATTCGTTACTTGTGGCCAACATAAATAGATTTATGCGCTTGAACATGTTGACAAGGCAGCCATGGCTCATTGCGTGTTGATGGATGGCTGTGTGTGCATGGCTAATTATTAGTACACATAAAAGGATGCTGGTATTTCCAGCGAGCCCTGCCAGAGAGGTCAGTGCGTAAATACAGACTGATCCATCTGCGACTCTATCACTTAATCTTGATGTATGAGCACAGAGGTACAAATTAAACGCATGGCGACCTTCTATGAGGTACAGAGCTCAACAGGACGCCATTTGGACTAATTCCTGCATGGAGTTCAGACAAAAAGGTACTATAGCACATGTTGTAATTACTGTGTGTACAGACATCTGGATCTGGGTTCCCAGAGGAAGCTAATACACTTGAAAAAGAGGCCTGCTATTCTGAACGTGCAAAATTTAGTATGTGCGGGTCGAACAAGTGGAAAGGGTGTGAGTGTGCATGTGTGTATGCATTTGTGTATGGCTTGTGTGTAATGAAGAGAGAGAAAAGAGAAGTATAGTGAAATCATTTTGAATGCAGATGCACACATATGGATATCGCTATTGATCTCTTCTTGAGATCTGTTCAGAGTTAATCATCGCCATTGAAACAGGGAGCAAAATTGCTCTCTGGATATATAAGTGATCTAAAAAATAAAAAAGCAAGAAAAGAAATGATCTCTCTAAACCCTTGCTCCTTATTATTGGCCTGTTTTCCCTCTGTGGGAACTGCTATTTCTCCAATTACAGCCATCCTGCTTTTATTTGACAAAGTTACAGTTCACTTTCAATCCTAATACTATTTCTGTCATTCCTGCCAGCATGGAGCCTTCATAAAGGCTTGGCAGCAGACTCTGGGATGAGTTGAATGCAGGGAGCCTGTGGATCTCATAGCACCTCAATTTTCTCTTCTGGCATGGGGATCAGATTGGATCTAATGGTGCGGGCCAGAGACTGCAAGAACCTCAGGACCAGACTGATATTGTTATCGATCCACATCCTTCACTGCCAAGCTGTGGGCAGAGCCTGTCATGATACTGCCAGATCACACATCAACTCCTACAGGCTGGGGTGCAGAAGGTCAGGGTGCAGATCATTTTACAGCAACGTTCATGCCATAGCTTTATGAATAAACTGTTTGAGGATGGTCTTGATGTACCCTGTAAGGATTGGATCTAAGTTCATCATAGAGGGGTCATAAAGAGTTATTAAGAGGGGAAATGGGGTCTCCAAGCCTGTTCGTTGTTAATAATAGTTGTGGCTCTAAAATAACATTATTGTATGAAATGTGTGTGAATTATGATAGCTTCCGTACAAATATTTATAACTTTATTGGTAGTTTACTTGTACAAGATGTACATTCATATTTTGTGAATCAAAAGAGAAAAAACACAACTGTATGGTAAATCATGTTTAGGCATGCTTGCATTTGAAATGATAGTAATTCTGATGGTACAACTTTTATGGAGCTTAGATAAATTCAACCATCCCTGAAATGTTTGTAAACTCGGACACGCTACATTTAGGCAAACAATGCACTACAGCCACACCGCTCATGTAACATTTATAAAACATACAAAAATAAATGCAAAGCCATGTAAAATGTACACGTGTAACTATTTCACCTTTCATAAACTTTCAGACAAAATAATAAATAAAGCACCCATTTGTTTAATTTAAAATGGAAACATCGCTAAACAACTGTAAATTGAGATTTATGACCACAGAAAATGGCAATCCATTGTTGAAGGTAGACGTGACTAGGATTCACAGGTTCACATTCACGCTGAAACAGTTGCATCAAATGGCCTTTCCACAAACAATAAATCATGTTTTTGACAATCCAAATATTTAATTTCATTTTTAATCTGTTGGATAATTTCGCAAAGTCCGCCTGAATAATTTTAGATACATAAAACCACTTTGCTGTTAAATGTGCTCTTTGTAAAAACAACATGCACTATTCTAGTAAATCAGCTGTATATTTTTGCTATATCAATAAAATGTCTACCTCCACAACTAATTGTCATTTCCTGCTGTGTACAGAACTATGTTTGAATACAATGGAGTTTCTAAGTGTTATGGCACATTATTGTGGATGAAGTAACAACATAATATAATATACACTGCTTTAGAAAAACTGTTCTGTTTGGCAAAGAGAGTTGACACCGACAATATCAGCACGTCAAAAATGACTGAAAATTGTCGGGATTCCATATTGTGGAGGATTAACTGCTATGTGTTTACTTTTAATATTTACAGTATTGCACTTAATCTGCACACATTTGCATTTCAGTTTAACTGATGCTTTCTCCACATTTTCAAAATTACAAAAATGCAGCTATACCCTTTATTCACCAAACATCTTTTGACTGTCTCTTTTCAATGTCATGACGATATCAAACCCCTCCCCCCTCATTTAATAAAGTAGTATTTGCTTGTAGTGGCGTTATTAAACACCCACGTACAAGACCTGAAGTGCAAAGGCTATTTTCACTTCTAAACCCAGGACAAATCACAATAAGCAGAAAGAAATGAGAAAGAGAGAAAGAAAAATAAGAGAGAGCACAAACTGAGGTTTGAGGAAAGAAAACTGTCTCACTGACACATGCCCAGCAATAGATTTGTTTTCTCCTTCTCGAAGAAGATGGGATTGGTGTTCTTTTCTTTTGGTCCACAGCTTGAGGAAATTGAAACCTAAGAGAGGCCAGTGACCTTTGGCCTGGGAGATGAAGATGTCATGGGGGGCTAGATGGCAGAGATAAAAACAGACAGAGGCCAGGCCCATACAGGTCTACTATCCTCCAATAGGACTCATGCACTAGGCGGTGGCAGGGAACACAGTGGTTGGAGGCAAACAAGATCATGTCTTTTCGTTTTTTTCCCTCTTTTTTTTACGCGTGTAAAGTCAGAGCAATTCCGATGTCGCTTAGTTGTCTGTCTGTTCCACAGTCAAGAGTTTGCAATGTCAACATGGCCCTGCCATCTGCTTAGCCAGCTAGCTTTGTTAAAGCCTCTTCCGGTCTGACTGGTTGGCCTGGTCTGGCCTTCAGACAGACATCCACATGTGTTTGTACGGTCCTGGGGCTGAGATCTGTGCCTGGAGTGGACTGAGCCACTGGCCCCGCAGAAGTCCTGCCTGTTGGGCGAAAAGTAAAAGGTGATTTCATTTGTATTTAATTACCTTTCACTACAAGTGGCTTGTTTTGGCAGCTGGTTTTGTGACAATTTCCCGCTCTCTCTCCTTTTTTTTTTTTTTTTACTCCTCCTCCTGTTTCCCCCATTCTTTCTATCTCTCTTTCTCTCACACTCTCTCTTTCTCTGTGTTTCTCTCTTTCAATTCCCTCAGTGTTTTTTTTTTGTTTAGTTTAGTTTTAGCTGTGAGTGTCATGGCCCTTTCACAGGCTCAGTCTTGTGTGAGAAGCGATTATGGGCGTCGGGCGAACGGAGGGGTGGCCCCGTGGGGTCAGAGTCCCAGAGCCTCGGCGTGTTTTCTTGCCTTGAGTCGCAGGTCGGCGATACTGGAGTTCTTGCTGTTGCTTTTGGCAGCTGCCGCCACAGCCGCCGCCGCAGAGGCTGAGTCTGCCAACGAAGCGATTGGTAGTCCAAAGGGAGGGGGTGGGAACATCAAGTAGGGGGCATGTGCCGCCAGGTGTGGGTGCAGGTGGGGGTGGGAGTGAGCAACACCTTCTAACTGGAGCTGGGCCTGTACCTGCGAGGACAGCCAAACACAAACCCAGGGTTAGTGAGTCCCCTGCCCCTTTGCTGGTGTGCGTGTGTGGGAGGAGAAGTCAGGATTTGGGTTTCACAGTCTGACACTAAATTCCCCCTCAAGTTTCCCCCTCTCTAAGCTGTTGCTTACATTTTGTTTTGTGAGAAAATAGTAAAGAGCTGCACTTTGAGCAGGAGCCCCCTTTCTGCATGTCAGCTATTCTAAAAGTGAATGAATCATACATTGCAGTCAGACACCACATCCAATTTACTCGTCCAGTATCAAAGTGTTTCTAGGACACCGAACCGATTAGTTTAATTCAATCTGAGGCCTTCTTTATACCCTTGGAAATATACACCAGCTTGTTATCCTAATTATGTATTCAATTGCATAAATAAACTATTTTGCACCAAAAATATGCACGTATTTAGAGTTATGAATATTTATCCTGACATATTCCTGAGCAAAAGGGGGGAAAATCATATGGGGCATAGAATATCAGTGTGTGCAATTATTTTTTAAGAAGTAGGTGAATATGAGCCGTCCTTCTCCTTCAGACAGAATAGCGTAGCCTCTTGCCATTCCTCATGTGCTTCAAATACCAAACAACACCCAGAAAAGTGGAGAGCTTCATACTTTCTCATCCAAACGAAACAGGATTTCACCTAAGTCCAGGCATGGCCAGAGTTATGGAGCTCTGGCTGTTTCAACCCATTTGAACTTCACTCTGATTCAAACTAGTCAAAGTCACGCTAAACAACGCACATAATTGTTGTTTAGCTCACACATTGAATTCATTTGGTGGCGGAAGCCTTCTCATCGCACCACCAGTCTCTGCTCCCTCTGGGGCAACCGACACAGTTGTCTGTGTGAACGTGCAAACAGCCTCACACCAGTCTTGATGCTATGCTATAGTTACAAACTGTCACGGCCACTAAAACACTGGAGGGCTCAAATCAAGTCTGATCTATGGAGCATAAAGTATGCTGTTTAAAACAGGCCGGAGGACCTAGCTTTAGCTTCGTCTCCTTGAGCGCCTTGAGTGAAGTGTGTTTCCATGCTTTGACTCTCTATGGCGTGCGTGTGTGTAATCGTCTGTATGGGTTGTCTTGCATAAGTGTTCAATGTATCTTTGCATTTGCGCTCATGCATCTGTTTTCAGTCATTGAGTTAATATGTGCGCTTGCGTTTTGAACAGCGCATGAGTGCTGACATGCTTGGATGAATGCATGCACGCATGTTCATGTTCGCCCTGTCTGCCAGTGTATCGCGGAGTGTGTGTGTCCATCCTAGAAGCTGGGCCTTGGTCCTGCATAGAAGAGGCCACTCAGTATGCAGGCTTTATGCCTTCACCCCTGTCAGTGTAACTCAGTGCCAATATCCATCAGACTCTTCTCCATTCCTCTGCTTTCATCATCTCTTTTATGTGCCTAGCACTCTGTTGGCTTAATTGGACCTGCACTCTTTGCTGAAAACCGCAATGACCAGGGCACAGAAGTACACACCCTGCCGGATCACACGTCCGTCCTTGCCCCCCTACTTGCTCACTTCTACTGCTCACCTCTCCGCAGAAATAGATACAGAGAAAGTGAAGGGGTCGGGCTCTGGGGGGGGGGGGGGTTCAAGTCCAGCTCTCTCATTACACATCACCCATCACATTGTTAGAAACCATGGTAAATCTTTTGCCCGCCATTCTGCTACGGTACAGCGTTTTCCAGTTCAACCCAAGTTACGCGGGGAGAAAAACTGGTAATATAGTTGTGTTTTGTTTAATATTTCAAATGTGACAAAAGTCTTGGTGTGTCACATAATCTAATAATCTAATAATTATTCAAAGTGCTGTTGAGAATTCTTATATGGTTGGAAACTATTGTGACCATTTGTGGGGGGAAACTAAATTCACTTATTTGTTTCATTTATCAGAGCAAGTGAATAAAAATACCAAGCTACTTCCAAATGAGTGCACTGATGATCGCAAAAAAAAACTAGTTTAATTCCATTTTAATTGCAAAAGAAATATATTTAATTAATATGTTTATGTAGTCAAATTCCATTCTGTAATTTACGCAATAACTGCGGTCTTGAAAACAATAGCTTACCTGTTGGAAAGGCATTCTCAGGGCCCCCATGTTGACGTAGGGAGCAACTCTGCAAGCGTCTAGGTGGCTGGCGGTGCCCAGGATGACACCTGCAGAGAAGGGAGAGATGTCTGTCAGACAGCGAGACAGCAGGGTGAGATAGGGCGTTGGAACAATTTGTTCAAAGTAGGAAACAACGATACTTGAAATCTGATATGAAATCTATTAATGTCTTGTTTCATTATTTAAGGTAATGCACAGCCGGGAATAAACCAAAATGGAAGCCTCCACAACATCGAACAAAATATTCATAGGCCTCTATATATTGTCATTGATCAATGATGTGTAGGCTAGTTAATATCAAAATGCAATATTGATAGTAATCATAATAATGTTTACCTTTGTGCATCTGGTTTTCCTGTTTTCGACATTTAGCCCTTCTGTTCTGAAACCAAACCTGTAGGTAACACATGCGATTATGAATTAGCATGGCGTTCATATTTTCACCAATTAAAATAGATATAAATGCTTTTAGTATACTTAGTATACATGTACCATGCTAGCATTATATGAATGTAGCTATGCCGTCGTGATTCCTTATTTTGTGTGTTGCACAAAATGTAGCCTACAAGGTGAAAGGGTAAGTAGACGATCGAATTCTTGCAGTCTTCCAAGCTCTGTGTAGTTTGCAGAGACTATGTCGTCTCTTGTTGTTAATCATCATCAACCTAATTTCCCTTCTGAATATCATTATCTTCAGCACCTCACCTCACCCCCCTCCCCCCCCCCCCCCCAGCCTCCCTTCACCCTCGACCCTTCAATGATTATCAGCATATTATTTCCCCTCCGACCCTTCAATGACTACTATTTACAGTTAGGAATTAGCAAGTCAACGGACCACAAAGGGCGCAGTCAAATGACTCAAGGTGCCGCAACCATTTTAAGCGCGCAGATCGTTGAGGATGCGTTGATGGGGCAGCAATAACGCGGTTGTCGATAAAGCATGCTTTATTGGCATTTGCGCTGACCACAGATGATTAGTGGACTTCAATAAGTGGCAACAAGAGGCTGAAGTTCAGCTGTTATTTTTTACTTATTTTTTGAAAGAGCAACGAATGATAATTTAGGCCTAGGTACAATGGTTAAGCCTATTTGTATCAGGCCTAACCAACTGTTATTTTTCCAAATCAAGGTATTTTTGTTGTTATTGTTATGATAAATATGATTAGTTACCATTTGTATTGGATGTTGTTGGGGTTTTGTTGTTATCAGAATTATTAAAATGTGTAGGCTATTGCTTGTGTTCTCGTGCACGCTTTGTTTTCTTTTTTAACTATCTAACTCTAGCAACAGTAGTCAGAAATAAAACCCTTCATTGAGAACCATTGGTGTTGTCTCAGAGGTCTGTATTGACACAAAAACTACAAATAAATCAAACGTTTTACAGCTTGGGATCAATTCCAATTACACGGCAGTATGCTAAGCAAAGTGAACTACACTGGTTCAGACAGTTATTTCTTCATTAAGGACCACTCAATGATGCGCTTCACAAATACCCTAATCTAATTTCCTTTTGATTTTTATTAGAGACAGTGAATAATGACATTTAATTTAGCTGTGCACCAGAAACCCAAAGATATTAGTCCTAATCGGGTTACTGCCTGCTCCTCACCAAGCTCTCATAACTTTCAATTAGATTCTTGACAGCTGTGCGGAGCCGGGCTTCTGTTCAGGCGAGTAAGTGCAGGTTAATACCCGCTATCTAGCACATGTCTGACAATTTACTTACGATAGATTGGGGTTGAGATCGAAAATCTGTCCCTCAGCCGCGTTCTACAACAACGTGGCCTTAGCTCAGTGCTCTTTGACAACACGGCAAATTCCATCAAGGGCTAGTCCAGGCTGGAAAGAGCCTACACGAAGATAAAAGCCTATAGCTGCTGCATTTCCGTCTACACCCTGCACACGCTTAGACTGAAAACAGCAGAACAATGCAATTTAGTTTCATCCTAGATCCGATTATTTTTTAGATACTGTCGCTCTGCATACGGACGCACGTTGAAGACCACTAACATATTTGATTGCTGAACATGTCCTGTACCACGGACAGAGTTAAGCCATAATTACGTTATATCTAATCCATTTTTATGGGAACAGTCTATCATCCCAATGGCAAATATTACAAAGACAATGCGAGGGTAAATGAGGTGACTGACATAAGAGAGTGTCCCCTACAGCCAATGTCTTATCTCTGTATTAGTTTTAATGATGTGGTAAGATCTTTCGTCGGCACACGCAACTTTTGAGAGCTCAAGAGACGCCATTGTTGAAAACGCATATTCTAGACTGTTTGTGTGGGTTTTTGACCAAAATCTGAATGATTAATTTCCTTTCTTTATTTATTAATATTAGTTTGGAGATCCTGGTAGTAGTAGGTGAAGTACTACTAATAGCAGCCCACGATTGCTGATATTATTACATTTATTGTCATTATGTTATTCGTTGCCTCTTAGACCAACAAATACACAAGCTTAGCCTGTAGATGTGTTCTTACTATAATCACTTATTTGGGAAAAATTAAAATTAAAATCATATCGACGATAATAAGATATTGAATTCATTGAGTCTGTTGGCTTTAAGCCGACTACCAGTCTCGTAAAATACAGTCGCTAAATAAAGCAGTGTTGCTTCTAGTCTCTTAATAGTTTATGTGTTCTGCATATTGCATTATTTGTTTGTTTGATTGCATCATTAAAGACAGCTCAACACGTCTGCAGAAAGTGTAACTTAACTAGGCCATAAATCATTGCGCAGGCTAATGATGAGCCTTATTGTTGTAGGTATTCCATAGGCCTGTTATTTTGGGTACTTAACAGGACAACAGAATCCGTTTATCCGTATACGGAATCAATGACGATGTTTTACATCCGATAACCTCTAGGCCTACCCATGCTGTTTTTGACCTCCAGTCCGCAGTATAATTTAAACCGCGCTCACCTGCACTCTGGCCTCTGACAGTCCCAGCCTTTGGCTCAGCTCCTCGCGCATGAAGGCGTCCGGGTAGTGGGTCTCGTCGAAAAGCCGCTCCAGCTCATTGAGCTGTTCCAGGGTGAAGTTGGTTCGGCTCCGCCGTTGCTTCAGCTTGCTCTGCGCGTCTTCGTCTTCCGACTTAACGTCCTCCTTTTTATCCTTGCATTCGTATATCCCTGTGGAAAATACAACTAGTTAATTGTATGTGTATAGTTGCGCTATACATCCATATCGCCCAGTCTGCACTACAATTTGCACACATACACAAATTATAATAAACGCATGTCCTTGATATGTAAAAAAACAAACAAAAAAAACCCATAACAAGCACATTATTTTGAACAGCATTACTTTGGAATAATCCAGTAATTGACGCTTGTTTTAAGAATGACTGCGGCATTCAGGTTCGATTCTGTTTTCCCGAGAAGCCTTTGGGTTGATAAACTGTTTACTGCTTTTTATTGCAAAAAGTAAAGTATCATGCCGTCACCCAATCGATCTCATTTTGACTATCTCTTAAGTAAGTCTACTGCAGTTTTTTCCAATTTACAAATACACATATGCTATTGTAGGTTTAATTGAATAGATACTGAAAATAGTTGCTGAAAATGAACAATTCATAGATCATAATAATGATGACAACCTAATGTTAGCCAAAAAAAATATATCGAGGTTTTAACCGTTAAAATGGCTTAAATGGTGGTTTAGAGACGTTAGCAGACTTTGAGAAATAACATTTCTCGTGTTCTAAACACGTTTAGAATGTTGTAGACTGTATGTGAAAGTCCACGGTCGTGTTGCAGAGATTAATGTGTCTAGGTGTTTATCAGGTCACTGTAAAATAATTATTTTTGTGATAATTACTGTGATTACTATGTTTTATTTTAGGATATCTACTTCATTATTTAAAGGCCTATCACACATTAGCCTATAGCCTACGTAGCCTATACACACTGGTCTATTTAATATTATGAAGATGAGAGATTAGCCTATATTTAGGTATTTAAGTATAATTTCTTTAACCTATACATTTTCATGTTTTATGGATTTTAAAATGTTGCCTAATTGTGTAGGAACACTAAAGTTGAACCCCAGCCAAACATGACTAAATGTCTAGTATGCTAGTCTACTGTATGGTGGCACAGAGATGAAAGTATCATCATCTTATCCTATTCATTAGCACGGTGCAACATCGATCGAATGGGCCTTAATGTTCATTCACTATGATTTGTTTCAAAATGACCAGCAATGATCAACAGCTGCGTTGAAAAACATTGTTGGCATCTTGACAATAGAACGTAGCTATGTTCCCGAACATGTTCAATTCGGAATTATTAACAACACAGACTATAACCATTACTTCAGTGGAACACAAATAGCGATTATTTTGCTTAGACTTTTTGTAAACGGCTAAAAATCTAAACGACGGCTGAAAAGGTAAATATTAAGGGGTTGATGGCTAAGCTTCGAACTGCATGAATTTCGGACATTCACGTCGACAGACTCGAACAACATTGATTCAAAAACCCACCTTCTGAAGACCTTGAAACGTTAAAGTCCTTCAATTTTTCCTTTTCTAATTCTACGTGTTCCTTGAATAGATGAACAGGACAGTGGTTGCTGCTTTCCGTTATGTCCTGTAGATTGGTCTCCGAGTTTCCGAGCTCCCTTGCCCGTGCCAAGCCACTCTCCAAAACTTCCCTGTACGTGATACTCTCCTTACTGCTCTCCTTCGTTTTTTGGTCAAAGGATTTAGAAACGAACGCCGTAAGTTCTTCCATGGTTAGTGGTCCTGATAACGGAAATCCACTATAAATTAGCTATACCGTTACACTGTATTGCTCTTCGCGCTCGGTCGTGATTGCAGCGATAGAAGGGGTGGAGAGGAGGTGAGATCACTCTAGCTGTTATGAGTGAGTATTTGAGAGCAGACTATTTATACACAGCCACCTCAGCCCAGCCCCCATCTCTGTGTCTTGAGCAATTACGGGTGCCTCGACTTTTCTGAATTCAACTTTCAGCAGCTTTTCCAAAAATCAATGTTGCGACGGAGGCGGTTAATTCAATTACGGGTCATTAAAATGCCGGTGCCTTACGGTTACATGCGTTTGAGATCTGTAGCTTATGTTTAATTAACTCGATGCTAATGTCATTAACATGATTATGACTTACGAATAGTCCTACGGAGATACTGGGTTTCCCCCTGTTCATTTTTTTCATTTTCATTTTTTTTCGGGGGGGGGGGGGACAAAGCAAATGCAAAGCACCTAGCATATCAGGTGAACTATAGGTTACAACAACAGCAGACATTGCTATGTGTCGTTCAGATAGCCAACATTCAGTGGAAAAAGAAGGACAATTAGTCTGCCTCAAATTGTAGGCCTGAAGATTTGTTTTAATGACACAGCTCAGGGTACATATTAAAACAGTTGGGCTATATATTTTTTATATTTTTCATTGATATTTTCTGTAGCTCTTGTTGATGGGGAAATTGCACTTTTTATACTGATTGAAATAGGTTTGCAATGTTTGTATACATATATCTTATGCAGCCTATATAGAGATTTTTCCATAATGTAGACAATAATAATATTTGTCTACAGCATATATGCTCGTTTTTGTTTTTCACAGGCCTACATCATTACTGAAAATCCAAACTCTTTGATTAAGGCAAGGTAAATATTTGACTTGCTTTATCCCAGTAAGTAACATTTTGCGTAATCTCCAATGTGATTAGCTTGTTTGAGAAATGTATTTTCATTTGTAAAAAAATATTAAATGCCAGTTGTGTATTGATATTGTGATGAAAAAATAAATTATTGTCTACATAATCAGACTCGAGTCAGGGCGGCGCAGACAAAAGAAAATGTAATTTTATTAACAAATGACATGTTATATGACAATCACATATTTGAGAGGATGTATTTTATTTGATGTAGATTCCATTGTTAATGCTGTTGAGTTGCATCCAAGAACTGATTTAAATAATCATCTCTTGAAAATGTTCCCTGATTTATAAGATTTTTATGGAAACAAAAGCTGAGTGTATCATAATGGTTTGACATTATCTAACTCATGGACGAGCACAGCAACACAAAGGTCGAGAGAATAGAGCTGTCCCCTGGGTATGCTACCCTGAGCGCCCTGGCAGTGTGAAAGCGTTCAGTAAAGCTCTGCTTTCTAATGACGTGTTTTGATATCTCCCCATTTATCACAAACCGGCTTCAGATCACATCGGCTGATGCGCTGGGTTGAGGTCTCTCCCTTGTGCCACGAGCTGCGCCTTTTGTTGTTAATAGACGTAAATCCTCTTTGCGACGCCAATCTGAGCTCTAAATCGCTAGCCTCGATAATAAGTATCCTAACAGAATAACTTGTAGAGACGCATGTGTGTGGTCAATAATGAAATGCATCCATCTTGGCTGCCGATAACTTATAGCCTTTGTGTCGGATTATGAACACAGTGCAATAAGGCATAATAATGTAGTTTTTATTTTATTTTATTACATTCAAAAACCATTTTGATTCTAATAAAATTACATTTGGATATGCCTCAACGGTCTGAATGCAGGCCGACTAGGACACAATAAACCTTGCATATAGGAGAAGTGCTTGGCTGAAATGGCCTAAGAGATATTTCGATGTTCATGTCTTCATACAATGCGTTCTGTAGGTCAATATTTACGCGTATAGAAAAATGGCAAGAACGTGTGATAGCGTTACCTTTTGAGGAATGTGTAGGGCGATGACGTCCCTGTATATAACATTTTTGTTCAATGGGCCTACATCAACATGGTTGTAAAATTAACGTTTATATTTTATTTGGTGGCAATGACTGAGCTATTCCCATTGACTGCACGTCTGTAGTCCGTTGAAGTGTAGGTTCCCAACAAGAACTCAACGACAGCCTCAAGGGTATTTGTACGTGAGCACGCGTCCACGAGACACATCTTTAGGCAGTAGCGCTGTTGTCGCTATAGTTTAGTGGCGAAACATTCTTAAAGGGCCATGAATCCTATTTTTTTCCTTTTTGTGCCAATTATTTTATTACCTCTCCCTCCCCCTGTTTTGACACTTTGTAGCTTCCCAGAGGGAGAAGGTGGCAGCGTGATACGTACAGTTACCCAGCAGTGATCTGTAACCCACCCTCACTGCAAGGTTACCGTCCTGCTGTGCCAGGATAGTGCTCATTTTTTCAGCTTGAGCTCTGCATTACGGCAAGCCCAACTTAATGTGATGACCGATACAGATGTTTGAATTCATTTGTGACGTTTAGTTCTGAGGAAGTCTGCCACATGAAAAAATAACTGTGTCCTAATCAACATTTTGAAAAGACTACCACTACTACTCATATTTTGAACATCGACATAATGAATGATAATATCAACACTAGAAATATAGTTTTTCATATTTTTATTTTGATGTTTTTCTTCCTATTATAGCATATGATTTAGAGTAATAAAATAACTGCGATAAAATCACAGGCTACAGTATATTTGCGTCATATAATCTAATTATGCATCCCTTTCAAATAAATCATTTGAACATGCAATAAACAGTGCAACCTCTCAGATTATCAGTGAAAACGAATTTTCTTTTAACATTCGATATTGCTCTATCTTTGCATATGGCGTGAAATTATTACATTGTAACATTCATTTGCCATTCAAGCACCAATGCGTTAAAATAAGTTCAAGGAATTTCCGTGTCATGTCACCACCATTTTATATGGCGCCTTGGCAAAGCGAGTCGACATTTGTTTCATGTTTCCAATATTAGCTCTTCAAATCTTGAGAATCATTTGAGCCTCTTAAATCCACCGTTTCACGAATCAGTTTAGAGGAGAGTTCTACTCTTAGCAGGCCACGAGACCCACAGTTGGCATCATACTTTGCAATGCCCATAGTTAAAAACAGAATCAAGGCAAATTCTAGCTACACGTGAATATATTAACCATGGCTGATTTGAATAAAGAATTATGAAAATGTGAAACCAAAGCATGATGGGCTATAATTTTGACGACAGTAAAATACAATTTTTAAGTAAACTGCATATTTCGGTAAACGAGCTTGATGATTACCTTAAAGAGCAGCAGGTGCAATAACATAACTGTTGAAATAATTGGCACTAACTGTAAAACATCTGTCTAATTTGTTGTTGTAGATGTCATACAGGATTCTATATCCAAACTACCACCTTAAATATGCTGATGTCAGAGTCTGAGCATTTACCACGTGTAGGGATAAAATGGTGATAATAAACCGGCTGTTCAGCGGACAAGGCCCTGATATGTTTCAACCAATCGACAAGCTGAACTGAGAGCATTTTGTTCCTGGGCCAGATGCATAGAGCTGGGAGGTGTGGCTTAGTTGATGTCCAATCAGAGCTCTACTTTTCTCACGTGCTTGGAAGTGGTATCCTGTAATGTGCTTGCAGACAGTTGAACTTTTATCCAGAGGTATAAAAACATCAGTATTATTTTGTATCTGCCCTGCCCTGCTGCTGCTTAATATTGTGATTGAAATAACAGCATTGTTGTTGGTGTTAGTCTTGGTACTTTTGTCAGTGAAAATAGGCATGGCGTGGAGCTATGAGTCCCTCTCTGGTTGAATCAGACATGGGGAATTATCACACAGAAATTACAACTACACTGACAGGCAATACAAAATAGACATAATGCAATATATACAAAGTAACAGGACTTTATGGAGTAAAGTAAAAAAATATGTGTATTAATGAATTGGTTTATATATGCATACATTTATATACATCAACTTTATATGCATAAAGTTATGAGTGAAAATGGAAAATGGTTTACATACATTATCATTATGCCCAAAAAGTGTAAAACAGGCGTAATGGGTGCAGCACACAGGTGTGTGTAAAGTCCATATGACTACGTCTGTTAATGTTGGTTTCCTCGTATGAGGTGTTCTTTTTCATGTTTATTTGATACAATATATATTGTATCATATCAATATTTGTTTTTGTATGTGTCTTCACACATACACCTACAGACACACACACAAACACACACATTTCAGTTTCTTTTTTGCCCCGTGATTGAGTAAAAAAGACGACAGGCCCGATTCCCTCAAACTGGAACTCTGGAGAGATCTGCTGACTCTATTTCACGTTTTCGAGCATGCTGGCTCTATTTAATGCATTGAGTAGTCTGCTACTGCTCTGCTCCGTAATCTTAACGTAAACTCAATCTCTGGAATCATGAAGCTGTTTCTCCCGGCAATCCGACGCGTCCATCCTCAAGTGTCACCACATGTGAGCAGGGTAGACAGCTACCGAACCATGCCTGTAGGAAACCGTGCTACAACCCCCCCCACCCCCACCCCCACCCCACCCCACTAACACACACAGATTAATGATGTAAAATGTTTTTATGAATGGAATCTGATGTCTTATTTGAAAATGTAATTTAGCGTTGTAGTGTTTGTTGTTGTCCTGATTTAGTTAGTCAGTCCATGTCAACCCCAGCTGTGTTACAGTATATTATGTTCTATGGTGCATAGCAATGAGCAATGTAGCCATGGCAGGAACTGGAAGCTATTTTATCTATGTCTTCGCAATGTAAACATATTAAGCATATTAGCGTATCTATCTTTTAGCTCAGCTTGACAGTCAACTTCCTTTCACTGAACAAATGCAGAAGGGAAATGACATTGTCGATTGCAGGAAAGTCGGACCTACAACCATGTTACTGCCATGGCTGTTTATGAGATCCCAAATGTCCTATTTGAAGGAGGTTCACTGTGGTGTTTGAGGTGTTCCATCTGCAGACCCAGGGAAGCCTCAAAGGAGAAGGGCCCTTCACAATCACCGTATCGTAGGTCATCTTTGTTATGGTTGGAGGACATCATTCCACGAGGCAAAATAGCAGATTGTGATGGACGTTAGAACAGAAAGCCATTCGGTGGATGTGATGATCGTCTTCTCCTTGGGTCGTCATGGCTTTTCTCTGTCTCCTCCTACCCACGGGGCAGGAGGTCTCCGACTGAAACGCGGCGTGAAATCAACATTATACCCCTTAATGCAGAGCAGACTTACAGGGAAAACATTGTAATCCACCGACCATGTGTTTAACTGTGTGTTTACCTAGCTTGGTCTGTAGTTTCACTCGATTTCTTTCTTTCTTGACTCGTCCTGCCCTCTCTTTCTCCCTCTCTTTCTCCCTCTCTTTCTCTTTCTTCGATGCTGAGAAGCAATGGAGGCAGTTTGGTGGATTTTCATCCTTATTCATCAGGTGCTTTCATCAACCTGAATTCACTTCCAGTCATCACAAAGTGACGGGGTGCATTTTATCACAGACCTTCTACACTGCGGCTGTTCAGGTTAATAGCCAGGGTCTCCAGGGAAATAAAAACAGGTAGAGCACAATTTGCACAAATCAATATTTCAAAGTAATTCATGAAATATTACAGTGGTCTCACAGCTCTTAATGCACGCTAATATTTTAATATTTTAGTCTTATTTTGTTTGTTTGTGTTCAGTGGGGCACATGAACAATAGATGAAGAGATAGAGAGAAAACGAAATGGTTATGATGGAAGCGCATGGCGTACCTATTATTCATATTATTATCAGAAGATCCTGTAGTGTACATAATCTCAATCATAACATGTATTTAAAGTTAGTAGTGTTCAATGCATGTCTCATGGTTATTTCCTTATAGACCCTTGGTTAAACCTGCCTTATATTGATCAGCACATGACCTTACATGGCATAGTAATCTATGACAGGAATATTATAAAATTATGAATTGGACTATATGACTGGACCATATTCAGTTCTATTCTAAACTAGATCTCTATTTGGATTCTTTCAATTGTCTTAAATTAAATAGCTGCTGAAGCTGTTAAGATTGCATTACACAGCCAGTTAGATTGCCACTAAATAGCAGTGCATCAGCCTGCCAGCCAGTTAGAGAATCAGTCGAAAAAAACAGTCAGCCACACTGCCAGTTACTTAATCAGTCAGCCTGACAGTCTGCCAGACAGTTTTCTAGCCAACCAGTCATTCAGTCAATCAAACATTGGCAGATTAATCAAGATATTGTGTAACTCCCCCTGGCTGAGCACACATCTCACACACATTTTCCCTGTGTGTGTGTGTGTGTGTCTGCAGTTGTGGGTCTGTAAATGGGGGCGTCCACAGCAGGCTACGAGGCATCCCTGGGAGTCAGCCACAGAGAGCACAGCCATTTGACACAGGCCCAAAGACAGGCCTCTATAGAGCCGTGCTGCACTTGCTCAATCACACAATCACAGTCTGTTCTACTAAGAGACACTCACCATCCATCCTCTGATCACAATGGGAGAGAAATACAGAGAGAGGGAGAGAGAGAGAGAGAGAGAGAGAGAGAGAGAGAAAGGGAGGGAGGGAGCGGGGAGCAGGGAGTGGGGAGTGGGGGAGGGAGCAATAGGGAGAGAAACAGGGTCGAGCAACGGGGTGAGAGAACGAGCGGGAGAAGATTCGTTCCCTGCTCTTCAGGAGAAGCCAGTCGGATTCATTAACAAAGGGATTGAGACAGAAACGGCAAGTGGAGGGGAAGAAGCACGCAACGGTGAGATGGAGGAAGAGGAGGAAAACAGATGAGGATTAGAAACAAAGATGGTGGCCAGAAAGCAAAGTCTGCCCTGAAGAGCATGGAGGTGCAGAAGAGATGCAAGCAGAGGCGTAGAGTGGAGATGCTGGGAGAGGGGAGAAGGGGTGGGGGGGGAGAGGGGCTGGGAGGGAGGTGAGATGGGGTGGGGGCTGGGAGGGAGTTGAGATGAAAACCAGAGGCAGAAGAGACATGCAGGAGGGAGGGAGGGGGGGTCCATCTGTAGCAGGTCCCTGAACCTCCATCTGTCCAGTTAAGTCTCCCTGTCTCCCCAGGTCTCCCCTATGGGGATGGTAACCATGTTTGTGAGACATATGTGTACACGTACACACACAATGTGCTGCAAGTACAACACTATGGGGCAGGTCATTCAGACTGACTCATCATCTGTCCTGAAATTATAGATAGGTAATTTTTGTATTGAAGTATTTCTCCTGTGTAAAATAAGTATGAATTCCATGGACACAGACAGGCTGACCGGACCTGACTCTCCCCCTGGTACCGACATGTAAATCGGAGCCGATCTACCCTCAGCCATACTATGGTCATGCATGTTACAATGCTAATGAATGGTCCATGCAGGAGACTGGGATGTGTGAGCGCTCACCTGCATAAGTGTGTGTTCCTGTCAGTCTGTCTGTGTCTGTGTGCATGTGTGTGCGTGTGTGAATGTGTGTGTGTGTGTACAAAGATACAAAGTCCTGGCTGGAGTCATTCAGCTGTACCCTGAGGCTGTGCTTGTGCATGTGTCCGTTGGCTGCTTTGATGGGCAAAATCTATGTCTCTCCTCCATCAGACGGAACTCTCCCCTACGCTCTTTTTATCTCTCATTTTCTCTCACTCTTCATCCCCCTGAAGAGCTCTGTCTCTGACTGTCTGTGGCCACGGTGAACTCAGGGCCCACGCCTCTTCATACTGAACAGGCTGATCACACATCTCCTGCTTGTCTGCGTCATTTTTACTGATGCGTTTGGACAAACTCCAGCACTGACCTGGCTCCCTCTCCCCAACCTTTACCATCACACGGACGTCTTGTCAATATTTGACATGTAAAAAGAAAAAAAAAACGTAAACGTAAAAAACGACAGAAAACCCTCTCCACATTTCTCATGTCAAATGCCGGCCCCGTCACTGATCCGCAATTATGAAAGAGAGTTCTGAAGTAGATTTACAACACCAGCGCAATGGTGAACCTGTCTGTTCGCTCCTAAAACACCTCATTAGACAGCTTGATTTGACAGTAATGGGGATCTACGGAGGATTCCAAAGGAGGGGTAAAACGATGACCCCGCCCTCCAGTTTCAGCTTTGCCTTCCTCTTCTCCTCTCTTGCTCCTGTGAGTGGCTACGGAGGGCTGCCACCTATCCCCATCCATCTACCTGTTGTCTTCCCCATGTAAGGAGGAAAGAGAGCACTCAAATATGCACCCTGATCTTTGTGGTCACCAGCAATAATCCATAGAATACCCTCTCAATTCATTTGACACAACTAATCCATACATGGCCAGGAAGTAGGTGGCAAGGATTCCACATTCATGGAAGGAGGTAAACACGAAGGCTTCTCACTGTCATGATAAATATAGAATACAACAAATTTACCCTCCTTATTCACTCTCTCCCTCTCTCTCCCTCTCTCTCTCTCTCTTTCCCTCCCCACTCTTTCGTGGCTGTCTTTCATTCATTAAAGAAGCTCCCTCTTCCCTCTACTCAATCCATCCAGCCCGGCTAACATGGATGCAGGCACCAGACACGGTCTCATGACAGGAATGTGTAATCAGGGCGTATTACCGGGTGTTAACGACGCCGAGCCTGGAGCAGCCGAGACGATCCCTCCCCTCCACATTAAAGAGGGAGAGAAGCACGCGGCGCTCGGCCCTCTGCCTACAGCACTGCTCCGCTCCAAAGTTGTTTTCCTAGAAAATTAGGCAATTGACTAATGGAGTAAATGCTGTTAATTACCTGCACCAGAGCCCCGAACAGGCTCTTCTGCCTGGAACTAATAAGAAATCAATTAGCTAATGAATTGGTCATAAAACGAAAAGCTAATCTTGGCCGGGGTATTTTTTAATGATTTTTTTTTTCCACTGTGCCTATGATCCCTGCTAATTGCTGTTGTCATACGGTGCTCTCAGCTTTCAGAATACCTAATGAGGCTTCATTACATCACAACTGGCACTCTTGGAAGATCCACAGGCAAACCTGCTTCCCAATTATTTTTAATTGCCAGACATTCGCACAAACAAGTGGTGCACCTAGTAGCAGCCCAGATCTACCGTCTGCCCGCGTTCCATCCTGACTTCATTTGAAGCGATCAGAGCTCGGGACAGGGTCGCCACGGCAATGCTGCTGCTGTTGTCTGTCGTCGGTGGTGGATGTGAGGAGCCTATCACTAATCTCCTAACTAATCTCCTCTTCATCACTTTGATTTTCTCCAGAGAAAGAGAGCTGGAGAGAGAGAGCGCGAGAAAGAGAGGGGGGAGAGAGGCAGAGAGACAGAGAAGGCTGAAGGCTGTTCTAGCTGTGGCAGGATTGGACTGGGTCACCCATTCACACGGGTACGAGACAATACGGCACAAACACACCGACTCTTGCGAACAGTACACATTAAGACACATTCATTTACACTGAAACGATGTGCTCAGGCACAGACGTTGCATGTCACACACACACACTAATACACTCTCTACCCTACAGTGTGTGCCTGAGCCTCTGTACCTGTACACGTGTCGTCTGACAGAAACAAGCAGTCAGAGCATCCCTCCTGGGCTGAATAATTAAGAAAACACTAAAGAGGCTTGTTTTCCCTTTTCTTTCCTCCTCTCTCCTTCAGTGTGCCGGGCGTTCACAGTGTTCTCCACCGATCTCTCTGTGGTGCTCGCAGAACACATGGTTCCAATTGAGCCCTGGTGGGAATTTTACGGACAGGGTACGGAGGTTGGTTGTGGATACAGAAGAGTTGAAAGGCTGTCCATCCCCTTGCTAAAGAAGCCTTTTGCTGTTCTTTGTTTCTAACATTCAACCTTTTTTCCAGCCACCACACACAAAACAAACATAGAAAAATACCCATTTGTCTGCATTGGATTGAAACAGCACAAATACAAATTTATAATAATTACTATTGACGTGCACCTTTTCTGACACCACAATGTTGGCATTCGGTTTTAATTGTCAACACGCAAGTCCATTCACAATTATGACGAATTCAAACCTGTCCCCCCAATTGTTTTTGTTGAAAGATTCGCATATTTTTTGTTAAGATTTTGAAATGATTCTTAGGTGTTGGGCTCCAACAACAAACAACATCCTAAAAAAAGGCTTGTAGTTGCGCAAGCAGAGATCTTTTGGGGCCTTTTCTGACCTTAACTCCCTCCCTGTGTTCTTCTTCATAGTATCATAAAAATATGCATAACACTACTGAATTCCATCTATAGTAAACTCAATGGTTGGGTCTAATACAGATGAGAAACATTGTTTTTTTGCTAATCCAGCCATTGCTATGGAAAGTCTAAATCTAAAATGTGACCAAACATCCTTCTTCTAGTTTGGTTTCAGACCTCTCCGGTGCCCTCTATACACTCAGTACAGACAAATGTGACGGCCAAGCACATTTTCATCCTGTCCTGGTAATCCACCTAATATGTTTTGGGGTCTGTGCCAGAATTACATGCCTTTGAGGCACAAGCAGTTCCTGGAAATACCAGAGCAACCAAGCCAGCCAAAGCATCTGATTCATGAGTATCACGTGACCTGGACTGTGTGGATGTGTGTGTGTGTGTCTTTGTGACTATTTGTGAGAGTGTGTCTATTGGCGTGTGAGTGTGTGTGTGTGTGTGTGTGGTGGAGGGGGGGGAGGGGTTACGTTGATGGGAGGGCTGAGATTTGATGGCGGGTGAACGGGGCTCCAGATGTCTATCAATATTTAATAGTAAACATCCCAAACCTGTAGAGACTCGGCAGCTGACAACCTCCAGTGTTCCTGAGGTGGCAACGCCAAGGATCCCACAGGCTGCTTGGACCACAGCAACCTAGACCCGAGTCTCTCATGGCCAATTTAATTGATTAAAATCATCAAATCCATAAATATTCCTTTAGCTAAGTCCTAATTGATTTGAGACTAAATGAGTTTGGGACTTCACAGTTGTGACAAAGGTGCATGTTTAACATGATTGTGCTATATTGTTACAGAAATATACCCCCCAAAAAGTAGCATCAAATTCAACCTTTTGGAAATCGGATTAGAGCAGACTATACACTCTCTGGTGAGAGGTCACTGATTAAACGTCTTTTTCATATTACGTTTCACTCTCTTTCAAACTCAATAAAAAAGAAGAAATCTGATTACAACACTCACATCTCCCTATACGCTGTACAAGCACACAGACACAAACATGCACACGCACACATGGAAAATCCAATTACAACAGTTATAATTGAACTTTATGATCGGGAGGACAGCATATGTTCATTGGGCCGATTGAATCATTAGAAATATCAACTGTCGGCCTTCAATGTGCCAAGTCTGCAATTCAGCAAAAAAAAGTATTTAACCAGATCTCTGACCAGAACTCTGAATGCGCACACGCTCGCACACACACTCGCACATGTTTGTTTTTCCATCGTAGCGTGGCCTCCCATTCACTCCCATTCAAAATTATGTTTTCTCTAACCACTAACCTTAAACTTGATCCTTCACCTTTAATGTAATTGTAACCCTAACTCTACAACCCCTAAAACACCCTGAAAATACATGAGAAAATATGGGAACCAGCTAAAGGCTCCACAAAGTCACTTTTTTACGCTTCCCTATACACCAAAGGGCATTTGGTCCCCACAAGGATAGCTAAACAAGAATGCGCTCACATACACACACACACACACGCACACACACACACAAGCAAAGCCTACATGCCTTCCAGCAGGCTAATGATCCACAGGACCCATGGAGGAGACAGGAACTGACTAAGAAGATGGCCATGATCCAAAGGAAACTTCATAACTTGAAGGGAATATAAAGGTAAAGATAATTTGCGTTGAAGCTACCAGAGGAACTAGAAGAGATGGACGACAATAACCAGAGACGAAAAAGACATCAGATGGAGAGAGTAGAGATTATAAACTGTATGGATGAGAGAGGAACTGGATGACAAGGGAGCTGACTCGGAATGCCAGAATTAAAAGCATGTAGACAGATACATTCCCTTTTCTGACTCTGACTCTGTCGCTGTCTACAATATGTCTCTGTCTCTTTCTCGGTTTTTGTGCTACTCTGCTCCGGTCTTTATAAAAGTTACATGATACATCAGACAGGCCACAAGAGCCTCTTTGATTATGGTACCATGGCTGAAAAATACATCAGTCACCATCTTTATGGCAGGGAATCTGGGAGACAGAATAAAAACACACATTTGCGCCTGTTCGTTTACACCAGAAACGCATTAAAGGAAAGAGTGAGAAGACCGACAGAACCACACACATACACGCATCCATGCGCACATGCATTTCGGTGTTCACCTTGTGAGTCTGGGAGCCAGAGTAACGCAGCCCCTACGGTGTCACATTCAATCCCTGTGATCTAAATGTACCAGAATTGATGGTGCCTTCCACCAAATGCTGTTATGGGGACCTGCTTTGTTTATCTAATGAAGCCAGTGTCACGGTGGATATGGGTCCTGGCCTGTGGAAACTCTGGCAGGTGTTGGTGGCAGATTTACCCCAAACAGGGCCACTGAATTAACAAATCACATTTACATAATACTGGCCAGGGATCTGGGGACCTCATATCTGGCATGGTCGTCCATGTAGCTGCCTGTATGGACGGTTCCCTCGCTGTGCCCAGATGGTCCTCTCTGAACAGCGGTGCCTGTCTCTCTCTCTCTGTTAGTGTGTGGTCGTGCGTGGTTGATCCTCTTCTCATCGTCTCTCGCTCCCATCTCCCTCACATCCCCCACTCCACTCTGTCGCATGCGTGTCTCTTCTCTCGTGCTCTCCTCTCTCTCCGCTCCCGGCTTCCCATCCCTCTTCCTCTCTCTCTCCCTCATCCATCCGCTGTTCCGCTGTTGTCTGTGCTGTGCTGTGTCCGTCTCTCCCTTCTCCATCCCTCCCTTCTCCCTTCTCCTCCCGTACTCCCTCGCCTCTCCGCTTCCTCTCTCTAAAGGACCTCATATCTGGCATGGTCGTCCATGTAGCTGCCTGTATGGACGGTTCCCTCGCTGTGCCCAGATGGTCCTCTCCTCTGAAACAGGGTGCTGTGTGTGTGTGTGTGTTGACACTGTGTGTGTGGTGTGTGGTGTGTGTGTGTGTGTGTGTGTGGGGCCAGTCTCCTCCTCTACATGGAGGCAAGGACATGCTCTGACTTCCTTCCTTTATAAAACAGCTTCAATCGCATTTAGTCAAAGCAGTGTGTGTGTGTGTTTTTGTGTGTTTTTGTGTTTGTTTGTGTTTGTGATTGTGTGTGCGTGTGCGTTGTGTGTTTGTGTGTGTTAAGATGTGAAGAGGATGAAGAGAAGAGTGAGAGAGAGAGAGAGACGAGAGAGAGAGAGCAGTAGAGTGTCTGTGTGGTCTGTGTGTCTGTCTCGTGTGATTGTGTGTGTGTGGGGGGGGGTATTGTCCGTACTAGACAAACCACTGAGACAATGTATCTTCTACATGGAAGTTATGAGCACAGTAAAACAGGTTCTTAAGATTGATTTTGAGGCATAAAAAGCACTTGACAAACGGCCACAGCCGCAGCCTTTACTCCTGACCCAGGCCTAGCTCTAGCCTCAGCCCTAACCCCAGCCTCAGCCTCAGCCCCAGCCCCAGCCTCAGCCTCAGCCTCAGCCCCAGCCTCTGCCCCAGCCCCAGCCTCAGCCTTAGCCTCTGCCTCAGCCCCAGCTTCAGCCCCAGGTTTCTACTTAGACTGCAGAAGCAGCTACAATATAACAGCCAGAAGTTCAAAACCAAAGTCTGTCACAAACATTCACAATCATTTCATTTCTCTCCTGAAATACTCTCCTGAAGTGCAAACACGGATTTTGGACAGTTTTGCAACGCTTTTCTCTCTGAATAAAACCACTAAGTGTTCAGTCTAATTATATTGAATATTAACTATTTAAAAATGTGGGAATGCCAAACCATTAAAACATCACTGAAAGTCAATGCGCTCCATTAACTGTACTTAGGGAGGCTTGTGTTCATAAGTTGACAGTGGTAAACACAAAACAAATCACCCATCGTTTGCACAACCAAGACACACCTCATGCTAGGAGTTAAGCTTATTATTGACTATTACAGGTAAAAGTGACAATGACACACTGGCTTCTAATCAGCCTGCGTCCCAGGTATTGGTCGTGCCAGCCTTGCATCAGCGTCCCAAACCGTCCCAAACCAACACGTCAGACTGAAGATGACTGTCCAAGTGAGTCGACATTGCGCAGACAGCCATGAAATTGATTGAGACACTATAGCTCATGTGTTTGCTGGTAAAACTGACATGATACTGTTGATGGAGATGAGATATAGGGAGTTGTTATAGTCATAATTAGGGCTCTCTATCCAGCTCATGGAGTAATGCACGTGTGGTGTGTTGGTGGAGACAGCGAATGGCTCAGACAGCCTCTGATCCAATCATCATGAAACGGAACAGCTACACACGCCACAGCACACATCACCAAGTACCATTACCATCTACTACAGTTAGCTCAGAAACCTACACACACTTAAACATACGCACATATATTTGTGCAGACACATACGCAGATTTACAAGCATAATCATATACAAAACAAAACCAGTAAAAAAGACTTTGGATCTTAACGTCGATTTTCATGTGAGTATCGCCAGTACAACTTCTGGAATGATGTTGATATGGTTGGAAGTTCACTTCCTATTATTGTTCCCAAATGAACAGGGATATAGTTTTTTTCCATTATACGGGAACAGCAACTAACACATTCTCAACATGCTGTCCCAAGAAACATGATTTAAGCACAGATTTGGACAAAAGAATCCGGATGAACCGGGGTCTGGTGGATATTCTTTCATTTCAGAGGTGGTTGTGTTCAGGTCGGTTAAACAACTCTGCAGCCTTCCTCCCTCAGCTCGGCGCATTAACATATATGCTGCTGGCTGTCTGTGCAAACCCTAAAACACACCAGGCCTAAATGCCCCAGCACATCATTTACCTCTCTCTCTCTTTCTGTCTCTCTTGCTCTCTCTCTCTCGCTCTCTCTCTCTTTTGTTTTCTCTCTCTCTTTCTCTTTCTCGTTCTTACTCTCTCTTTCTCTGTCTCTCTTGCTCTCTCTCTTGCTCTCTTGCTCTCTCTCTCTCGCACTCTCTTTCTCTCTCTCTCTCTCTCTCTCTCTCTCTTTTGCTCTCTCTCTCTCATTCTCTCTCTCATTCTCTCTGCATCCCCTACCCTAAAGGCCATATTCTAAACCAAACCGTCATTACCATGAGGTCTGGGAAGGTGCATCTCGCAGAGAGCGAGTCCACTCTGAGATCATTGACAGCTTGATATGACGAAGGTCAATTGAAATAACAGGTTTTTGTGTGGTTCTATTCCAAATGGCAGCCTTGTATATGGCCGTCCGCAGAAGAAGAGGCAGGGAAATGGCGATGCCAAGACGCGCTCGCGCCCACGTGATGACACGCCCCCGCACACAAAACACACATGCACGCACACCTCGACAAGAAGTCACACACGCGTACGCTCGCACATGCATCCAACCACTACCTGTCACATATCCACATTCACTCACATGTGGGACACACACAGCTCTCACTCACCATAATGAGCATGTTATGCAGAGGCACAAGCTGCTAAAATCTGTAATTATAATCAACCTCTCTCTTTACCTCCCAGTTACCCCCCCCTCCCCAACACACGCACGCACACGCACACACTCCCCCTCACTCTCTTTTCCCCTCCCCCTGTCTTTCCATCAGAGAAGAAGACATTAGGGAATACTTCACTAAGCACTGCAGGTAATGACTGTATTGATTAACAGGGTTGTTTTACATGATTAGACCAGTGGTCAGAGGCTTCATCGGATGACCTCATACAGACCTTCGTCAGCCAGAGGCCTGGTCACATGGCGGGAAGGGGATGCATTAGAACGTGTACTTTGTCCGTCTTAGATTCAATTATTTTGCCACGTAGCTTTTTGATTTGCAGCTCGAGCTCCATTATAACCCCCCCCCCCCCCCCCCCCCCCCCCCCCCCCAGCCGCCTCCACCCACCCACATGCGACGCAGCACAACTGAAGTACGACGACTGCTATATTTAACGAACCCTGAAACACTCCAATAAGACAGTGGTGATGATGGAGGGGAAACGTAAACTTGACACAATGTAGCTCAAATGGAATGTTTCCCTCTTTCTTGTGAGACGGTTGCGAGTTGCGGTGTGCAGGCTAAGCATGTCGAGTAGGTTGATGAGCACGTTTGCATCTGGACCAACATCTGGAATAAAGAGGTCACATGTGACTCACATAACAATCAACCCCTGTACTCTTCTCACTGTGCTCTCTCTTGTCTGTGTCTGTGCTCTGAGCCTCTGCTGGCAGGCCTGCCTGCCTTTCTCCCAACCTGTCTGTCTGTCTGTCTGTCTGTCTGTCTGTCTCCCAGTCTGCCTGTCAATTTGTCTGTCTACCAGAGTCTGACTACTTGCCTGTCTGCATGTATGTCGTCTGTCCGTCCATCTAATTATGGTTACCCGCCTGCCTGCCTGTCTTTCCTTCTAACTGCTATATATTTGATGTTGTGAGCAACATTGAGAAATGCTGATGTCATTATTAGTGGATCGGTGACATTTGATTAGCAGTCCCTCTCTGTGCTTCCCGGAGACTGCTGACTTCCTAAAAATTCCTCAAAGTAAAACACCTGTAAACATGTGCACTCACACTAACACACACACACAGTAAAGAACAGCTGTCTTGTTTACATCCCTCCCTCTCCCCAGCTCCCTCCCTTTCCATTCAGCAAGACAAACACAAAAACACACATTGGCTTAAACACCCCGTCATGTACTCTGTACTTGTCACTCAGCCTCTGCCTCTACAAAGGCTACACATATTACTGTCGGTCCGGGGGGGGGGGGGGTCCCCTAACAGGCCTCCCCCTAGCCACAAGGATGCTGCTTCTAAGGGTTCTGAGCAGGGGGGTAAGTACGTTGTGTCAGAGACAGTATGAAGATACTAACAGGGATGCCGGAGCAGAGGAACAATGTCAATCCCACCACCACCACCTCTTTCCCTTCACTTTGATGTGATGATCTTAGCCTGGTGATGTGAGAGGCTGTCAAATGCAAGTCCTGTCAGGGGTGTGTGCGCGTGTGTACCTTGGGTCTGACAGGGTGTGTGATGCAACTGAGACTGAACAAAAGGATTATCGCCTGTGCTGGTCTGAACAGACAACTGAAGGGATGCTCCATGCTTCTACTGGAAGACTTCACGAAGGGGAGCACGGAGAAAGAGTGGGGGTACAGGGGGAGGGAGAAAAAGGGGGAACAAGTGGAGAAATGGAGAGAGAAATGAGAGAGATGTAAACAGAGAGGCACTGCAGTCCTTCACCCTTTAATGCATGCAGGAAGTTTCCCAAGAAGACTTCCTGTCAGGCAACTGGAGACGTAAATGTGCCGTGGAGAAGTCATCCATTATACTGGCCACCTGGCCTCCAGGATACAGGTGGAACATGTATGTTTCTGTGTGTGTCCGTGTGTATAACTGTGCATGATGCAAAAAAACTATACTAATGAGGAAAATGAGTACCACTACCAAAACAGGCACTCTACTGTATTCTACGACTCTCTAACATACATATCCTGTATCAAGTTCTACTTATTTCCTGTTTGAATTAAGCTGTGATTCAGAGGCCAGTGATCCTGTTGCTGCTCCTGAACCTCATCACCAGACTGTTCATGGGTCCACTAGTACAAAGGCAAAATGACAGAGTATCCTGTTAGCCCACACTGGGGCTGACGTGCATTGAAAAACTCCCTAGTCATGTTCAGTCCAGTAGGAAATGTTGACTGTCCCTTTGTGTGTATGTCCGGTTGGTTTACTGACTGAGCGGCTTGCCGGTTACTGTGTCATATGGGATACACATTTGAATGTGGAGGTCTGCCAGTAGATACTTTAATCCAGCTGGAGACAATCGTACTTCAGCACCGTTCAAAAGAAGAAGAAAAAAGATGGCTGACGTTATCAGATGCTAATGGTAGGAAGGATCATTTCGTGGACCTCCTCTGGCTACTATACTTGAGGAATTACTGCACCTCTGTCATTCTAGTTTTCCTGACTGTCTCAGACAAATTATTCTGGATGAGTGCGGATGCCAGGCTGTATGCTAGGCTGTTTCCTCGGTTACATCTTGCCAGGTATATAGGTTGCATGCAAGAATGATGGCTGTTTTCCAGGTTGTGTGGCATTTGGTTGTGGGTTAGGTTCAAGGCTGTTGCCATCAATGCAAGGCTGTGTGTTGTTATTTAGGCTGCAGCCTGCATGCTACATTGTAGGCTAGGCTAAATGCTAGTCTTACAGCTAGTCTGTTTGCTGAAGGCATGGCTGTATGCAAGGCTGCAGGCTGTATGCTAGATCATGCCAGAAAATTATATGTTAAGGAGTGGATGCTAGTCTGTAATGTGTGTGTTCCGTCGTAAACGGTTTGCTCAGAATTATGCCATGTGCTAGACTGTCCCCTTCCAGGAAATGATTAATCTTGTTTCAGTAGTCACTAATAGAGAGAGGGAGTATTACGTTTTATAAATAAAAACGCATAGTCTGAATTCCAGTGACAGAGAGGGATAATGAGCTGTTTTGATGTGACAAGTAGAGAGGGGGATTTAACTAAGGTAGTCAGCTGTGCTGAGCTGCTATGTTACAGGTCAATTCCCTCACAGACACGGGTTCACACACGCACGCACACAAACCCACATACAGACATACACACGTTCCCACACAAACACATGCATACACATACGTATACGCGTACACATACGTACACACGCAGGCACAAATATAACACCACACTGCACACACATAGCGCCCTTGTCTGTCAGCTCGCTTCCTGTTCCCCGCCAACCCTCCTGACCCCTGTGCATGAGCTGATTGATACCCCCACATATGCTCTGAGAGAATTCTGATGAGGCAAAGTACAGAGAACTAATGCGAATGAATCAACTGTGAAGTAGCATTATATCCAGATCATTAAAATTTACATGTGGTCCTTAGGAAAGGAATGATCTCTGTGTGTGTGTGTGTGTGTGTGGATAAGGGTGGGGGCACATACACACATCCGCTGTGTGTGTGCGTGCCTGCATGAGTGTGTGTGTATGCAGCTCCCCAGAGGAGTGAGTGACAGACAGAGAGAGCGTGGTGGTACGTTCATTCACATTGAAGGGGAGATCACAGTGGAACATGGCAGCCGTTGTCACAAAGAGAGAGATTTGTGTCTCTACACTGATGTTACTGTCCTGTTTTACTGTACTGTCCTGTCACCACTGAAAAACACACCGTCAAGACAAATGAGCACGCGGGCTAGACTGAAAGAGAAAGAAAGGGCCGATAGGAGGGGAGAGGGGAGAGGAAGGAAGGAGGAGACGGTGAAGGAAATAGGGCGAGACAAGAGAAAGATTGGGCACTAGAAAAGAAGAAAGAGAAAGCAAGAGCAGGAAAGACGGGGAGACGGGAGAAGATGAAGGAGGAGCGATGGACGGGATGGGGAAAGTCGCAGCAGAGACGTTTAATGGGCTGCTCGTCCCATTGCGGGCTCCTCCTTAATTGCACCTGCCACCACACCCCGCACACCTGCACCACCTGAATCTCTCCTCCGCCCCTCCTCCATTTGGCAGAGAGGATGGGATTTGTGTTGACATCTCAGAAACTCCCCGGGGATCACATGACCGGCTCTGCTGGTAGGAGGTAATGGGGTCACGCCCCCAGTCAAAAGTCTATTCATAAGAATCAATAGATACGCCAGGAGAGAGGTGCATGGTGACAGTAGACAGGCACATGCACATGTACAGAGACACACACATACAGTACCTGAAGGCAAAAGGAAGAATTATAGCAGGATACCCTACTTTAGATGCAGCCTTTCCATAGGGTTTGGAGAGAAGAAATTATTATGGCTGCCTGACAGGTGATAAACACACACACACACACATATATGTGTGTGTGTCCCACATGTGTGTATATATACATCCATGTATATACATATATATAATGTACGTGTGTGTACATATATTTTTTTTTTACTCTCACCTAACCCTCCACAGCCAGTCTTATTCGTCCAAGCTCAGGTCCTTTATATGTGTATACACATGTACCCACTCTCCAAATAAATGTGCGTATGTATCTATATATATGTATACACACTTACAGTGGCATTTGCCATTTTAGATTCTTTAAAAAAAAATTTATCTTAAGTGTGTTTGTGGTTTGTTATAGGACATTTTATGTACTTTTGTCATTGTTTTCAAAGGTATCTTGTTTTGCTAGAGGAAGCAGCAGTTGTGTAATTGCATATTTCACTGTTTCGTCTCCCAAGTAAACTGCTTCAAAATGGACCAGGCAGCGTGTTTTTTGACAAGACCACCTTTTTCCTATGTCAACCCTAACCCTAACTATGTCAAACAGGTTGATATTGGAGAGTGTGACAGCTGCCTTGTGAGGTGTCTAAATAGTTTGTTTATTCCCATATTACTTTTACAGTGTCGGCATAAATGTTCTAATAGAAGACACTGACTTCTAACCCATTAATATAAATGTCTCTAAAGGTTGTACAAGTAGGTACAACACAAACACACATGACCTCTAACACACAACAGGTAAGACAGACAAAAGGTGGAAGGAACATGAGAGGAGACTGGTGCCACAGGGACACGGAGGGAATACATGACCTGGACAACTCCAGCAGAAGATCACTTTCAAATGATCAGTGTGACTGATAAGGTCTGTCTGTCTGTCTGTTTGTCTTTCTCTCCCTGTCTGTCTGTCAGTCTGACCACTCAGTCTGACCAGTCTGTCTGATTGTGTGCCCGATCGGACTTTAATGAGTCAGGCTGAGATTATGTGTCCCCCACTGCTTACCAAAACCCTGGGGATGCTGGGTAATTGAGCATGAGCAGGGTGATGATCTGGTGTTATCCCTTCTTAGGGTAGAGGCTGGGAGCAGGTGGTTAGAGGCTAGGAGCAGATGAGTGGGGGGCTGCAGTGAGAGGCTTATAGCAGGTGGGTAGAGGCTGGGAGCAGGTGGGTAAAGGCTGCACTAAGAGGCTGGGAGCAGGTAGGTAGGTAGGTAGGTAGGTAGGTAGGTAGGTAGGTAGGTAGGTAGGTAGGTAGAGATTAAAGTAAGAGGCTAAGACCAGGTGGGTAGAGGCTACACTAAGAGGCTGGTAACAGGAAGTCAGGTAGAGGCTAGAAGTAGGTGGGTAGAGACCAAAGTAAGAGGCAAGGAGCAGGTGGGTAGAGGCTGCAGTGAGAGGCTAGGAGCAGGTGGGTAGAGGCTGCAGTGAGAGGCTAGGAGTAGGTTGGTAGAGGCTGCAGTGAGAGACTGGTCGCAAGAAGATGGAATCCAACCAGATGGAAGCTAATATGAGGCTCAAAGAATGTAAGTGCCTTGGGAGATGACTACAAGAGAGTAGGAGCAGTCATTCAGCTTCCAGGAGTTAAGTGACTGGAAAGAGGGAACCAGTCAGCCAGAGCCAGCTGTGATGATTAGCTCATTCCGCTAATCTGTGCCGGTATCAAGTAGACTGATGAGAGAACCGACAGGTCAAAAGAGGAAAGGCAACTGAGAGAAGTCTCTCACGTGCATTAAAACCTCTTAGCATGTAAAAGCACTTACAGAACAGTGATTTCATAGCTGAAATCACGTTGAAGTGTGCGTTCAAGACATCCTTGTGGTTACCCCGTCAGCACACCTGCTCGGCAGTGTGCTGGTGTAATGTAGCCATGTAAAGCTGTAATGAAAATTCATGATGAGAGCATGTTAACGGCATTAGCCAGTCTCCCAAGCTCCTCCACATGAATAAAATACAATGAAAAAATGAGAAACTCATTTTGATGCCTAATTATTTCTGGACTTGACAGCCTAGTAGCAGCACAGCCAGTGTGTGTGTGTGTGTGTGTGTGTGTGTGTGTGTGTGTGTGTGTGTGTGTGTGTTGTCTGTGTGTGTGCAACCATTTGAGTGCCTCTGCATTAGTGTGGGTGTGTACATATGTGTGTGTGTGTGTGTGTGTGCGTGTGTGTGTGCGTCTTGCTGAGCAGATGCTTAGAAAGCAAGGCATTCGTTACAAACCTTAATGAGAACATGCAATCCAACACAGGCGCCCCTGGAGTCTTTGGTATCCGGTTTTGCTCCGACACCTTCTACGACACGTGCGCGGTCAAAGCGGACGCACTGTTAGACAGAACAAGCTCTTCCTCTCGTTCCCTCGGACTCGTCAGCCTACTGACGTGAACTGTCGGCAGGACAAAGAGCAGGCTCACGGACGCAGCATTGTGGTGAAACGATGTGAACCTTACACCAGGATGTGACTGGCGGACCCACTTCTGGTTTTACGCTCAGAAAGCTTGTCATCACCGCATGTCATGTGCGCAATCAACTGCAGGTGTGGTAATTGTAGTTCCAGGCTTTCCACATGAATACTGCTTGCATTCACAGACCCGGAGACACATGCTACATGCTAAATATCATTGCCGATGCTTATATACCTGCATGTTGTGCAATAGCTGCCACCCTCTTAGCTAGTGAGCTGGGGATGGTGGGGATGATCTTCTTCACCAAAGATTTCGATTGGTTAAAAATATGGCTTCCATTGAAAATGATTCCTGTCCAACAGGGGATAATATATCCTATGCTCCCTGCTATGTTATTGTATGTACTTGTGCCAAGCTGCGCTCCAAGATAGGGAGTTCCCCCTTGGATATAACCAAACCAATATTTTTTTCTGTTGAAATGAATCGTTAATAATGTGGCCATGGCAAAACAGGTCATTGTAGAATTGCCCCTGCGGCACAAAGCCTAAACACACTCGGTCAAGGTGCTGGGGACTGGTGCATTCTGGGAGGTTGTTGAGGTGGATGCAACAGGTGAGGGCGTCCCTTATTTGCGTCGTTGGGACACTGGTTGACTCTCGCACATCCATCCGACGACTGCAACGGTACGTGTTGCGCTGATCCGGGAACTAGCCCGCGCCAAGGCTCAGGTCCAGGACATGGACTCGCTGTTTGGAGTGACAGCGCCTGTTCTGATTCAGAGAGAAGAGAATCGCATAAAACGAAGACGAAGGCTTGTGGTAATGAGGATCGAGAGCTGAGGTTTCTCTCTGACTCAAGAGAGGCCATATCAGGATAATGAAGGGCTGGCCTGTGGCATCCTTATCATAGATAATAGGAAGCACCTGTGAACCACAAGGAACTGTGTGTGTGTGTGGTTGTACCCATGCACGTGTGTTTGTGTCCATGTGTGTGTGTTTGTGTGTGTGTGTGTGTGTGTGTAATCAACCCCAGGGGACTGATTGAATCCTTCCTGCTCCTGATGGAGTCTCGCTCCAGAGAGCACAGCGCAGGATAACCCACATCCCAATCTCCAGGATTATAGAAGGAATGAGGCTAGAATGGAGTTGTCCGGATGTTCCCCATTGGCTAATGATTGTCCTGATCCTGGCCACATTAACCTCTGATTGGTTAAATAGACATTATTAGAGATCCCAGCCGGGACGAGAGAGGATATTACCAAAGAAAACCCAGGGAAGAGAGGGATTCTGTGGAGAGGAAGGTGGGGGCAGGTGGAGGGGGGAGGTGGAGGGGTCGCCTTGACAATGAAAGTGCAATTGTGCCATTTCATTCCAGTTGGGACACAATGAGGAATGAGATTAAGCTCAATTTGGACCTGTTTAAGATCTCCTCACCTCTGTCTGGGCTGTCACACACACTTCAACACACAAACAGATGCACACAATCCTCTCTCTCTTTCTCTCTCTCTCCTCTTTATAACTGCCCCCCCTCACACACACACACACACACACACCCAAGCCCACACTATGTCAGCCACCCCCCCAGGGAAATCAGGCCTCTCTAGGCAGGTCAGTGGTGCTCCATGTATATATTCATGGACTTAATCTGGCTGCATTTCGGAGGTTGCTGCAAAAAGAAAGGTATTTAATTCACACAGTCCTCGTTTGGGCTGTACAGCCTAGCACTGCGCAGAGGAGAACCCCTTCCCAGCTTTCCTAGCCGGGCCTTCACCCCCTGCAATGCGCGTTCGCGTGCACGCAGCGTGCATGGGCGCCGGGTACGTACGGCGGCGTGGCGTTCCGAAAACGCGTGCGTGTCTCTCCATGGAGCGCAGGGTGTGAGGAGTTCATTTCCATGGTGCATGGATATGCAGGAGTGTAGCGTGAACTTTTACAGTGGCAGCTGACTGGGTGGAGGGAGGGAGCCGCACCAGCAGATGCTGCCTATGTATTAAGCAGATGAATTATTAAAACATGCTTGACAGATGAAAAGTGGGTCCTCAGGCTATAAAGGAAAATGTTTATTCTTCTGCCACAGACTGGAAAGCTGCAGGCTTCAGCTGGCTGAGCGTCGAGCTGTTCAATGAGGAGAGTAAACACAGCGCAGGGCTGCAAGACACAGGAACCACGGACACGTAATTCTTTATGTCCGTCTGGATAACCTGTGCGCTGTGATCAGTGTGAAATGTGATTTTAGTTGAACATGGGCAGATTTGTGTACTTGTTTGTTTGTGTGTGTGTGTGTGTGTGCCTGTCTGTCTGTCCTCAGGCTGAAGGCTACTGTAGCATACAAAGGTAAATACACTGGATACGTATTCTGTTTAGGAACATGAATTCTGCTACTTCTACTTCCCAGCACCTAGTCTTCTCCATAATTTTTCGTCTGTGTGTGTGTGTAGGTCTGTGTGTGAGAAAGAGAGAAAGAAAATGGTGAGGCTATCTGCCAATAGTCAAACAGAGGGAGTGATTTGGCTTCCTGTTCTAGACTAAAAGAGGAAGATGTATTGAATCTCTGCACTGGATGTCTCTGGGAACCTTGAGTATGGAGAAAGGACGACTCACACGTTTGTCGTTCAACCTCTGCTGCGGAAAACTTCAAGCTCCAGATCATTCTTCCAGATCATTCTTCTGGTCGTTACGGCCATGTCGTCCATGTCTAGGCTGCTTTCCTGTCAAACGTACAGCGTTTTATGTCGCTCTTCCACCACAGCATGATCTTGACCGACAAGGAGACAGGAAAGGAGGCACATTGAGAGTGGCATTTAGTGTATGTCTTTTGAGCCAGTGACTCTTGTCTAATTGTCTTTTAATGTCATGACAGAGCAACTCGTAAGTTTGCGTATTTTCATAAGCCTGGCCGAAACGTTGCAAGCTCACCACATATGACACTTCACACATAAATAAACATCAAGCGGTCCCTTCCCCCAAAGCCACATGCGGACACAGGTTGCATCTTCCTTCCTCACTCTCCCCCTCCCACTCCCACCACCACCACATGCAGACACACGTCAACACCCGCTCCCAGGGGAGAGGGTCTCACATGGACATGATGATGGTTCATTCTACGAGGGTTTAGTAACAGCCCACAGGAGTCGCCCTGGGTGAGAACCAGACAGCCCTCTTCCTGAGGCAGGGTTACATCCTGACCTCTTCACAGCCGGTGGCAGGCCAGCAGAAGGGCGGGGCTAGCCGGTCAGTCAGGGGGATGAAGAATGCTGATCCAAATGCAATCGTCGCTTAAAGTTTCGAATGCAATTCCAGGCGAGGTCAACAGAACGGAACGGAGCGCGAGACAAGGAGGAACGGGAAGCGGAACGAGGTTTTGCGGTTGCAGGAGCTCATTTTCCTGATGTTGTAATACCGTGCGATCCTGCCGTGCGTTCTCCCGCCGCCCCCGCTTCTTCTGACACGCTCCTGTTCTTTCTACACCGCAAAGCGGTCCATTTTCCCCCCATCAAAACAACTTTGGCACTGGAGTGTCAGAATGTCTTTGGTCTTTACCTTCAGCTTTTGACAGGGCAGAAGAGAGAGAGGGGAGAAGGAGAGACTGAGACGGAGTAAAGGGAAGTGAGGGGGGATAGAGAGATAGTGTGTGTCAGAGAGGGACGGAGAGAGAGACAGAGAAACAGAGGGGGAGCGAGAGAGAGACAGAGAGAGAAACAGACGGGGAGAAAGAGAGAGACAAAGAGACAGAGAGAGACAGAGAGAGAGAGAAAGAGAGAGAGAGAGAGCAGGAGAGGGGGGGAGAGAGAGAGAGCCAGAGCAAGAGAGACAG
>BROE01000022.1:15710748-15788237 GCA_036571765.1 Plecoglossus altivelis
CTGTGTAACAGCTGAAAGAGACCAGCTGCGGCGACTTGGGAATCGATGACCTTCAATCAGCTGGGCCTGTGCCTCCACTGGCCCAGTCCTCTAGGTAGAGGTCAGATCATAGTCACAGAAAAGACGAGAATTGACCTGAGAATAACGAATTCCGTATTTGTCGTGTTGAAAGCTAGCATGTTATAATCTAAGCATCAACACAGATTAGGCTCTGATACATGTTTCGTGAGTTTTTCCAGCCTAGAAGTATCTTATATAGGGTCTGACATGTCTCCCTGGGCTTAAATTGAAAAGCTCTGTGAACAAACATGTGACCATGGTCCGGACGAATCAATTTAGCCCACTAAACGAACAATTCCCTGCCACTGGTGGCCTCCAAATACAGGCTTCCAGAAATGGGTTGACCGTGCGCTGACATCACTCTGGTCCAGTCAATTAAGTTGTGTTAGACAATCTATCAAGTCCATTTCACACATACGTTCTGCCTGTATTACAACAGCATGACACACCTGCTCGTTTTCCCTCTACGAGCACAGCCGATGTGTGTCCGGACGTGACCCTCTGTCTCCTTGGCAACAGTGCTGGACATCATATTTAATTGGCCCGGGATCTTTATAGCTGAAAGGCTACGGAAAGAAGAAAGACCTTATCATGTCTGTCACTGTGTGTGTGTGTGTGTGTTTGTGTGTGTCATAGTAGGTCCCATGTTACCAAAAGCATAGAGCAGGTGTTTCAGTAATTGTCCTTAGATCATCTGGCAACTGTTGCTTTCAAAAGAGACTAGGGAAATGTACTACATGTGTGTGTGTGCCTGTGTATGTATGTGTGATTAGTATTTGTATTAGTATTTGACCAAATCCCTGTATCTCCTTAATTTTTCCACCCGTACCCCTTCCCTCCCCCCTCCACACACACACACACACACACACAGACACACACACACACATTACTGGGTGCCTGCAAACCAAAACAGGGTCCAAACAGTATGAGAGTCAGTTGTGACTAAGTGTCCTGTTGCTCAGCTGCACAGTGTAGCAGTCTCCTCCCCCACTGGCCTACAGGGAACCCCTGGGAGACGGTCTAGCTGAACCACTGCTCCAACGGGAGCCCCTCCCACCAGGCCGACACGGAGAATAGTTCCTCCATCTGATTGAGTCACACCAACTGTCCTGTTCGACATGGCCCCAGACCAAGACCTTTCACTCAGCTTCAAAGGTCAGGGGTCAGGTTACACACACGCACAATCACAGATGCAGACACACCCACATCCAGCCTCAAACTTAGCTAGGTGACCAGGCGGCAGATCAGAGGTCATGTGAAATAGGTGTTGACAGCCCCTCAAAGCGAGGCGGTGAGTGATATACAGGGTGGACCTCGGAGGGGTTGCAGCGCGAGAGGGATGGATTTGGTGCTGCACCAGCAGGTTATTTTTAAGCTTGAATCAATCCGCCAAACACACAAGCAGATCCCGACGCACACGCAAACACAGATGTCACCCAAAAGCCACAGATCAACAGCTTGCGTGCACCTGTAAAGCTTCTGTTGATATGTCACATCTATAAATGCCTGCCATTGGCTGCCTGTAGAGTATTCCTACACACAACGGCAGTTCACACCTTATCTCAGGATGCATGCACCAGAGGAACGCGCTAACGACAGGGACTGATTTAGCGTAGGTTAGCTGTTAGTCTTTGTTAGGGGCTTTGTGTTACATGACAAATACAAGCAACCCAGGCTAAATGTACTGAAGCTTAAAACCCTTGACTGTCACGCAATTAAGAGAAAGATAATGTGTCTGCCTCGTGGTTATGATATGTTAATGTAGTCTGTTGTTTGTTGTTCATCACGTCTAATTTACACAAAAGCCTTCAAATCCAAACACAGTGAGGGAGTGAACTGAGAGGCAGGTCTAGGTGTCTCCACAGTGGGTTGTCTTTATTACCATTGAAATCTATTAGCATAATTGTCATCTTTTACTGTATCTTGTCTCTTTAACATCAATTTGGTTGTATTTTTAGATCCACTGGCTACTTGAAATTCAACGCACTAATGAAATGGACATCTCAGCTCCCATTACGAGGTACGCTGGCGTCTTCTCCACAACGTGGTGTAAAAAAAGTACACGCCAAAATACTGAGGCATGATGTACTCACACACACACACTTTCAGAAACACACTGCTGCCAGAGAGAGCTGTTGTTTTGCATGAGTGTTTTAGAGAGCACTGAAACACCGAATCTGCATCTGTAGGAGCGTCGAAGAAACGTTGACACGTCTGTTTCAGCTGTCTCTCCTCTGGGTTTCAGCTGTCTCTCCTCTGGGTTTCAGCAGCAGATCAACGTGAAATCCACAGAATGCAGCAAAGGTGGATCGTGCAAAACTTGATAGAGAAAGAAACAATGTGGTCGCTTCTGAGCATTGTCCATGATATGGGCCCACACTGCATGTACATCAACACACTTAAGGTTGAATGGTACATGTCTTCCCATGTGACTGTCCTTCTGATTTATCAAGCCTTCACCTCACAAGTCAACTAAACCTAACCCTTAAGTAACTTCTTGGTACCGATAATAGCTTAACTTTCAGCCATTACCCATCAGTATTGTTTTAAAGTGTTGTATTTTCTAACCTCTATCTAATCTACAAATTGCAATTGAATCTTTTTTTATAAGAACACACAAGGACGCAGACGTAAACGCATGGACTATACTGTAGGAATAAGGAAGAGTTTAGCAGAGCAACAAGGGAGTGAAAGTCAGAGAGAGAGAAAGAGAGAGAGAAACAGAGAGAGAGAAAAAGAGAGAGAGAGAAAAAGAGAGAGAGAAAGAGAGAGAGAAAAAGAGAAAGAGAAAGAGAGAGATAGAGAGAGAGAGAGAGAGAGAGAGAGAGAGGGAGAGAGAGAGCAAAAGAGAGAGAGAGGGAGAGAGAGAGCAAAAGAGAGAGAGGGAGAGAGCAAAAGAGAGAGCGTGAGAGAGAGAGCGACAGAGGGAGCGGGAGAAAGAGAAAGCATCAGAGCCACAGCGAGAGCGAGAGAGCGATGGTGGGAGAGATAATGACCTATCTGATTGATAATCAATGGCCTCTTGCTCCCCTCGTCTCATGTTCTAGGTTTAGGGTTCTCTTTTAATGTCGCTCGCCACTGCGCTGACCTCATTAAAAGATCTGGTTACCCTCAAACAGCTTTTTAATTTAGCCTAATGATTTTGTGCATTCTAGATCAGATCCATGGAACACCCCAGGGAGCCTGCCTGCTCTTCAAGGTGCCTTTATAGGCAGATGAGATGCTCTTGGCTACATTGTTATTGTTACCATCTTTTCTCTGCTGTTTGTCTGCTTTTTATTGTAATTTCTCTTTCTTTTTTGGGGTGTTGGTGGTGGTGGTGGTGGTGGGGGGGTGTATTGGGGGGGTGGCAGTATTTATAATCTAATTTACTTTGTAGATCTTCTGAGGACCCGCCCACCAACCCCCACCTATTTTAGTAGTGTTCAGCACAGTAAACATACTGTATATCAGTTCACAGATGATAAACTGCCATGGAAACTGTCAGAAACCCTCTAATGTCCGTTAATTGGCAATTCAGATAATAAATCTACATTAAATAAATCTTATATCTTACAGACACAAGAGGATGCCTTACAATAATGTCCTAAGATGTGTGAATGCATCCTATTCATTTGACACATATACAGAAACACATACACACAAACAAACAGACAAACTGGACTGCTTTCTACATACTACGACTGTCATACAAAGACAGTGAGGGTGACTAAAACGCAGTTCTGTCAATGTCTTTGGAGATGTGAATGGTTGCACATGAACTAAGTGAAGTGAAATTCAGGCTTTCATGTTCAAATACACAAACAGATATAACCACAACACACACCCAGATGTAACAGCCCCCCACACACACTCCACATACATACACACAAACACACACCAGCAGCCTCCAATGGTTGAATCTTCGACAGTGTCTGGTCCTGAACAGCAGTGATCTAGGCTCATCTCTACATGATAGCTGTCTGTCAGCAGTGTGTTAAGCCTTGAATTATTCAGCCCTGCACATGTTAGGAAGCCTCTAAACACCCACGACACAACGCCAGGCAAATCGCTTTCATGCACCGAGTGACGCGTTGACACCCTCGCAGAAACGGACTCTCAGAATCAATGAATAAGTAAACCCGTAAATAAATAAATCAAACCTAAGCCAAACAAACAAAATCAGGAGCGGAGTCGGAATAATGATGTAATTTAACGCTCAGCTTCAATCCCAATCAAATAAAAAAGGAATCTTAATGTCTATGCCAGCGTTGATGAGCTGCCACTCTGTAATAGCGGTGTTAGATGATAGTAGCAGCAATATGCCTGACAATCTGTGCATTCCCAGTCTGGTTCAGCTGCCAATCACCCAGCCCAGCTCTGCTGTATCTATTAGAGATGCTCTTCTGGGGAACTGATGGCTTTGCATTGCACGAGAATCTATCAGGGTTGTGTGTGTCAGGGTGTGCGTGTGGGTGTGCCAGCTTGTGTTCATGTCTGCATGTGTGTTTGTGTGTAGTTGTGTGTGAGAGAGAGTGCATGTGTGCGTGGGAGTGTGTGTGAGTGCGTGTGTGTGTGCATGTACATGAGTGTGTGTGTGTCTGAGTGTGTGTGTGAGTGTGTGCGTGCGTGAGTGTGTGTGTGTGCATGAGTGTGTGTGTCTGAGTGTGTGTGTGTGGTGTGTGTCTGTGTGAGTGTGTCTGTGTGCATGAGTGTGTGTGTGTGAGTGTGTGTGTGTGTGTGTGTGTGCGTGCATGCATGATTGCATGTGTGCGTGTGTGAGTGTAGTCGCTCTGTATGCGTGTCAGAGCTCTTGGGCCCTGTAGTCACCAGTGAGTGAGTTCTCAACAGTGTTGTTTCCCATTGCGGAGTGAGGCCGAGGCCTCCTCAGCTTAACACAACATCACACACAAAGTGGGTAAACACTGTTTGACATGTTTTCAATATGATTACATTAGAACAAGCAGCGTTTGATTGAAAAGCTAATATTCAAGCCATGCAAATCATCAATCACGGGGAAAGGCCTATTAATTATTCAATAAAACAGTCTAATTCAAGAATCAATGTAGGAGAGCGGGGCGTGGGACTCTGGGCTCCCAGCAGAGAGGGAAGAGCGGGTAATATAAAGGAATAGGGAATTAGCCCTCTCTCTGAGCTGTGGCTCGCCTCATCCCAAGCTGTCAAAAACAACTGGCACTCCAACGTTTCATCTCTCAAGTTTAAAGATGACTTTGGAAACACTTCATTTTTCCCTCAACTGAAGTCGTTAGCTCTTTGTTCCTCATTAGGTTTCTCTTTTCTTTCTCTGTCTCATTCGCGCTGGTAGCCCTCCTCTGTGTCTCGGCTCTGGTCCCTTCGACTCTGCCCCCCCACCACCACCACCACCACCACCACCACCGCCCCACCACCCCAGCGCCTTACCCCGCCCTGCCGTTCCCCCCGCCCCACCCCGCTCCCCCTTTTCCCGTGCTCCGCTCCCTTCCTTGGAAGTCGTCATCGTTATAGCTGTTAAGACCTCCTTGCTCCGGCCGTCTGAAGTTTGGAATTGTGCCCTCTGATCTTCGGCAATTACCAGCTGAGCCAAATGTCTTCCCTGGGAATACATTATTTACGTACAATTAAACGAACTCATCAGCGGACTCGTCGGTGCGCTGCAGCGGGCGCAGGGGTAGCACGCGCAGTCTGCCCGGGTGCTGTAACGAAGCCAGGCCCGAGCGACGACCCGGCTTAATCTCAAGTAATACAAAGACCTCTGGTGTTCTGGAGGCTGAGCGGCGCTCCTCAAAGGTGTCTTCCCAGCCTTCATTATCCACTGGGACATCAGGAGAGCCCACCACCGGTGCTTCAAACAGCTTTAGGATCCATTATTAATGGATTAATGCCCAATAGCCCCTGATGATCTTGGGCTGTCTTGAGAACTTGTGGATCAGGAAGCCTTTTCTTTTGTGGAGCAAAGTCTGTCCCTGTTAGCGAAGGAGTTTGTCTGCCGTGATGTGGTTATACATCCCTATCAGTCTATTCCCAGTAGCCCGAATGGTACGGCTCTGTCTGTTTTGGGGTATTGTGTTTGAATGGACCAGTTCTATTTGTATATTGGGAACCATGTAAATGGGACAGTTTTTCAGGTTCAAACGTCAAAGAGGTTAAAATACAATTCATTTCCACCAGACCAACAGGCTAAACCAACAGAGACCACAAGCAGTCAATAAGGAAGATGACTCGTCAATTTCGAGAGAAATAGAGGGAGAATCAGTGAGATGTGCAGTTTTTGTAAACAGCCAAGCATGATTATGAAAAGATAACCAGTTTTTCGGATGCAGCATGACCCTCGCAAACATGATTTTCTTCCAGCTTGCTTAGAAAGAGCTTTACACAGGGATGCATGCAAGGTGAGTTTACTCCTAGCAATGCAAAGTGTCTTTAGTTTGTCCATGCAGTGACACGTCTGAGCCAGGACTCGCACAGACGTCCACACGCAGAGGTGGTGGGAACAGGGGAGGGGATCCTTTCTCCTCATGTTCAACAATACTCTGACTGTCAACAATCAGCCATAAATTAGCAGCCGCAGCCTTCATTCTATTTACTATCCTAATTACCTCCCAGGGGGTTGGCGCCAACTCACTCCGCTGCATGGTACGCTAACACACACAGGCCCCGTCGCTCCAGTGTGCATTTGCAGTGGCGTGTGTGTGCGTGTGTGTGCGGCGGGGAGGGGGAGCACCCAGTTGCTTGTCTGTGCATACTTTGCTGTGTGTGCAAGGGTAGATGTGTGTGCGCGCGCGTGTGTGTGTGTGTGTGTGTGTGTGAGAGGGAGAGAGGGACAGAGACTGAGACAGAGAGAGAGGGGGGAAAGGGAGAGAGAGGGGGAGAGAGAAGGGGGAAAGGGAGAGAGAGGGGAGAGAGAGAGAGAGACAGGGAGAGAGACATTCTTTTATTGTGATATCAATCAAGAGCAGTAAAAGTCCGCCTTCCTGAAATATAAGGGATTCATGACATGAGTATTGACTGACTGAATTGACTGAATGACTGAGTGACTTACTGAACGACAAGATAATCAAGCAAGTCACTGCGCTGCACATCTGCTGCTCAATCATGGAGATACATAAGAGCGGAAAGAAGGACAGAGAGAAAGGGACAGATCAGAGAGTCAGTGGGGAGACAGAGACCAGGGGGAAAAGACAGACTCTGTGGCAGGGATGAAAGAGAGGAGGAGGGGAACCAGGGAGACAGAGAGGAGACAGAGGAAGGGAGAGATACCAAAGACAGCAGAGACAGAGACACAGAGACAAGGAGACACAGGCAGTGACAGCCACATGAAATCTTATCTCCATTTTTGACAATGGGGGGAAATATCTGAAGAGCAGAGAACAGAGGGAGGAATTTAACTACTTTCATCTTGTCATAATTATCTCCATGAAGAGACATGAAAGGGCGAATGTGTGTTTTCTGTTTATAAATTAGAGAACAAGGACTGGCTCTGACAACTTCCATGGCATTTTTCCTCTGTCCATGGACTAATGATCCCCTCGCTACTTCTATTTCAGCTGCTGATGAGAATAAAGAACCGATGAAAACAGCAATAAAAAATTACACTAAATGCAATTTAACAAATGAATGTGGAGCAGAAATGTCACATTGTACAGAATGCGATTATTTAAAGGCAGCCCTACTATCAAAGTCCTCCATATCAAAATGCTTGGCTCTTACATTGCAATAACAGCTGTACCCAAACCAGGCTCCGTACAAGCACATTAATAGCCAATACTTCAAAAAACGTTTTTTAAAAAACAAGCACAACCTGTTGGATTCTTGCCTCTTGGACTACATGATCCCATCAACAGAATTTGGCTATAAACAGTAGTATCAGTGATCGATACTTTCCTGACATAATGTTCATAATGACATCATGTTCAACCACCCTCTGTATTGTCAACCTCAAGCAGGCTATAAGAATGACTTATGTGGGTGAGCATTAGCAACGTAGCATTCAAGCCTTTCTCAAGCTTGTTAGGCCCTCCAGACCATATTGATGGTGATCATGGCCTGACACATCTTGACCTAGCCTAACCCGTCGTAGCTTATTCTCAACCACTCCAGCCCATATTCAGTCCAGGCCCAGTCTAACCAAGCCTGGACCGGCCAATTTAGCTGGCTGAGCTCTTACCAAGCTGTTTACAGTCAACACAGGCCTACCAGAGGGTTGTGTCTCTGAAACAAACACATACTGGAATGCAACGGTAGCCCAAATATATGTAATATGGAACAGACTAGACAAGAAAAGAATAGAAAATAATCAAATCTAGAAAGATTTCTGGTGTCGTCTGGTGTTTAGTGACAGCATTAGCGAAACCAGACCAAAACATTTGTCTTAAAGTCTTACACTCATCAATCAAAGACTAGTTAGAGAGAGAGACACACCGAGACACAGATGGGGGAGAGAGGGAGAGAGAGAGAGGGAGGGAGACAGAGAAAGAGAGGGTGACAGAGTTTCTGTGTACCACCAAAGGCCATAGTATATGAATGTTACAAGTAAGTAAAAAAAAAAAAGCAATACCAATTTTCAGTCTCAGACATCATGATCCATACAGTCCGAGTTAATCTGTCTGAACTTTTTGCCCTCTGTGGCCCCTCTGACCTTTGACCTCTGAAGGGGGCAATGCAGGTCACTCCTCTACGGTGGCCCTGAAGTGCAAAAGACACCCACTAATACAAGTACATCATCCAAAGGAAAACACTCCCCCCGAATAGGATGACTTGGATGCAGTCACCAACACAAGATAAGATATTGATCAACAGACGTACAAAATGCGACCATGACAGAGTTACATGCACTAAGACAATTGTTTGGCTATCAGAGCACGTGAAAGTATTAATGCAAAAGTACAAGTTGCGTGTTCAACGTAAAAATGGATAGCCAAACAAGTATTTTGATCACTGTGATTTGCATACCCACCAAAACGAGTTGGTGGGCGCGCGTACGGTTGGGTGTATTTTGCACCAATAGAATGCTTCGGTCACTCTCTCCGCCTCTCCTGCCTCACTTCCTCCACCCTACCGCAACCCCTCCACCCCTTTTTGCCGTTCAAATCCAGAGTCAGCTGAACGGGTTGAAGAGAAGCCACCTAGAGACAGGTGGGTCATCACCCAGCGGTCGCAAGCATACGAGCGCTACCAACTCTCCACGTCAAAGTTGTCGAGAACATTAGACTAGCAAGTATGAAAATGGCAAGAACACAAACAGCTCAAGGTTACTTTCTTCTGCGAGCATCACAATATTTTCTCTCTCTGTTTCTCTCTCTCTCCCCTTTTCTCATCTCTTTCTCTCCTGTCCCCTTTCTTTGTAACATTAATTGCCGCATACAGGAGAAGGGTAATCACTTGTGAAACCAGGGCATGTTGCACTTTTTCGCCCTGAGTGTGAATCATAAACAGCTTGGTCCTTCTCTCCATCTCTCAGCAGGTAGAGAGAGGGGAGAGAGAGAAAGAGGGAGAGAGAGAGAGAGAGAGAGAGAGAGAAAGGGAGAAAAAGAAAGAGAGGGAGAGAGAAAGAGAGAGGGAGAGAGAGGGAGAAAGAAAGAGAGAGAGAGAGAGAAAGGGAGAAAAAGAAAGAGAGGGAGAGAGAAAGAGAGAGGGAGAGAGAGGGAGAAAGAGAGAGAAAGAGAGAGAGAGAGAGAGAGAGGGAGAGAGACAGAGGGAGAGAGAGAGAGAGGGAGAGAGAGGGAGAGGGAGAGGGAAGCTGACAGCGGGTCTTGACATGGACATTAAATCATGGCCCGGAGGAATCCTCCATCCAGGCTCCTGACAGGAAGGCTGTCATCACGGTCAGACCACTTCCTGTGCCTCCTGACAACACTGGAACGGAATTAGTCACAGCATCAGATGTAAATTGGTGCTGTTCAAGGATGATAATGAGCAGCAGAATATATGTCTATGTCGCTGACACCACGCCCTTCTGATGCCCTGTCACTCCTACCGTCCCATCCGAACGCTAACACACACACACCACCTCTCACACGGAGCTCTATTATGTCTAATGGTATTCCGAGAATGGAGGGAGAGAATGTGGGATGGACAGAGTGTGTTGCCGGATTCTTTTTTTCTTTGGGGTTCTTATGGGCTGGTTGTGCTTGTAAGTGAGGCAAGGTTCAGGGCAGGACAGGATTTGTCAGGGCAGGATGTGCCAGGGCAGGATAGCGCCAGGATGTAGCCGTACAGTGCAGGGTAGCTCAGGGTACAGCAGGGCAGGGCAGAATGTTGCAAGGCAGGGCAGGGGCAGGGGTAGGATGTTGTAAGGCAGGGGCAGGGGCAGGGCAGCATGTTGCAAGGCAGGGCAGGGGCAGGGGCAGGGCAGGGTGTTGCAAGGCAGGGCAAGGGCAGGGGCAGGGGCAGGATGTTGTAAGGCAGGGGCAAGGGCAGGGCAGCATGTTGCAAGGCAGGGCAGAGGCAAGGGCAGGGGCAGGGGCAGGGGCAGGGGCAGGGCAGCATGTTGCAAGGCAGGGCAGGGCAGGGCAGGGCAGGGTATTCAAGTGCATGGTAGCACAGGGAAGCAGCAGCTCTACAACTACAAAGCAACCTATGTGAACTGCACTCCAAAGTGCCGCAACACAATAGAAGCATCTACAAGGAAGTTTCATGTTGGCTTCATAACGTGGTGAGGCATGTCTGGAAGTACTTGTCGTCATGTAGCCAAGATGGCTGATCGACACAAAAGCTCAGCCCGATTGTGTTCCAGTTTACCTGCTCTCTGTATCCTTGTGCAGCCAGCTAGATTGCAGCTAGCATCATACTTGGCTGTTTCCTCTTCATGCCAATCACAGCTACTAATATCTGCCCACCGTGTAGAGTATGCCTCAGCCTCTCTCTAAACTTTTCACATCATTTACAACTACAAATGTTTGCGCAAAATGGTAGTGCAGTGTACAGCACAGCCCTCCCTCCCTCTCTCACACTCCGTTAACGCTGTGTGTGCGTGTGTGTGTGTATGTGCATACGTGTGTGTGTGTGTGTGTGTGTGTGTGTGTGTGTGTGTGTGTGTGTGTGTGTGTGTGTGTGTGTGTAAAGCCAGCAAACCTGCAGTGATAATAGTTTCCGGTGTGCTGCGTCCCTGGCCGTGCAGCAACCAAGCAAGTGAGTTGCCCCAGATGCATACATTCACCATAATGAGGCAGGTGGCCCAGACAGACGCTTGCTAGCATGGGTGACACCCTGCACACTGCAGCCTGGGCACCTGACTGACAGGCACTGCCAGTCCCAGAGTGTGTGTTTGTGTGTGTTTGTGCGTGCGTGTGTGTGCGTGTGTGTGGGTGCGCGCGCATGTGCGTGCAGGAATTGCGTGTGTTTGTGGATGCTTCTATATCTCTACAGAGCCTGAGAAAATTCCTTCGCTCCAAAGTAATTTCCTATAAAGACTGCTGGAAGGTCATTAATTGAGCTGCTTCTGATTTAGCTGGGTAAAGTACACTATAATTAAGAGAGGATAAATAATTGATTATGATTTTTTTTTGTAATTGGTTCCTCGTTATCACTGGGGGTTCTAAATGCTAATTCATGTTCAAAGTTAATTACCATGCTTCTATGAAGCATCGTGGCCTCCAGAGAGAGAGGAGGTTTATACAGCACCAAGGACTCTCCCTGGACGCAGCCACACAGCAAGGTCACACCCTCATACACAGGAAGATTCAATGGAGGGTAGAGGGATCAACATGAGGACCCAGACCCATCAGACACCTAATTGGGTGTATTTATCAATGAGGGCTGGTGAATGCTGTGACGCTGTATTGAGGCCAGGGGGCAGTACTGAGACCATGGATGCACAGAGACCAGGTAGGGCAGCAGTGAAACTAGGGCCTCTTCATCAGCAGTTTCCACATAGTCTCCACCTCCACATGGAGAGTCTCGCAGTAGAATCACTTGTTAACTTCCGTGGCCTTGGAAAAAGAGCACAGGAGCTGTCTGTCATGCCAGTAGATACTAGTCGATAGATGACGAGGTTATCAGAGATCGCACTCGTCAAAGACCTCCAGTCAGGATTTTGTAGGTTACGCTATTGTACTGTGAACATCACAGCTTTCGGTGTTAATGACACTACCGGTGACAACGTACGAGACTGTTCAGCTCCCTTCCACAGACAAAGTAGAACAGAAAGCCCACGTCTAGGATCAGCTTCTTTAATGGAGTCCTAATGTGTCCAGCAGGGAACAAAGACCAGCGGGTCTACTTCTCTCTCTCTAACACTCTCTAACAGGACTCATCTGCCTGACTGACTGAGATGGCCTCTCACAAGCCTGAGCTGATTGAACGCAGCTCAGCAGTTCACACCGACTCTTGCGAGTTTGTAAATGTGCTAGTGTGACGGTCCAAGTCTTGATCAGCTGATGGTTTTTCACGAAGCTCTCCGAGGGACTCTTTGTGGTAGAGCATAAAGCTGTCGGGACAGCTGCAGCCAATGAGAGAGAAACTAAGTGGCGTGATGCCGTTGGCTGGTTTGCGATCGGTCTTCGGTTTGAGGATGTGCTTCGTACCATGTAAAGCTTCGTCACCATCTCTTCTCAGTCTCTTCCTCTCGCTTTCTTTCTCTCTCCCACTATGTCACACTGCTCTGTCTCTGTTGCTAGAAAGACTCCCTGCTCCAGTTTGCTTGGGCCTTAGTCTGTACAGCGTTAGCCAGCCGGTTCCATTGTGTTGCTGGCAGAGGGAACAGCGTTTTTCTGGTTGCGGAAATGTTGTTTTCCTCTTTGAACGCTCCCTCCCCAGTGTCCCCTGCTGCTTGCTGCATGTTTAATGTATCAGTCATTCAGGTTGGGAGTGACTGGGACAGCATTGTCTTTTAGAAGAGGGAATCTGTGTCTTCCAATAGCTGCTCTGGGTGTAACTGAAATTGACATGCCTTTCCATCCATGCTGGAGGTGTGTTATTGAAAGAGACACCATTTATCCTCCAGACGATGACATCACACACTCTCCTGGCCGTATGCTCCGATCAGAGAGCTGCAAGGCTGGGAATGTGTGCATGCTGTCAGCGTGCATATTTATATTGGTGCGTGTGTGTCTTTGTATAAGCGTAATGAATAAATAAATAAAAATGTCAATATATGTAGTACTGCAGAACTTTTAAAGTTGGCTGGAGAACAGAACTAAACTTGAGAACCAGCATCACAAGACAACAGGAGTTAGACTGGATTCTCAGTCTATAACAACAGTACACAGACCTTGGTAACATGGTCCTCATGACCTGGATGTAAAAAAAACAACAGAATGTCAGACTACAAGCTTTATTTGAAGAAAAGAACAAGTTTTTGTGATGGAAAAAGCCCAGTGATTAGGTTTGACTGATTTAAATATATTAAAGTACTATGTATGTTGTACCTAGAAAATAACTAAAAAGCCATAGAAATGAGTCAAGGCTGTGTTTATGAGCCGGTCAGATGAGTGTGAGTCACGTTGACCAAGCTTGAACCAGTATGTTATGAAGCAATTGTCATGCCCCCAGCCTAGGTTAGACCAGATTGTGTCTGTTAGGTGGGTTGATTGCAGGCCTCTGTTAGCCATTCTGTTTCTTCATTCTCTCCTGTTAACTAAACTCACCTGTGGCTCATTCCTTCATCAACACCATCACTTGTCAAGCCTGTATTACCATCCACAACTTGCCAGTGTGTTGAATCAATGGCATCATGTTTGTATTTTTTACCATGTCTTTAATCCTTTATTGGGGCTTCTCTTGTCCACCGTTCCGTAACTACCGGTACCACGCTCAACCGTCCACCAGATACCCCACTTTGACCATCTTCTCTCGGCACACAACCAGACTAAAGTGTGTATCGTACGCTTGGGCCTTGCGGTTAAGACTTATCCCCAATACAGGCAGGTGTCATTGGGATATCTGTGACATCAGTAGCACATTTATGCCAGTGTGGAGTGAGTAACCAGTTAATTTGGTTTCTGTGTTGTTGAGTGCTACATACGGGACATCACACTCAGAAGACATGCGTTTGTCGGGTGTGATCAAGCAGTCGACCTGCATGTCGCACGTATCTACCAGTATGAGCGATGTTAGCCACGTAGCGTACAACGTTCAAGAAAATGTGGTTGATTTTTTCATTTCGTTGTTGTGCTCTGTTTCGTTTGTTATGTGTGGTTGATATATACAAGTGATTTGGGCTGTGCAGAAGGCATGCTGTCTCTTCTTGCATGACGGAGAGAGAAAAAACCTAGAAAATGAACAAATGAACAGAGTTGGTGTGCCAAAAGACAAGAGAATGTGATGTGTCAGATGTCAACAGACATATAATGTATGTCGTGCACTCTTATTGGCTGTACAAAGAAATACTGCATTACCAGCACCTGTCACATCGTACGAAAGAATATGACCTATGTTATGCATCTAAGGTGTACACACACATATCCAAGTGTGGCCCAGCTCCAGTCTATTTTAGTGGAGCCAAAGATTTCAAGTCAGCCGATGAGACTGAAGCTGGAGTTGAAGCTAGGCTTGGCAATCGGATGGTTGGTATAGAGCTGAAAGCTGTGGCCATCGTTTGAGCTGGAGCATGGGTTGAGTTGAGTCTGAAGTCAGAAACAGTGCCAGCTGAGGATGAAGATGAGACTATGGGCAAGAACCGAAGCTGGATGTACGTGTTACGGGCCAGATCATGGTATTGACAGGAATATTATTTGCACAGCCTTTGAAGGCTTGAAGAACTGTATTATTACTTGAGCAGACAAATTATTTATTTGACTGGAATTGTAAGAGTACAGGTGCGGTACAGGATAGGAGGAACATTTCTTTGTGTGTTATTGCTATTGATTTTGGAGAAGGTCGGGCCAAAACACTGGAACTACAGCCAGCCTGGTCTGGACTTTTGGTCTAAAGCTTAGCAGACTTGGGAGCTGGGTCTATTGTCTGGAGCCTGGGTCTACAGTCTGGAGCCCGGGTCTACAGTCTGGAGCCCGGGTCTACGGTCTGGAGCCTGGGTCTATGGTCTGGAGCCTGGGTCTACGGTCTGGAGCCTGGGTCTATGGTCTGGAGCCTGGGTCTACAGTCTGGAGCCCGGGTCTATGGTCTGGAGCCTGGGTCTACAGTCTGGAGCCTGGGTCTATGGTCTGGAGCCTGGGTCTTTGGTCTGGAGCCTGGGTCTACAGTCTGGAGCCTGGGTCTTTGGTCTGGAGCCTGGGTCTGTGGTCTGAAGCCAGGGCCTGGATGGCCCTCAGAGAGCAGGCAGGTAGGTAGACAGGCAGGCAGGAGAGTCAGGCAGAACATGAAAGAAAAGCAAAGCTGGAAGACCATACCTGGACACTGAGAACACTGTGGCCCACCACGTTTGAACACAGTCTCAGACACTCAACACGAAGTCCAGATTTTACCATGGGCCAGTTTCAGCTCTCTGGCAGCATTTTGGCCTGGCTCGCGATGCTTGGATGGGTCCTCTATAGCCTGGTGTGATTGAACGTATCTTGGCCTGATTTGTGGTGTTTGAACACAGTGCGGGTATTTGAATTCCAACACATCCTGCTTGGTTCAAGGCCTCTCCTTCTATCTCTATCTTGTGAGGGGCAGGGCCTGGGATGCTGATATAGGGGAAACAGCTCTTGTGGCTTTAATGAGTGTACATACCCACACACACACACACACACTTACACACATACAGACACACACGCTTTCCGCTGCACGGCTATTAGGTGCCAAAAAAGGAAAGAAAACTATTTAAAAGTGAATTTTAAATTTCCGGTCGTGCCGCTTTGCCTCTCGTCAGGAAGGGCCAAGAGGTGCGCAGTCTGCACACGCACACGCACACACTTTCATAAACTTCACATACGCGCGCACTGACATACACACAAACTCACACACACACATACACACACACACAATCAGTCTCGCACCTTGCTGTCTCCGCCACCGTACCCCTCTCCCACACGGCATGGATGATCAAAAGAGGCCAACGGCTGCCGACCATTATGCCAATGACACTTTGAGTCAGAGTCCGGAGCACAGCGCGACATGACAGCCATTAGGGAGACGAGGGACTTTAAAGGCGGGCTGAAGGATGACTGTCAGACACAAATCAAAGGGTGAAAGTAAAATCTTCATAATGTAGCACTCCAGAACAGGAGCTGCTCGCATGTTCTCGATGTCTCTGTCTCGGATTCTACTGCACACACACACACCCACAAGGGCCAAAGTTTCATATACACAACTCTACTGTTCATATCCAGAATGACATGAAATGTTGAGGAACAAAGGCTTGATGAAGGAAGTGATGAGAGGGAGAGAGAGAGGGTAAATGAAAGATTGAGAGTGGTGGTGTGGGGCCATTGTAGAAGAGACAGATCATTAGAAAACTGCAGCTACCTGCCTAACTACCGTCTCTTGAAAAGTGGCTGACAGACGTAACGCACACAGCTTCAGAGACCGTTCCAAGGGAGGAAAGAGTCTAATCCAACTGTTCTTTCCTCAAAAGCAACCAGAAGTGTATGGCTGTCACTGGTACTGTCACAGGCACCACTGTTCGAGACAAGAGAGTCAACAGTGCTAAGAGTTGAAATCGTCCACTTAAATTTGGTTTGGGGCCAGTCTGTGGATTAATTTCCTAGTTCAACAGCACAAGGCTGTCTCTGATGTGCTGGCAGAGTTGGCATGGTAGTGGCACAGTGTTGGCACTGACCAGCCAGCTCTGCTGTCTCTGGCACCAGAGGGCCTCTTATGTCTCATAATTAAGGATTTTGCACCAGAAATCTTTGATCTGGATGAACACTTTCTGATAGGATAACCCCCCAACCACCAACACACACACACACACACACACAAGCTCACACACTCATCTCAGAGAGGTCCTCTGATCTCCATCCAATTAATGATGTCAAATGAGTGTGTTTACAGGCTCATTAGATTACTGCTACAGTGGTGGAACACCCCTCCCACACACACACACACACACACACACACACACACACACACACACACACAACACTCACAAACATGCACCCAAACCACCCGGCCAAGGCCTTTTCCATCTTGACACAGCAATTGGATGAGAGCCTGATGGCAGAGCACCAGAGCATCATAGCCTTACAGAAGCTCTGTGAGACTACAAAGGCATTATTATAGCTACGGCAGAATAAGAGCTACTGTAGCACTTGGACTGAGGAAGAGTAATGGCTGTAAGCAGTGTGTGAGTGAGACAAAAACATAAGGTATGTTCACCATGCCAGACCAGAGCATACTACATCCTCCTATCCTACATGTTTGGTCAGTTTTTAATTAGTACATCCTCTCTGTAGCTTGTCAGCCCACAGAGTAGATTTCAGCCTTTAATACAGAACTCCTGAATGTACACACACACACTCACACACACACAAGCACACACCTTTATACACACCTATTCACACTGACAAGTTCTGTCATTAATCAGTGATCAATTAACAATATTAAAGGTGATGAATAATGGTTTTTATAGTACTTTTATACTGTTTTAAATATGCTTGTTCATGTCCAGGACAAGAACAAGCAACGGAAATCTATGAATTTGATCGCTTGCAGCATTGATAAACTGTTATCATGCTGTTTGCTTAAACTTGCTTATCACTCCATAACATAACCTAACCAGTCTGATAAATTTGACCCGGCTAGTGAGCTGGCAGTTAACTACCTCAACCCCATGTGCGGTCCAGCTATAAACATTCCACAGTTTACCAATATGGTTTACCAAGACAGTTTACTAAGATGGTTTAACAGTTACAGCGTCTGTAAAATACACAGACCTATCCTATACATGTTTGGCATTGTCTTCAGTGACTCCGTTTGACATTTCATGAAATAGTTTTCGTTGGTTTCAGACCCAGGCTGTGTTTGTGGTGAGGTCTTAGCCTACACGATACACACGCTTAACCAGTGAGCCACCAGGGCACACGCAAGTTTGATTTTATTGGATGCATTTTGGCAAGAATCCGAGGATGCCAGCTTACTTTCATTTATAAACAGCAAGTTGGTTGCCACATACTCTCAAAGTGACAAGATGTATAGCAGGTCGATTAAATGTGATTTGACGTTGGGAGACCCAACAGCGAGCACTAGCTCCAATGGTTCATCAGTTGGAGGCAGGTGTTCCTCAACTGGGTGTCGTTTCTCCTCGCTCCATCCTCCTCTCCTTTTGTCTCCTCTCCTCCCCGATCCTCCTCTCCTCTCTTCTCCTCTCCTCTCTTCTCCTCTCCTCTTGTCTCCTCTCCTCCACTCTCCTCCACTCTCCTCTCCTCTCTGGTAACACACTCTCCAGGCTCGATGGTTAAATTATGTATTAAGGTCAATGTCAAAACATGGAAGATGTGTAATCTGCAGGGAGTTTCCTTTTATGCATTATTACAGTGAAGGCTGAGCACAACTGTCAGCCAGCCATGGATGTGCTCAGCATGGTAGCTTGTGTGCTCAGCAGGGCCCCTCCAAGCCTCTCTTTCTCTCTCCCTCTCTACCTCTGCTCCTTTCCTCTCCCTGGGAACCCCCACCCCACCACAACCACACACACACACCTCCCCATCCCCCGCCCCCTCCACCCCCCGACGGACGCCTGATAGATTTACCCAGCTAACCTGTCTCACTTAAACAGCTCTCTCTTCAACGGCCGCAATCTGAGAGCTGTCAAGCGTACCTATACGCCCCTGTCATGAATCTGAGGCGGACCATGTATGCCCGCGACCAGGGGGAGGAAAGGGGGAGGGCCGGGGGGGAGGGAGGGGGGGGAGGGAGGGGAGGGGGAGGGAGGGAGGGAGGAATATGATGACATGCTCTTGTAGTTTGGGATTTCTTTCTAATCCGGCATCATGTCAAGGTACTGTGAGGCTATGATAGGCTCTCCCTGTGTGTGTGTGTGTGTGTGTGTGTGTGTGTGTGTGTTGTACTATCTTCTGCTGTAGGGGAGTTGCATTTGTGCTGTGGAATCGCCCCCACCATGAGAGGCAGAAGCAGCCCTCAAGCCCTCACATTACCTCACTACACCACACAAAGAGGCTCAGTGTCGTCTCAAACCAGAACACAAAGATTTTCAAGTCATGACTTGGCACACCTGGGAGAAGACCGTTGCGTCATAGTTACCGTCACAATAATTACATGTTGTCAATGGCAGCCATTGTACTCAGAGTAGAGACATTGACTGGACTCCAATGGGGTATCGAACAGGTGTTCCCTGTTAAGACTGCACAGAGTTGGGGAAGATTTATCCAATGGGATCCTCAGCTGGAATGAGGTGAGAGCAAGCTAGTAGACGCAGTTCTGACTGGTCATCGAACCTGCTAACATAGGTTTGCATTCTGACTGCTCCGTCGATTTGGACAGATCAGTATCACAATGGGTTAAAGTCAGGGTCACGGTTGCCCTTGTCTCTGTCTTTAATCTAGGAGGTAGTACCTTTCTCCTAAATTGGTTTGGCTTATGGCTTTCCACTAGATGGAGGAATGGTGAATATTTGTGATCAACAGAAACAGCTGACAGCTGAACACTCCCACCTGAAGATGTTGCTGACATCCACTTGCCAATACAATTCTTCCATTTCATGGTAGAGTCATTGAAATCCTTTTCCTAAAACTGTTCAGTTGTTTATGGATATGCAATCATGTATAAGAGAATCTTAAAATGAAGTCATAAAATTGTACAATAAAGCACTGCCCAGCCCAAACCAGCTTCTCCTCCAGTCCAGCCCAGCCCAAACCAGCTTCTCTTCCAGTCCAGCACAGCCCGAACCAGCTTCTCTTCCAGTCCAGCCCAGCCCAAACCAGCTTCTCCTCCAGTCCAGCCCAGCCCGAACCAGCTTCTCCTCCAGTCCAGCACAGCCCATCCACTCATCCAGGCCAGCCAATTTGCGTGAGTACCGTGTGCGTGTGTATTCATGTGTGTACTTGTGTTCACACTCCCCTTGTGAGGAAATGTAAAACTTCTTGCTCTGTTATTTTCTCCCTGCTGTTTGTTCTTTTGATCTGTGTGTACATTCTCCCCCACTCTGTCATGTACGCTCTTTTCATCACAGCCGACGCTCACTGCTCTAATAATATTCAACTTTTAAGTCACAGTGGAATGCTAATTAGATTGCTATTTTAATTAATATGTCCCCACAGGTTTCCAAAGCAAATCAGTTTTAACACTGGATCGTGCACTTTGAGCCAAGAAATTACAATAACACTCAAAACTAAAAAAATAGTTCAAAAAAGGAGAGAATTCTGAGGTGTATGGGAGCAGAGCTCATTTTGATCTGTGTTTACATAAATTGCTTATTGTTGTCTAATAACCTGCATAATGTTACCCACATGTTGGGATTCTTAAGATGCTAAAGGGGTGAGGCTGGTTTAGTACTTGTTTCCATTTCCATTGATAAATCCATCCATGTGGCTGTTTCAGTGCAGAGTGCTGTTAAATGTTCCTTAAACAGGCAGAGACACATGGAGGAGAGAACTGGGGCGTGTGAGTTTGCAAATAATTGTGTCCGTGTGTGTGTCAGCGTGCGTTTGTTTGTGTCTCTGTGAGGGCAAGTCTGTAGGAGTGTGTGCGAGTGTCTGTGTGTGTTAGTATGTGTGTGCGCGCACGCACGCGCGTGTGTGTGTGTGTGTGGTGGCAGGCCTCCTTAAATGCTAGTTTTGTCCAGCAGCAGTTTTCTGTCCCATTCATCATGCTGTACTTGCCTGCCGTATCCTTCTCTCATAAGCACAGGTCACACACAGGGCTAGTTGTTGAAATTGCTTTACTTCACAGAGCTATACACACATACACATATACACACACACATATACACACACGTACACACACACATACACACACACATACACACACACACATACACACACACACATACACACACACACATACTTGGACGCAGAAAAGGAAAAAAGGGAAACAAAACGCATGATGAGGCGAGGATCTCACTCAGATATTTACTTATATTTTGTCCATGATCTGGTTTTGAGTTTGTTGATGAGAATTCTCACTTTTTCTACATTGGATGATGTTGACATTGATTTTGACTGTGCTTTTTATGAACTGTCAACTGTTATTCAGAGCAGTGTGATTCAGATGTTGTACCAGGCGTCATTATGAAATATTTCAAGTTTTAGACAAATATTTGAAACGTTTAAATACAACATCCGTTATGTTTAACATAACACATTAAGATTTATTAGGCCATGAACATAATCGCGTCATATTTCTCTGGCCGTGTCCAGACTGGCTGTGACCAAGGTCCCGAGCTACAGGCCAACCTGATAGTGGAGGCTGCTGCAGACGCAGCTGAATCATATTCATGAACAGGGAGAAGAGAAAGACTATTTGGGTGTTTATTAGACTTTAAAATGAAGTGTGGTGCATTCTGCTGTAAGGTAATTAATCCTGGGAAATGTTGGATTAGAGGAGGGGTGCTGACACTGCGGCAACCGGGGGGGTCGAGGGGCTGGGGGGGCTGGGGAGGGACACTGGTCTCCGAGGTCTGGAATATTCTCAGCATATCCCAATTAACACCACGGATCTCCTTTTATGTTAACTTCAATTAAGACCCTTTACAATTTTTAAGTTCTTTTCTTCTCTGTAGTTACAGGATGTCAGAAAGCCAGATCAAAGCAGATGCAGGCTAGCGCACCATAGGTAACGCTGCTTTGCATAAGGGAATCTGCATATTGCTAAGAAGGTTTCCATTTCATTTTGCATGAATTAGAATGCAAGTGGATGCTTAAGGGTGGTGTGTGTGTGTGTGTCGGGAGGTTGGGGGTAGCTCTGCTCAAACATGCAAACACACACATACTGTACAGGTAAACATTGCATGATACACATGCTGTAGTTCAGCAGCAAATTTAGATTTGGATTACGGAGAAAGGAGAGAGGAACAAAATGAAGGGGAGCCCCGTTGAACTAGTGTTGGACCATATTTTAGAATACTTTTTAGTTGCATGCTCTCACTGGCTATTAGGTATGTTAATAAGGTTAGATAAGGAACGCTGCAGTGTTAGCACCCTATAACACCAGCTTTAAAAGTAATCACACACATTTTAATGGCCTTGTTAACCAGACCTGGACTAATAGCCCCAACTCTATGTGTCTCATTTGTTCCTTTCCCACTCTTATTTCTCCCATCCTCCATCCCTTTCTCCTGCTCTCCTCTCTTCTCCTTACGATTATTAGCTGGATTCCACTAATTCCATTTGCGCTGCCTTTAGAATAGGAATGTGGAAAGAGGGTGCTATTCTGTTTGAGTGTGTGTGTGTGTGTGTGTGCGTGTGGAGGCAGGTGTGGTGTGTGGGGGGGGGGGGGGTGTATAATCCTAGACACCAAGGGTCCTGCCTCAGATAGATGTTTAGGAAGAGCAGTTGACGTTTTCATCCAGAACAAAGACCTCCGATCACTTTTCACATTAGCCAATTTAATTACGAAGCCTGTTTTTGGTCAACTTTCACTTGTGAGTGTGTCTGATACTTTGGCAACGTGTATTTTTCGTGCGTGGTCCAAAGTCTTATAAAGAGATGAGTTGATCATTCAAACATCACAGGATTTTGTCATCTGTTATTTCTTTGTTTCCTTGTTGTGGCGGTAACTCTAACGTCTGGGAGAATTACAGTAATACCTGATGACTTCTGCTGTGTCTTATCCTGTCGCAAGCCCGACGAAAGCGCTGTCCAAGGAGGATACAGCACCATCTAGTGATAAAGTTGCGCCAGTGCAGTCTGAAATCCTACCTTGGTACCCTAATACGACATGCTGTCATTCAGTCCTGGAGAGATGCCATTCGCTAAAGCCGCTGGAATATATTTATTCAGTGAATGCGAAACCGAAGGTGTTAATGGTTGGTTGTTGGGGCTGGTTCGCCCCTGGCAGGGTTTGCCAGGGCACACCATACCTTTCACAAACGTGAATTGAGAAGTTCAACGAGAGGTTCTGTGCTTTCTGGCCAAAAAGAATTATTAGCAAATATCTATTTATTTTAGACTCTACAGTTAGGAGGCCCACAAGGGGGACTAAGCTTGCTGTCACAGAGGGGTTTGATCACCCTTGCCCACCAGAGCCACCTCTGGTAACATCTGGAGAAGATTGATTATGTTACCGATTATCTAGGTTACAGGTAGTTACAAATAATAAAGGGGGAAATCATTGTGAGATGGGACTAGGTAGTAAACAATTTCTGGTAAAGGAAATGATGATGTTATAGATAGAAAATGTATGATAGAAAAGGCCTGGGTAAGCACATTTTATATGGATTACGGAGGATATTCAGTTAATAGATTATGGCTATATGGTAGATAACACAGTAATAGAACGAAACAATAACGACCAGATAATCAGTAAAAACTGAGTAAATTGCAGACCAAAGTTGAGAGCCTGCAGCTCCAACATGCTTTTAGATAGAGCTAGCTTGACCTCTCTCTGTAAAGGGTCTGTATGACAAGGCATCAGCTGATTGAATGAATATACCTGCTAACCATCCACACTGTCTGCAACTGCACTTTCATATTGCTCTTTTGTTCTCTCCCATTTACTGTACAATTATTGGAAATTGTGCTGCGGTTAAATTATACAACCCAGATAAACAACAACAGTAAACAAATGTGTGCATACCGCAAACATGAATATGTATCTGCCTTCAAACAAAGACACAGAGGGAGGCCCAACCTGTTGGATGCTAAATCTCTTTTCCCCTGCTGTGAAAACCCAGCTGTTTTGATAATAAACCAGGATTAGGACAATGAATTGAAAGCACGCACACCAAGCAGCACTATTATTAATAATATTACTGGTACTATTTACTTTTCTTCACATATACATGCATATTCATGCAGCACACATACAGTAGCCTTTCTCATCGTATGTTACGGTACTTTTTCGTTATAGTTAGAATATCCTTCAGACCATTTTTACCTGTAACTCAGAATAGGATGTTACATTTGTAGCAAGCCTATCAAGTTGATGTAAACACACTAAAACGGTGGGCAGGCGGGCAGGCGGGCAGGCGGGCAGGCGGGCAGGCAGGCAGGCTAAGTACTTCCTCCCAGGCCCTGTAATTGTTTTTCATTGATGCAGTCTCATCAGTTTGGTTTACCCTCCAAATCAGTGTGTGTGCAATTTGTTTCAACATGAATGATAAAACGATCTCTTCTGTGTGGGACAGTGTTGCACACAGAGATGGGGATGCTCAGCCACTCTGTTAAAAGATTCCATCCTCCAGAACAGTCATGTAAAGTAGCCCCTATTAGTGTGCGTGTATATTTAGATTTAGATTGATGACTACAAGCATGGGGCATCCCCGAAGACTCCTACACACTGCTAGAGGCAGTACCTCACACACTGTTAGAGGCAGTACCTCACACACTCCTAGAGGCAGTGCCTCACACACTCCTAGAGGCAGTACCTCACACACTTCTAGAGGCAGTGCCTCACACACTGTTATAGGCAGTACCTCACACACTTCTAGAGGCAGTACCTCACACACTGCTAGAGACAGTACCTCACACACTGTTAGAGGCAGTACCTCACACACTCCTAGAGGCAGTGCCTCACACACTGTTAGAGGCAGTGCCTCACACACTGTTAGAGGCAGTACCTCACACACTGTTAGAGGCAGTACCTCACACACTGTTAGAGGCAGTGCTTCACACACTGTTAGACGCATTACCAGCAGTGGAATCGGAGGACAGCCAGTAAGGCTGGTCCTGTTAGGCCGTTTCGGCCCTCCGAGGAGCTGGAGGAGGTTGTAGGATCTACTGTTATGTTGGAGCAGCCCTGCGGAGCACACACCTCCAGGAAGACATACTCAGGCTTTTACTGTGGTACACCCTTCAGCCTTTCTACACTGGCACCATCCGTCTGCAGTCTGGCACACACACATACTCAGGCTTTCACTGTGGTATACCCCTCACCCTTTCTACACTGGCACCATCCGTCTGCAGTCTGGCACACACACATACTCAGGATTTCACTGTGGTATACCCCTCAGCCTTTCTACACTGGCACCATCCTTCTGCAGTCTGGCACGCACACATACCCATATACACACTGTATACACTCCATAAATTCGACTTAATATGTGGTTAGTTTGGGAGTGTCGAATCGATCGTCTTCTACTCTTTCTTTCTCGCCCTATTCCTTTCTCGCCCTATTCCTTTCTCGCCCTATTCCTTTCTCGCCCTATTCCTTTCTCGTTCTATTCTACTTCCTCCCCCTCACACCCGGCAAGCGACAATGAACAGGTTGCATTTAACGAGATGTAAAAGAACTGATGAAATTCAAGGAGCCCAAATGAAAGACAAGAGTGTATAGGTGTGTTTGTGCACGCAACCACGCACAAGTATCCATGGGTGCTTTAGCACGTGTGTTCATTTACAACCTCTGATGTAACGGTGACACGTGTGGCTGTGTTATCCCATGTGGGCAAGTTAGTGTGTGTGTTTGCATGTGTGTGTGTGTGTGTCTGTTCAAAAATGAGGCCTTGAGTTATATGGTATAAGTTATTTTATCTTTCAAGAGCAGAGGAGGGGGGAAATCTAGCTGGAATAACCTTGGTCTAATGAAGGAGGCTGATTTTCATAAATGCTGCTTTTAAGCCAGTGTTCCCTCTATGAAGTCTTGGGGAACAGAGGCCTTTGTCTGACCAGACGTTAACAAACGTCTCAGCATTAAACCCAAATCAAACACTGACTCCCACGTTTGAGTCGTTAAGGCCCAGATTATAATCTCCAGACAAAATAATAGATGAAACACAGTTTTCTCAACGGGTTTCTTGATTTTTTAAGGGCACCAATTTAAGTGCAATTGCCCTAATTCAAGAAATTTGGAAAGTGATGTAATGCCCATTTCGTCTTATCTTGAAAGTAAGAGCAGCATCTGGTGTGAGACATCCAGCCATTAGGGCTTCAAAGCAACATCTCATTCTTTCAACGATTGATGACGAGAAGGGATTGACCTCCCTGCAATTAATAGAAACATTTCAAAACAATAAACAACTTTGAATTGCTGAGCTTTTCTGAAAAGATGCCAGCACACACAGTACCTGTCTGCGCAGCATAAAATTATATTTACAAAAACGGAGTGGGCCGTACCGATCATTTGGACTTGCTAGAGTGTTTTTGTGTGTTGCAGGTTACCTTACGCTGTGGCCTTTGAGGGTAACTTTAAGCAAAACAGGAAGTTTTCAAGTAACAATTTTATAGTGTATGTTAGACATTTAGCACTGAGACAGCACGACCAATAAACTTGAGAGGCTCAATTTAATACGTTTCCAGCCAGGTTCTCCAGAAGCAGAGGAGAGTAGCGGCTGCAGCGACTATAGCGGCACCTCCACTATTAATATATGATGAGAGACAATGTCTCGACAGGCGTCTACATGCAAAGATATTGTTTCTCTGTTTAAAGTCATGTTAGATGGAAGGAGGAACTTCAATGAGCCACCAAGCTCCACTGAAGCATCTAATGATACAAGTCCCTCCTCTGCGCCTCGATCTCACGCGAAGGATTAAGAATCTAAATGTCGACCGAAGAGGGTTTGATTTGAGCTCTGTGATTCTCCAAAGGAATAAGAGAAGTCTAGTGTGTTTAAACTGTAGGAGGAGGCCGCCGTCACGCAGAAATGTAGGAGGGTCTAAGTGTCTCCCCACTTCTCGCACAGAACGTAGCTGAACATCCTGGAGGGAAGATCAAAGCATTTGAAGTAAAAACAGAGCTAACCAAACATAGATCGTAAAGATGTAAAATTATTCTCAATACACTCCGCTAGAGCTGCTGTGTGTGATGGTGTCTGATTTTTTATTCTTTATTTTGCCCTTATTTAGAGCAATATGTCTCTTGTCAGAAGATATACTATGAAATACAGATAATACAGTCAAATGCATACTCTAAGAAAGCAGAGTCAACAAGAAAGCTTTGGATAAAACTTTAAGGGGTCTAGCAAAATGTACTGACACACGATACTGATGTTCATCACATGCTGTGGAGGCTTAATTCGTCATGCTAATGCTGAGGCTGTTGTTCCAAGCTAGCTTTGCATTCATCGTGTTGAATGCAACACAATCTGATGCAAAACCCTTAACAATGTGTCCACAACGTTAACGGAGATGAATCCTTCAGTCCTCAAAAGGGTCTAACTGTTCGGTGTTCAAACTATTATTATTATTATTTTTTGGCATCAGAATGTACTGTGCATAACCCGCTCGACGTGATTTCTATATGAAACAACGAGGCAGATGTTTCAGTTGACCACACATGCCTTATTAGAGCAGATAGCCTCAGCCTACTTCAGAGAGTCCACGGTTTAACCGAGGAGGAGGGAGCTGTATGCACGGGCCCTGTGCTAACACGTTCCTACGGTAACCAGATGTCCCCCGTGGATTCTGCCCAGGCCAGAGCTTTGAAATGTCCTTCAAGGCCAGAAAAAAACACAACACACGCACAGCATTGGGTAAAATCCTATTTGTACACTGTAATTAGGCTTTGAGAAGTTACAAAGTTTAGGGTTTCAAAACCTTTACTTTCTCTTCTTGGGTATCTGATATTGATTAGGGTCTAAATGAGGTGCTGTGTAGCACAGAACAAAAAGCGTCTGATTACGTTCCTCGCCTCAGTAAAACTTGGAATGTTTCAGATTTTACTGACTGCTGTTATCAAGGGAAGCAATCAGAGGAATTCCGTCAATAATTTTCACAACAGCGAGACAACATTCTATTGCTTTTGATAAACAAGCTACAGGCACTCTGGATGTGTGTGTGTGTGTGCATGTGTGTTTGTGCGTGTGTGGGTGTGTGTGTGTGTGTGAGAGAGAGAGAGAAAGAGAGAGAAAGAGAGAGAAAGAGAGAGAAAGAGAGAGAGAGACCTCGAGGGAAAGAGTGTGTGCGTCCTTTTGCTCCACTGAGATATTATTAAGATAACAGGCTAAGTCTTCTACATACTGTGTGATCGGCTGAACCATATACTCACATTATAAATCGCGAATTGAAGGATTTCTCAAAGTAACGCTGAGACTCATGGTAAGATATGAAGACTATGTCCTACTGACTTTCCAAGAGAAACTTTAAAGTAAAACACGTGTCTAATGTCATAACAGTCATTGCCATAAATAGCCTATATATCATATATCATAAATATATCATGTTCTTATATATATATACTTTTGTGTTATATATATATGTATAGTATATGATGTCAAAGGCTGAAAAGTGTAATGTTTCATGACCTCCGGTAGTAGTTGTCCAAGTGATATAGGCTGGACCCTTTGTGCGTGTTATGTAGCCCTGTTCCCCAGTCCCAAGCTTCAGCCCTGGCAGGGCTACAGGGTAGAGGAGCCAGGATGTCTGGGCCAAGGGGCTTCTATGTTAATGGTCTGGACCCACTCATCTCTCCAGTAATCAATAGGAGCCTGTAAGAGTCTAGCAGCTCCCAAGCCTGCTGAATCAAACTGTCTTTGTACGAAGAATTAGAAGAAAAATAGAACAAAGGGTGAGAGAAAAGAGAGTGAGACAGGGCAAGAGAAGGGGAAGAAGAGAGCAGACATCTAGGATTCATTGTAAGTCAATGAAAAAGCTGAATCTGATTTAAAAGGAAGAACCTGCCGATCCATGGATGGATGTGATCAATTAGGAACAATTAGGGTAGAATAGAAATCTGGATTCTAGTAGACACAAATCATAGCATTTTAAGATTAGAGGTACATTCATGACAACAGAAAACACCAAAATGAGATTGATACATGTCTAAACTCCTTAACATTATCAGTCAAGTATCTTTAGGTCCACATGGGACCTACTGTAGTCTATTATCCCATAGCAATACAACCTATGATCAGGCGTGTCCAGCATGATTCATTATCCCTTTGTCCTTCTTTCAACTGATTTACCCATTCTGTCTTATCTTCCTTTCTGATCACTTTTAAATGGCCTCTTTGGTGTATTCCCCTCAAGATAAGTTGTCACTATTGTTTATCGTTGCAAGAATGTATTTCTGTCACACAGTAACTTCACTGGGCAGTCTGATGCACTCAGAACCAGGCCAATTCCCACCTTGATGGAATGATGTTGGGTTTACCCGTTTTCTTGCGAATATTCCCCCAAATCATTTCCAGTTGTGAAGAACAGCTGGCAGAAGAGCATCAGTTGCTGCCCTCTGGTGGCGGTGTACGCACTCACTCACGCTCTCAATTTTACGTCTTTAATAAAAGCAGTCTTACATGAATCATTTGTATCCTTTATTTGAACAAAAAAAACATTTGAAAAACAGGTTCCTTCTTGACTGTATGAAAGTACATTGTTAAGTCATTTTTCAGAAAGAAAAAAAAAGGTGAACATTATATATCTAAAACAATTGACCAACTCATTTGCAACACAGCAAGCACACAATAAATATTTACAGCTGTTTATAAATATGCTAATAAAAGCAACCCTCACGCATGAACATCTTTGACACAGAAGGAGAAAAGGCAAAATGATTACTCTTCATTTGGGGGATACTTCAAAGGAAGTGTGTGTTTATTGATCTGGTATTTCAAGCAAATTTCAAGTCTTACTCCGAATACACCTGAGTTAGTAGTGGTTTAGTTCTTGTGGTTCAAATGTCTGGCACCATATAAGCCAATGTGTTGCACGTCTGTGGCTAGTGTGAGTGATGGTGCAGGAGAGCAGCCCTGGTGGCAACAACCTAGCTGCTTTAAGTCTCCACATCTATAAAGGTGAGGTTGGTTGAAGGGAACTGGAGAAGTGGGGTGAATGCGTGTGGGAGGGTGAGACGTCAGCGTTGACTTCTATCAGGGGCGGAGGTGGCGCACGCAACTCGGTGGTCTGACCCCACGATAAAGATCGGAGAGTCACTTCCTGTCCACCGTTGCACGTTTCCTGTGTTCATGTGTTTGGCTGTGCTGGTGTCTGTGTCCCCTGTCCTGTGTGCAGGGGAAGGCATGTTGTGCTGCTGTCTCAGTGAGATCTTTCAGGTCAACTGCCGACCTACTAACAACTAGTTTCTTTGCCCTAGAACAGAGGGGAGTCGCGAGAGGAAACGATCACTCAAAGTCGTCTTGATATTTGTACTGGTCCAGGTCACAGTGAGGGTTGGGGATCTCAAAGAAGCATCTCTTGTCCATCCTCAGTCCCAGATCGCTGGATAGATGCTGCTGGTGCATTGGGCTCAGAGGGGGGTCATACCTGGGGAGGAGACAGAAAGAATTGGGAAAGACTTCTTAAAGAACTTTAAACTCCCCTGACTTCATGTTACTGAGGTGGTAAGACGACCCCCCCCCCCCCCCCCCCCAACAAAAGAAACAAGGGAAACACATGGCACACACCCTCCAAAGCTGTGGGTCTGTTCAAAGGAGAGTGAGAGAGCTTGCAAGTAAACGTGATAGTCCCCCACACCACCAATGCAGAGGCCATGCGGCAGGAATCCACTGTTTTAGAACTGGGCACGCACAGAGCGATGGAGAACAGAAAAATAGAGTCTGGGTCCTGCTGGTACTTTGCATGTCTTACCTGCCCATGTAAGTCCCAGCCCCTAGCCATCTTATCTTTATAAGTCTGTGGTGTTCCTAAAAGCGCCACACAACACACCAATAAGAAGCTGTTTCCCTCAAGCAGCACTTGGAGACCTTGGCAGTGATATCCTATGGTACGACTGGACTTTCTAAGTCAGAGAAGCAGCCCCCGCTGTCAGAGGATAAGACCTACCCATCGTACTGGTCGTTAGCAGTCTCCTCTGCCACCAGGATGTCGTATTCCTCCGCTGCGTACTTCTCCCAATCAGACATGTCCTGGACCTCAGACTCCGCCTCCTTACAGAAACACCACAGAAACAGTCAACACCCGCATCCGTAGCGACCTAAGGATCGTATTCAGGTGTGGGGTATGTCAACATTCCGTCACACGCCCCTATTCCTCTTACAACTGAGAAGGGGTCCTTTTGCTCGTGGTCCAGGTATTTTGCAATGTTAAAGAAGGTGTCGAAGAAGACGTGAGTCATCTTGCACCTCTTGAGGTCTCTCAAGGTAATTTTACCTGCCGAGACACAGACGAGCGCCCTCAGATACACCGAGACAAGCTAAAGTGGAAAGACTGATTAACCGTGCAAAGAGAGTGTGTGTGTGTGTGTGTGTTAGGACGGACCTTCCACCGCAGGGTTAACCAGGTCTAGCATCTGGCAGAGGCAGTCTTCAAAGGGCAGGGGCTCGATTGCCATGTTCTCCAGCTTCTGACACTGCTCCTCATAGAAATACTCCAACTCATACATGCTCAAAACCCCGTCGCCATCCAGATCCATGCAGCGGAACCAGTACTCGATACTGCGAGAGGAGAGGATGACTCAGCACCGGACACGTGCATTCACAGAGGTGGTGTCAGAACTACCTGACGTGTGCGCGTGTGTTTGAGTACCTGGTGTTGGTCTTCTTGTCCTCCTCTGAGATGAGGAACCACACAAAGTCAGCGTAGCTGATTCTACTCTCCTCGCGCACGCGTTTGTCCCTGCGAACACCAACAAACAATCCGCGTGTCAGCCAGGGCAAACTAACGCTGGAACATCGCAACACTAAAGCTGTTGAGCGGGAAGGAGGCTAGAGTCCGTGCGGCCACATTGCGGCCGGCGACGGCTGGATGACTTGCCTGGAGACGCATCCTGAGAAGATCCTCTGGACCATCCTGTGGGAGATGGCTGGAAGACACAGAGCAGAGGAGATAAGTGGAGATCCAAGAAGGACATCGGTACAGGCTCACGGAACAAGCTAACACGTGTTCCGTATGTACAGGGAGATTCCATCTTTACTCAAACGCCAAAAGCCGCGAAACATTGAGGAATGTGAGTTAGGAAACATGAAGGAAAAAGCTATCGCGTGTTTGTGTGTGTACCTTGGTCATTGTGTCGTACCAGGTCTTTCTGGTGGATGTATAGGTCATGGTCTGTGTCCAGCTCCCAGAATTTGCAGTAGATAACATAGAAGTGTTCGTAAGAGAAGAATTCTGTCAGCTGGTTCACATCCTCCTCCTGCTCCAGAAGAGCCACATTCTAGAGGGACGATACGCAACCAATCAGTCATTTAACTAAACGACTCAATTAACAAACCAGTTCATAAGTAAACAAAATAGCCACTAAACCAGTTCGTCAACTTAGTAAGTGAACCAGCCAATCCTCTGTTTGATAGCATTGGGGTTGTATCCAAAAGTGTGTCCTACCTGCAGAAAGCTGCTTCTCCTAAGTTCTGGACAGGTGATCCTGCCGCTCCAGGATCGGTTCACATTGTAGAATATCCTCTGGACCACCTGTACTCACACAAGCACGCATTCATTAAGTTCCTGCCGGGAGAGTTCACAACACAAGTGAACTCCCACCAAATGATGCTACCGCTAGCCGGTGGAGGTGAATGGTGTTCAACACTGAGGAGTGAGTTTACGCAAAGCTCGGTACGTGAGAGGGAGCGTGTGTACGCGCGCGGGGAACAACTTACTGTGGTAATGTAGCGCGAGTGAAAGTCGGAAGCTTCCTTCAGAAAGGCCAATCCAGTATGAGAGTTTACCACATCCTGCAAAGCACAGACACAAGCACAGCTAACTATAGCCGTCTACCGGTGTTGGCATTTGCGACACGCAGGACACATCCATCCCCGCACTACCAGTGAAAACATGAGTTAACACTGAAATCCATTTACAGGTACTTTCGTGTGGAAGACAAGTTTGTAGTGCCCCCCGCAATTCAATCGAATTCACCCTAATGATCCAAACCAAAACTGAAGCGTAATTCTCCCTCCGATAAGTTCCACACCGACTCAATCCAGCACTCTCGAGTCTCAAGGTCAGAGAGCGACAACCAACCCTCACACATACACACCTGCAGGAATGGAATAAAGTCTTCTTGTTCCAGGTAGTTACAGCCAGGTTTGGCCAGGAGGTGCACAAACTTCGACACCTCGTCGTGACAAGTCTGCAGCGTTCTGGAAATGGAAGAGAGAACAGATGGTGTCTGGCTGTAATTGAGATGTCTATCACTCTCCCTACCTTTCCCTCTCGGTAGAGAAGCAGGACTGGGAATGCTCTAAGTGGATTCATGTATTGAGAAGGATTCTGGGAGCCTAGGGAGTGCTTAGTCCAAGTTTACGCCATCTTGAAAGCTCACAAATCTTCCAAGTCAGAGAGTAAGGTCATGGGGTCAGGAAAAGTTCAATGGATGCTGGAATAGCATAAGTCCTACTACACACAGCAAAAAATGGCCAAATCGAAGTGTGATCATTTAGGTTTAGATTGTATATTTGGTTGGACTTGTTTCTAGGATTAATGGTGTATCTACAGACTTATTTTAGATCATTTTACAAAGTAATGGTTTCTTACTGCACTGGCAGCCAAATGTCCTTATTCAAGTGTAAAGCATGAGTAAGTTTATAACCCGAATAACATTTAATAAGGCATTTTCTCAGGCACACAACAAAGATGACAGTTCAAATCCCAAGCCTGCGCTTCTTCACTAAAGCCCCAGTCACACACAAAGAGCCTGGGCTCACCAGTGTCACATCAAGTCCTCTCCAAGTCTTTATCCCTGGAGACGGACCCACTGTAGAAATAACCAGGCCTCTGAGTATTGCTGTTCTGTTTCCTATAGAGGCAGAGGGGACCCCTACTAAGGGTGTCTGTTTGTGTGCGTGCACATTTGTCCTGCCTTCCCCCACATAACAACACCATTGTCTTACTTTCTCCACATTGCGATGAACTTGTGGACAGACACAAAGCCCGTCCTGTCGCCTCCTGCGGAGTAGAACAATGGAGCCTTCCAGTAGAGAGGACACTCACATGCCTGGAGCAGGGGGGAGAGGAGGGAGACAAGTGTGGAGAGGGAGAGAGGGAGGGGGAGAGGAGGGAGACAAGTGTGAAGAGGGAGAGAGGGAGACAAGTGTGGAGGGGGAGAGAGGGAGGGAGAGAGGAGGGAGACAAGTGTGGAGAGGGAAAGAGGGAGGGGGAGAGGAGGGAGACGTGTGGAGAGAGAGACAAGTGTGGAGAGGGAGAGAGGGAGGGGGAGAGGAGGGAGACAAGTGTGGAGAGGGAGAGAGGGGGACAGAGAGAGAGGGAGAGAGAGAGAGAAGGAAGGGTAGACAGAGAAAGAGAGAGAGAGAGAGAGAGAGAGAGAGAAAGAGGGGGGTGGGGGGATGGAAAGAAGAAGAGGGGGGGAAGAGAGGGAGAGAGATAAAGTATCAGAGAAGCGGGGAGAACCAGTTTGACACCAGTGGTTTAAATAGTTTAATTGCAAAGCAGTCACACTCAGGGCAAGTCAAACAAAAGCCTTTAGTCGCTTTGAAAGGGACGACATCGCCATAAGGGGTCAGCTGCATCATTTCTGACGTGAGCATTCACAACAGCTAAAAGGTAAAAAGCTTCAAGCAAACAGCAACGAGCAGACTGTTTACCAGACGGTTATCTAAAAAGTACTTTAAAGACCCTGTGTTTCCCAACCAAGGCTGTGCGTACCCATGGGTGTATGGGGCAAGTGTGTCAACGTTGCGCAAGACACTAAGAGTTGTCAACATCGCAAGTAGGAAGATGTGCTTCCGTTTTATCAAGCAGCTAGTGTGGACACAAGCAGCTAGCACGCAAACCACAGAACCACAGGCAGAACTAGCCTGGTCAGTCGACGGCGTTTAACAAATTGCACAGCTCATGCCGACATTCGCTACCTTTAGGAAACCTATTTGGAGTCTCTCCGGTACCCTCAGGTCATGGCTTATTGAACCTCAGGGGGCCAGTCGTAACATTACTTTATGGGTGAGGAGAGTTTGTTCAGCTAACGTTGGTTCAGGCAGAGGGGCTAATGAACGACGCTAATGAAAACCATTCGCTTGGGAGGCAGCCGAGCGTCCGTCTCACCTTGGCAACCAGCCCCATGTCTTCGATGGTGGCCCTTTCATTGGGGAATTGGGAAAAGGTTTGTTCGATTTTGGAAATGAGGCCGTCGACGTTAAGGTTGGGCTTGGGCCTCCCCCGAGGGTAGTAGAACTTTGGAATGCTTTCGCTCAGCGGCGTGGCAACGGGCTCCTCGGGCTTCACCTGGACCTGAAGGGGACAGAACAGAGGTTAGGTCCAGAGGACAGCACACACGCAGGCACAGAGCCTTCGTAGGGCTAATGCCCTCATAGTCCAGATACCCGCATCGCCAAACGGCACACGTTTCACGGGACCGGTGGTAAACGCCATGGAGCACACAGAACTTATCACTTACAGCAAGCAGAAAAAGTCGTTATCTTTATTGTTTCATTGTCTCAATAAAACCAACCAACCTTCACATTCAGTTATGATACATTTCCTTAGCAGAAACATGACATTTCCTTTACAGAAATGTCTTTACTACAGTGAAATTATACACTGTAGTCGTAGCCACTGTCTAAATCACCAGAAAGGGGCATCAACCCTAATGCGACTAGCGACATGGGACTAGCTTTCAAATAGTGACTTTAGCTTTAAAAAAAGAGCAAACTCTTGTGGGTAATTAATTGACTTTGTATATTCAACTTCAGACTAGAGCACATTTGAACGCTGGCTACTAAGACTCATCTTAACACCTAACTGTGTTTTCCACATGCTTTTTAGAAGGCAATTTAGATTGCAAACACAGTCGTTTTCTATCTCGCCGATTGCCTTAGTCAATTGAACAGGAATCAAACAGAACATCTCTGATTCATTCTGAGGTTGTGATAAGGGCCCATAAGTTCACAGAGTTACAGCAACATCTGCTGAGCTGCCTGCACGCCTTGGCACTGTGACAGATGCCAAGTGACCAGATAACCATTGTTGCTGTGACCATGGCCATGTGACCAACACGGACCAGAGGGACTGGAAGATCTTGGCTGGTCCTAAATACCACGTTAAATTGGGGACTGACAGCAGTTGCTAATGACAGCTGGAGAGATCTAGACCAGGCAGGAATGCAGTGCCTGTCTATGGAGACAGCGCTTCTCTCGTTGGCAGGACCAGGTAAAGAGGCTGGGCTAGCTGGTGTTTGACGACACCCTTGTCTTTGCCCTCTGAGTCTAGCTTTCCTAATCCTAACTAACTCAGACTTTCAATGTCATTCCAAAGTACAGCAGCCCGCAGTAACTTAAAACTCCTCGTACGCCAGAGCATAAGCACAGCTGTGAATGTGTGCGCCCAATCGGGGGGCAGAATAACAGCTTTGTCTGCTGAGGCCAAGGCTTCACTAGGGACCGCAAAGTGTGAGTGTGTGTGTGCGTGTGTGTGTGTGTGTACGTGCGTATGTGTGTATGTGTATGCGTATACTATAATCATAGTCTATGGAAAGCAAATCTTTCTCCTTTAACGTATCACTTTACAATGATGACATCATTGGATCGGACTGAACTGTCACGATCAATTTGATTCCAAAGGTAGCCGAGTGATTTGCATAGGCGTAACGTTCGTGACCAACGTCCTGCTGGACTATCGTGTTCGACGTACGCCCGCAAGCAGTCAGCCCAGGGTTAAGCTTGCCCAGCCCCTGCAGTTAAGCGTAGGAAAGGAAGCCTTTTTACAAGCAGAAACGGTCTGATCCGTGTTGTTGTACGACTCCCATCTCTCTCTCGCACTAACTGGGAGCTAAACACAGTCTAGCCAGCGGGAGCAAAGCTCTAAATCAAGGTCTGATTCCCACACACTACTTACACAACTCAAGAATGTATCAACTGGATCAGTCTTTAATATGTTGGGTGTTCCATGTGACTCGACCCCCCCGACACGCACGCACATGCACACGCACAGACACTCTCCACACACTCTCTGAAGGACTCCACTTAAAGATAAAATGGCATATGTTATTGTGCCCGTTACCAGATACAAGTTAGCAGCTTCTATCCTCCCACAGGTCTGGGTAAACTTCACGTTCCATGAACAAAAAAATGTTTGTAAATGATCCACGCAGAATGAAATCCTACATAGCCTTCAGTGCCATATAAGGGGAACGTCTTACTTAGCTTGAAAGACCTTTTTATGGCAGGGGCACGCGTGTTGAGTGGTTGTAAATGTTCAGGCCTTCGGCCAGAGGGATTCTGTTCAACGTTAAACACAGCGATGCATCTGCGATTCTCTCTGTCCCCTCTCTCTCTTTCTTGTCTCTGCACGGGTGTCAGTTATGGCTATAAAAGGACACGCACATCTCCTGTTAGCTTGCTGAACCGCATGGTCTCCACTTTTCTCTTTTTTTTCCAGACCCTCCTTTCAGCCCCTGTCCCCCTCCCCCTCCCCCTTCCCTTTCCCCTCGCGTCATCGTCTCTCCCTTTTCATGCTAACCGCTAGCAAAGCTTCTAATCCCCGTGCTATTCCACACATTTACCAGAAGGACAGCGTTGCTAGGAGGATGCTCCGTACTCTGGACGAAGGGCACCTCCACCAGACCAAGCTTGAACTCAAAACCAAGCCTGTTTACACCCCAAAACCCACAGATTTACCACAGTGAGACTGAGGCTAAGCTTGCTGCTACAGCATTGGCAACAGAATCAACTTTACTCCCCAAGTAAGTTTGCACAAACAAGGAGTGTACTATGGCAGAAAGGTGCGATAAGTCATAGTGAGAATATCTGATAATGCAGTGGTCTAATTTGGCTTAGACCTACTTCATTAAAAAGTTTAACTACCAGTCTAAACACAACGGCATAGTGCCATGTCGGTTTGGGGATATTTGTATACAGCAGACAGTTTCCAAACATTGAAAAGTTCAGTCCATTAGTGGCCAGCAGCCACAGCATCCCCTGACCCCTCCAGCAACAAAGACCAGCCCACCAAGACCAGAGGTTCACAACCAGAAAGCTTTGTCCCAGACTGGCACACAAACAAGCTGACTCACACAAACCAGGGGCAAACATGCTGGCTTCGCACAACTAGACAAAGATGTTGACTGACAAGACAGAAGAAAAGACAGAGACGGATCTGATAGGGAGCACCTGCCTGTCCTTGCTGGAAGGCTCGGAGCCTCTTCTTGAACCGCGAAGGCAGGACAAAGTCGCAGCCGCGCGCCAGCAGAGCCAGCTCCTTCCTCAGGTCAGGGTCCTGACGCAAGTTCAGCTCCTTCATCCTCATCCTTGCGCCAGATAGGATGGGACCGCTTGACCAAGCACAGGTACGCTCCTATGGACCGGTCCGGTCGCGGCGACAGGCGCGATTCCTATGTACGGGAGAGCGTGTGTGTGTGTGTGTGTGTGTGTGTGTCAGTGCCGGGTCTCTCTCGGACTGGAAGCCTCTTAATGCAGAAGAGCAGCTGCTGCTGTGACTCTCAGCTCAGCTCTGACCGCACTCTGCCTACCGACTGTCCTGTCCCAGAGTACGCGCACACAAACACACTGCACGATCTCAGTTGAGGCTTACACCCCCCCCCCACTCCGGGGTCAGGAAGCCCCAGCCACACTGGAGAGATAAGGGCCTTTTTGGCCTTTTCAGTTAGCATTGCTCAACTTTCGTCGGTTGGGTAAGGAGACAGGCTTGTTGGCAACAGCAGCTGCTGCTAATTTAGGGGATGTAGCTGAGTGAGAAGATAACATCACTGCTGCTTCCCCATTTTACGAGTCAAGGGAAAGATGCTTTCGACATCCTGGGTGGACATCTCCACACAACTCACCTGCTTACCAGTCAAGGCTAACAACAATCCAGAACTGACTAGCCCACCGTCCACATGAATAAGTCATTGATAGAGGTGTGACAATATATTGGGAAACCAATTTAATTTCAAGCATGGTTCATTATATCGTGATAGGCATTGTATCATGAACTGAGTGCATCGACACACTCCTAGTCATTGAATCACTTTTCAGGGGACTGAGTTCAGCTGACATACCAGGTCTAGTGAGATGAACCCAATACGTGCTAGCCTGTTTCTCGATCGCTTAGACAGAGCTGTGCAGTAAAGAGAAGAAGGGCATCCTTCAGACAGCTGATTAAGAAGAGAAGCATAAAGGAAGCCGTGTTCTCCCAGCCCTTCCAGCTCTGCCTGTGTTGTTCTTCCTGTGGCAAGCTTGGGCTGCCAGCCATTCCTGCTCTCATTCTAGCTGACTGCCATGTCGGACACATGGGGAAGTGTCACATTCAAAGAATGATGGCCGAACCAGTCTGCCGGCCTATTAAAAGTGCCAGCCTCGCTTTGGAAGGACCCAAGACACCAGATCTGGAGAAACAAGTGTGTATCTTTAGTCCCTCGCGCAAACATCCGCTTCTGTCCCGGACTGACAGCAATTACATCAATTCCACATAAACAAGCTGATCCAACAGCAGCAGCAGGCTGTCTGCCCACAACAGTGAGCAGGAGAGGGACCAGCAGGGCTGAGTGCAGTTAGAACACACACACACACACTCAGAAGGTTGGGAGTGTAGCTCTGCGGTGTGTAAACATGGCGGGTGTGAAAAGAAAAGCACATGCAGGCTTTAATGGTAAGTATTTTTAGATTACAGGATCACAGAGTCCACATTCTTCCACTGGTTCCAGCTCACTTCCTGTTGTCTCCCCTTTACAGGATACTGCAGCATTTCGATAAGCCTTTCGTGTGATGATAGTTTCTACGATGGCCTTATGCTGTTGCCCTACACTAGTGAATTTACAGTAAGGGTTATTTAAAAAAAACCTTCACTGAATAATTTGTTTTTAGTATGTACAACTTGAATGGCATCTGTGCAAAGTCTGTCGCTAAAGACATTTTTTCACAATCCTCTAATGAAGTTGGCATTAAAACGGTCCTATGCTAATGACATCCGTGTCGTCATATATTTGAGCCAATCGCTAGTCACATCACTAGCCAATCGTGTAGTGGTACGCAAATGACGCAAACCTTCCCAGAAGCTCCAGCGCAGAGCAAAAGGGATGTTTGTAGGAAAGGTTTGCGATAGCTGCAAACTCGCACATAATTCACGCTGTTGACCTACAGGTGACCTACATCTGCTTTGCAGGGTAGCCTGTTGCCCTATTGACATACTTGTAACGCACATGCCTTACACAAAAAGTAATATACAGTGCAATAATATCCATCTGGATGCCCTCTGCTCTTTCACTGGTGGTCACCATAGCGCGGCAGGGATTGCTGGCCATGTGTGTGGCCGTGGATATTTGCATTTGAAAACAATCAAGAATCGTTCAACAAGAAACAAAAAGTAGATTTGTTTTTCAATACTTTTTATGTGGGGAAAACGGATTATAAGCAAAATATGCATCATGGCAGAGTATTTCTGGATTGAAACTATTTAGTCCAACAACCTGAAGAGACAGATTAAAGTTTGTCAAAGTCTTCTGCTTTAATGCAAACATCCTCTTGTCTATGTTGTCGGTAGCAACAGCCAGGCTAATAAACAGAAGGAGGTTTTCAGCTGCATGTAAACCTGGATCCATCTTTGTCATTGAAGAAGGCATTGACGCACACATTGAAGAGTGCAGAAGACAACAACACACGGAAGACAACAACGCACAGAAGACAACAACAAAGAAGACAACAACAACAACAAAGAAGACAACAACAACAACAAAGAAGACAACAACAAAGAAGACAACAACAACAACAAAGAAGACAACAACAACGCACAGAAGACAACAACGCACAGAAGACACCAACACACAGAAGAAAACAACACATAGAAGACAACAACACACAGAAGACAAAACAACAGTCTGGCTCTGTAGAAGAAGAGCTGGTCTACTAGACTGGTACCGACTATGAGATTCAAGCATTCATTAGGATTAAATGAATGTGTCCTGTTTGTGTGCACACAACTAATTGATTTCAACACACAGGCCCACACATAGGCACCCAAACACAAAAGAGAAGGGAGTTCATCCTCGAGGCCAGCGAAGCACAAGCCCTGGGAAGACAGATAAACAAGCCCAACATACAGTACCAACCACCAGTTGAGCTCGATCACAGCGGAGTCACTCACACACATTCACATACACGCGCACCAGGGTTTCCAGCTCCCGTCAATACAAACCTATATAGAGTGACCCAGAATGGTAGGGTCCTCCTGACTGTAGCATGATGTAAGTGGATCTACCCTACTGTACTGTATGCGGAACAAGCCTGATTAGGAACCACATGGCCGTTAGGTGTGGAATGAGGCAAACCTAGGTCTGATTTCTCTATATAGTGTTGATGAAATTTGTGGATGTTTTTTTCCCCTCCACATTTTAACCACAAAAAATGGATTGGAATTGTTTTAGAGGTTTTTGAACTTCAGACCTTTTGTCAATTATGACAAAATGTCATTTAAATATCAGATATCTATTGTAATGTCCTGACCTTGTAATACTCTCCACATTTTCACCATTGCAGAATACAGGGGGCACGGCAGGGCATAGCAAGGTTAGAAAACTATGCAGGTCTATGGGAAAAGGTAGTTGGAGGCCAAATATCTACAAGCAACAAAGGCAAAGAGCTGGTTTGAGCACAAATCCAGAGAGCCACAATCCAATCCTTTCCAATCTCAATGTCTGAGACCAGGATTTGAGATACATGTGAACCCAGGCCAAAAATAGGGCTCTTTTCACTGGCGGCCTGGTGGGCTTAGATACTGCCACCAAACAGAACATGATGTGATCACATGAGCAAGCTTACATAAGAGAGATAACAGCAGGACTTCATGGAGGGCTTCACTTCAATCCATAAGGCCAATGTGACATGAACTGACGCAAAGGAACAAGAGCCGACAAGATTCCCATCAATAGATTGTCGAATCACTGTAGCTTCCAACGAAAGAGCTACGCAGAGACGTCAATATATTTCACCATCATATTCTACTGATAAAGTATAGTGTGATAAAGGACAATTGTACCATAGAGACGCCTCAAAGTCGATCAGTGAGAAGCAGGAAAGAAATGGGTAAGTGTTACAATTTGAGCAATTTCGACTTTGACAATTTTGACTTTGACAATTTTGACTTTGACAATAGTGACGACTAGTTCAGAGCGTTTCCAAAACGGCAGCTCTAGTGGGGAGCTCCCCGCGTCTGCGGTCGTCAGTAACCATCGAAGGTGCTTCACGGAAGGAAAAGCAGCGAACCGGCGACAGGGTCACATTGAGCTTCCCTCGTGTGGCTCCTTGTGCTGCAGCTCAAATTGCTTAAGAAGTTCACGCTGGTTCTGACGCAAAGGTGTCAGAACGCACAGTGTATCGCAGTTGGTTGCGATGAATATCTCATATTACTCAATAATTGATGGAGCTAGTCCTTGGATACGGGTTTGAATGCTCTCATGTGCACTTGCTATGAATAAGGGTTGTCAGGGGTCAGGAGATAGTACTTGGTAAATGTCTTTTGTGCTGACCTCAGGGAAAGCTTCACCTACGACCTCTATTTGCCCTGAGAATGGGTCACGGATGGGGAGCAGGGCATCTCTGCGTGACTGTTGCAACACCATTCCTTCCCGGGACTATCTGTGCTAATTTTCTCGTTCCCAAGCATTGTTGCAGACCATGTACACCCTCTCATGGACATGGGAATTCTCTGGTGGCGGTAGCATCTTTCAGCAGGTTAATCAGCGAACAAAACTACAATGCTACAGGGATGGTTTAAGGAGCACAAGTCCAAGGTCGTTCCCCAGACCTCAAGCCAACCAAGTTTCTGGGGGACGTCCTGAACAAACAGGTCCGCTCCATGGAGGCCCCACCTCGGAACCTTCAGGACTTAAAGGATCTACTGCTAGCGTATTGGTGCCATGTACCACAGCACTCCTTCGGAGGACAAGTGGAGTTCATGCTTTGATGGATCAGAGCTGTTTTGGCAGCACAATGGGGGCCTGCCCAATATTAGGTAGGTGATCATCATTCTAGGGCTGATCGGTGTTTGGGCTGGTCAACCACTATCTGTACTTCTTTGTATACTAGTCCAGTTCTGGGTAACCGACGCCGGCATTGGGAAACAAAGGCTATCTATATCAGTGTCCAGTATCACACTTGGACCAGCTGTTGTAGGCAGCACCCTCATGACTGACTATAATTGAATTTCTTAAGGATTTGTATTGTGGAATTCCTCTTTAAATAGATCTTTACTCCGGAAGTGACCCAAGGCCTGTTCATAACGCCTTGTGTCGCACCAGAAGACCCAGTTGCCTGTCCCGCAGTTGTCGAAGAAACACAGACGTCACCAGGAGAGAGGCACAAATCATGGCAAAAATCAAAGCATTTCTCTCACATGTTAAACGTTTGACATTCCAGCCCACATTTAGGGAGACTCACAGGGACAGCATGTCAAAGAGATTCATCGCCAACAGATGTCTCATGTTAGGCAATAATCTGAAATCCTGAGAAACGTAGCTTGTTGTATTACTCGTTCTCCCCTCCCAGCCACCACCAACATAAATAAATATACCAAAAAAATTTGAAAATAAAATAATTCATGTGATCAATTAATTTCATCCTAATGGTACAGGAGAGTGACACAAATGTACAATTCGCAAACCAGTGTACAGACTCGAATGACAGAAAAGCAAGTCTTATCTCCTTGTGGTTGTGTGCAATGTCTGAATCGAGGGGATGGATACTACAGCAAAATCATGTCCGTAACCCAAGGAGAGCCAGCGCTCACCTACGTAACACGCCAACAACATACGTGAAGCAGGGAGTCCTGGGACACACAGCTGACCTCCAGCTGTCTGAGCCGCTCACTGTCAACACATCACACCCTTCACGACACGATGCGTCCAGGAATGCCTTACCCTCCACAGCCCCACACTGTGCATCCAGGGATATTTCCCTCCAGCTCTGCCTTTCACTGCCCTTCCAGGAATGTTTTCCCCTTCTCCTAGATCCCTAAAGTGGTAGCGGATTTCAATTAGCATGGGATAAGAGGCCCTCTCTCCTTGCTTGTTGTTGAAGAGCTCCTTCTCAGCATTTACTCGTTTTTCAACAAAGTGAGAACTTGGGAGGGAAATTATGCATAATAATTAGCTGCAAACATTATTCAAAGTGGCACTATTTGTAAGATAATGCTTTTGTCGTTTTGAACATGAGTCAGCAGTCGACTCAAGGTGCTGTCTCTCTCTGTGTCTCTCTCTCTCTGTGTCTCTCTCTCTCTGTGTCTCTCTCTCTCTGTGTCTCTCTCTCTCTGTGTCTCTCTCTCTGTGTCTCTCTCTGTGTCTCTAACTACATGGACAGTTCTGTCAACCAGCTTGCTGTGAACAAGGCCAGCGTGGGCAGATCACGAGTCTTTTTTGCGTTACCTTCTTGGTGCTGAGGGACCTGCGCAGCGCCCGGCCGTTGGCCCCTACCACCCTGCCACTGCAGCCGCTCCCCGAGGGCAGCGTGTGCGAGGATGGGGGGCTCAAGGGGGTGCCGAGGGGGGTAGACCCCCTCTCCGCCAGGCTCCTCTTGGTGGACACCTGCTTGTTGTTCTCATTAAAGGACAGGGAGCGCTTGTCCCTCGCGTCCCCCAGTCCTAGGTCGATGCTTTGTCCACTTTTGATGAGGCTCAAATAGTCTTTCAGCACACCTAGAGTGACCGGTTCACTCAGCCAGGTGAGGAACAACTGGTCCACCTTCATCTCCAAGACAGGCTCCAGCACCTGATGCGACGGCATGACTCCACCAACTTCTCTACCTGCCTGGAGAGATGAAGACGACAAAGAGAAGGATTAGCTGATGGAAGGAACATGGAGCCTATTCCCATCAAACATGTACTTGGCAATGGTGTCATTGCCAAATAGGTCATGGAAAACTAGTGAAACAAGTACACCACAGCAGTAGTGGACTAACAGATAGCTAATGAATGGGACTTCCTTATTGACCATTTGAATACTCCAAATTAGCCTTAGGACAGCTACAACTAGCAGCTTTATAGCTCGCTGTCGGTCATTTGATCCACAAAACGGCAAGTGTGTTTAGACAGTTGCTGTTATTACAAATTTGCACTTGTTTTACTGCTTGTCAAATTGACAACAACAGTAGCAATTTCCAGATAGTTGTACACCTACTGTTAACAATCTACTACAACAATTTGATGTATGTGCTAGTAAACTATATACAGTACGTATTGTGCAGCTTGTTCTTATATCACTAATTTCAAGCTTATTCGGATATAAAGAGCTTATATCTATCCAGTAGATTTCAAAGCATGAGACCACATTGATTTTTTAACATAGGAGTCAAGCATGCTGTGATATCAGAAATACTGAAGTAAGCAAAAAGGAAAACACACACACAGACACACACACACACACACACACACAGGTGGCTGATGGTGACTAGTTTCTTCTATATATGCATACATTAATATGAACATACGTATATGTAGATGAAAATTCAATTTGGACGTAAATCATTCATATACCTCAGGTGTTAAGGGCAATGTTGCTATTTAACGTTACAGGATTTAGTTTGAGTGTTTGTAGCTAGTGACATTTCGTGACGTCGTAGCTATATAGTAGTAATAATCTTACTGAAGTAGCCATACGCTACCAACATAAGACTAGTATAGCAAAACTGTATCCATGGCTAGCTAACCTGGCAAGCAAATTACTCTACCGATTGCCGTTAGTTAGCTACAGTAGCTAGGATAGAAGACAAATAACACCTACAGCTAGCGCCAGTTTCCCTAGCTAACTACAGTCAGTAGCACTACAAACTACAACTACAGTTCAGTTGTACGTCTAGCTAATGCTATCTTCTAGCTCTAACTGCTAACAAACCAGCTTATTCAACTTATTAGCAACAGCAGGTACGTTTTGGGGGAAGAAAGCTCAAGATGCTTGTTATCAATTTTATATTAAATTGCTGATATCTTGCAATACATCACCTTCAAGTTTGTGCAATTGAAGTTGACATTAGTTTTGTATTAGAATCGCCGGTTAACCCGCTTCAAGTCAAGCACCAAATCCCGTTCTGGGAAGCGTTACCGCGAGAACCTCATTCCCACCTCCCTATCGTAAATATCCTGAGAACGGTTTATTCAAGACTAAAGGATAATATAATTGAATAAAATAAATATATTATTTTATTGTAAATATAAATTATATTAATGTTAGATCCAAACTCAACGAACTTAAATCATTTACCCAATCATTTTTATCATGCTAATATTTATTTAACAAGAGTCTGACAGGACTTCTATTGAGTGCAACAATGTTATTGGGTAGTTAAGACCCAGATGGATGAGTCATTCTTCGATCAGTATAATAACACCTGAAGCACCATAAACAAAACCAAATACTCGGATATGAAGAAACTATGGAAACATAGCTGTGGAACCATAATGTGAGGTCTCTTCGTCATTTGAGTGGCACAATGTGATTTGATTAGATAAACGAAATGTAATGAAACTGACCAAACCAAAACATATGACAGAACAGAAATCCACAAACACAAATATAGGATTCCAGTGTGCAGTCTTATTTACAGAAATGGCACCGCCCTACCATCCCCACAAAACTCCAGAACAATAGTCACAATAAACAACAAACTTACAGAAGATACATATCTTTTCATATCCAGCAATTAAAAAGTCCTTCATTTAATTTGACGCAATATAAACCCAGATGGGATGGATATTACTACGTGTGGTGACTAAACCTAACCTTGTAGAACTAGCAGACAATCAGTTGTTTGACGCTGTCAAGACAGCAATAAAACACATTCATATACAAATAAAATGTGCAAATGAAATATTCAAGCAGCTTGTCCAACCAACCCCCAAGAAATAAACACATTTGGTTCATCCAAGTACACTTCTAAAAGTTCTAAAAGTGAGTCCACGGTTTGCTGTCTGGCTAACTGCAACACTTTAAAAAGTCCATGTGTGCTTTGAGATCACAGACCAACGTCCACAATATCCTCTTCCACCTCCTGGTTGGTCGGGCCTTCTGAAGTCAACAGGGTGTCCCAGACGACAAGAGATTGGGCCGTCTCGACATTAATCTCCTCAAGGCTGGAAAAGACAGACAGAAATTGATTTGCTAGAGGGACACTGCTGTGTACAACTGTATTCTGTCTACTCTGGTCTTATCTTGTGTTGCTCTTTATTGTCTGTCTTGGCGTCTCCAAATAGGGTCAAAAAGTGTGTCATCTGTGGGTGGCATTGTTCTTTGGTCTGGCACTACTTAGTCTAAGTCTCTCTCGTTTAATTCAGTTCAAGACTATCTGTAATCAGGCTCAGTCCCAAGTATGTCCTTAACGTGTCAATCTTTAGTTTAGCCTACCATGTAGTGCTGTTGCTTCTCTGTACTCGCTTCCCCTTCGTCTCAGTGGGGCTTGGGGCCGCAGGGGCATCTGCCACGGGGGAGTGTCTAACGGAGGGCGAACGCGAACGATTGGCCAGAGGCGTGTGTTTCAGCGTATCAGAGCTGACGAAGGACAAAGCATCCTCCCCTTCGGCACCAGTGGCCAATAGGGAGGCTCGGTAGTAGATGAGTGGCTGCCAGCCCTCATCCCTGGTACTGATGACTTGTTCTCCTGCACATCTCTGCAGGTAGGAGTACCTGCATAGAAGAACATGGGTTTACACACACACACACACCACTTTGATAATGCTGAACATACAGTACGTATCACACACACACCACTTACACTGTCCTCTTGTCCGGTTTAAGTAATTTGCTAGAGAACTCACTGAGGATGGTGAGGTATGAGAGATATGGAGGTGTATGCTTGTCTGGGCTTTGGATGAAACCCTGAAACGCAAACTCTATACCATCCCTGTAGGTATAGAGTAAACAAAGGACTGATTAGTTTTTACAACCTGTTAGCTTGAGGTTTGTGGTTGATGCGTTAGCTTAGCATCCAGCCCTCGTGACCATGGCTAACATGAATCTGTGGTTTCCATACCTGTGGATCATGGCAAGGGACTGGCGGGACTTGATCTGCTCCCAGCCAAAGGTGAGAGAGAAGCGTCTAGCCAGCTCCTTGATGCTACTGAAGGTCTGGACTCCTGAACTGCAGCTCCCCCCGCTGTCTTGCTCTTGCTTCAGCCGCAGAAACAACTGGACCAAGTGAAGAGGGAGGCAAACGAACACAAACTGATACACCGACTTCCAAACGTTCCAGGGGTTGGGAGCGACGGAGGGGGACAGAGAGGACGAGAAAGAGAGAGGGAAGAAGAACGGAGAAGAGCTAGCCAGGCAGTACCTGCTGAAGACACAGCACCAGCATCCGAGCGCTCTCCATCTTATCCTGTTGCCTGGTCCTGCTCAAAGTCTCTTTCAGGATGTCCCCAAAATCGTTAAAATACTGTATAGAGAGACGGACGAAAAGAACAAAGGACAGAGCATGTAATGTCTGGTCTATATCTAGAAGGGTACTTGAATTGCCATTCAATCGATGCAACTTCTGTTGAAAGTGAGGTTGTAATCTCATGTGTTCTCTCAAACGTTAGTTGCATTCATACAAACACTTATGCAAAAACCATACATTCCTCGCAGCTGAGTTTTGAAATATACCATGGACCTTTACCATCCAGAAGGTGATACTGAACGTATGTATTTTTAGTAAACCCTTGCATCATAGAGCTGGTCTCACCCTGGTATCATCCAAAAATACCTTCATGTAATACTTGAAGATTTCCGCTGCCATGCTCATCTCCAACACTCCATGGACGATGAGCTTACAGAAGGCTGCCAGAAGTATCCTACGCCTGTGGAGGTCTTCCAGCTTTTCCATATCACCGACTGGAGGGGTGGGGGTGGAGGGGATTGCAGAGAGCAAGAGAACAAGCGGAGACAGACAAGTAGAGGGGGAGCATAGTTTCGTTATTTCCTTGGACAATGGATTTAACAGATGGAAATGTAAGGCAACATGAGAGTGGGGAGTTATGACACTATGTAGCTTCAATCTTTCCCAAAGCTAATAAAAATGCCAGAAAGGTGAGCTAGACTTAACACTATTTTCTCAGAGAGAGATTTTCCTTTTTTCATAACTTAACTTCATGTCTTCAACTTGAGCGTGATCTCAATTCCACCTCCTAACATAATACAGACCTAGACCCACGCTGCAACAGTTATGAAGCAAGGATAATAAAACTATATTTTTTTATTACACGTTCAAAACCAATAGTTCAATATTTCTCCCTCTGGGCCAGTTATTGATGTAGCCATTGTCAAATAAATTAAGGATATAACCTTTTATTCAATATCAAAATGATATGATTCTGTGTTCAGCATTCCTTGCCTACAGAAAGGGGAACCTTACCAAATGAACACTAGGTAACAACAAGCCTATCTTAACTAAGCAAAAACATGCTGACCCTCTGGTCCTAGACGGGTCAAAACTCCATATTGTAAAGACACACACACACACACACACACACACACACACACACTCCCTTACAAGACTATTGAGATCAAGGGAGGGGAATTGTCTCACCAATGGTGTATACATAATTTTGCATTTATGTAGTCTTTTTAAGAGGTTGCTGATGGAGCTATCCTTCCTAAATATGCATTCATCTTCCTACCATAGCCAACACAAGTGTTCACAGTTGCATGACTGTCCATTATCTGTCAATCATTTTTTTCTCTAGTCAAGTTTTAAGGATGACACAGAATATCAACACATTTTACGAATGTTTTGTGGCACATGCCATTTGAGGCTTGTTAGGAAGTGAATATATTATATAAGCGTCCATGTATTTTCAATTTTCAATGTGCAGGTGTCATTTGCGGGTCCAATTTCATGTCTGAAAGTGGTTTTCTGAAGAACAATAGGGTTGGCAACAGCTGTGCATTTAATATTTACTGAGTATCTTTGCACATGGAACACGAGGAGGGACTCCTAGAGAGAACAGGCAGACAAACACTGCCACCTCCTGGACAGAAACTGTACTCATTTTCTGTCATTGTGGAAAGGGATTTTGACTAATCCCATCTGTCCAACAGCCAGTGTCTGTTTATATACAGTTAGATCAAATATATTTGGACACTGACACAAGTTTGATTATTTTGGCTGTTTACCGAAACACTCAAGTTACTGTCACGTAATGGATATGGGTTTAAAGTTCAGTCTCATTTTCAATTTGAGGATAGTCACAACCAAACTAGAAGCTAGAAGGGGGGGGGGGGGTTAGGAATTGTAGTCCGTTAACATGTAGGCCCCTTCTTTTCAAGGGATCAAAAGTATTGGACAATTGAATGAAAAGCTGTTTCGTGGACAGTTATGGGCTATATTTCATGATTTATTCATCCATTACGCAGGTAAAGGGTCTGGAGTTGATTCCAGGTGTGGGGTTTGCATTGGGAAACTGTGAACCCACAACATATGTCGAACGCTCTCTCAAGGCAAATGAAACAGACCATCACGAAGCTGCAAAAGCATCCAAAATAAATCTCTGAAACAACAGGAACTTTAGGAGTGACCAAAATCAACTGTTTGGTACGCTGAGTAAATAACAGAGCGGTGAGCTTGGCAACGCAAAAAGGCTCGGACGTCAGAGGGAGACGACAGCGGTGGACGATCGCAGGATCCTAACCAACATCTAGATAAAAGACGAACACTCTCCAGGAGGATGACGTCATCATCTCCATCTACCATGGAGAAGACTTCACTACAGTACAGGGGGGGTTTCAACGTAAGGGTACAAAACTCAAGAATAGATAGGCCAGATTCGACAAACATAAACCTTTAAAAAAAGCCAGGCCAAGTCTGGAACAGCCGTTTTTGGACAGATCGAACTACGATCGACCTGCAAGCAGAACGATGAGAGTAAAGAAGTGCGAAGCAGGCTTGGAACAGCTCTTGGTCTGAGGCACACCACATCATCTGTCAAACACAGAGGGAGTGTCATCGGGATTGGCATGCATGGTTTTCAATGGCGCCGGGACGCTAGTGTTTAATGATGGGCAGACGGACGCTGCCAGATGAATCCCCAGCATGCATTGGGATCTATTGTCTGCACAGATTCAACCAAATTCAGCCAAGTTAAAGGGACGGCGCGTCACTTTCGAGAGGGACAACGACCCAAATGAGTTTGAGTAAAGAAGTGGAATATTGTGCAATGGCAAGTCCATCATCATCGAGTCCATCACCTCCCGACCCAATCAACCATGCATTTCACACCAAGGCAGAGCTGAAGGCAGGTAGACCCAAAAACAAACAGGGTCAGTAAAAGCCTGGCAAAGTATGACTAAGGAGGAAAACCCACGACTTGACGTCGTGGGTTCCAGACTTCCGTCGGTTCTTGCGTGCAAGGATTGCATTTATGATTGTTAGTGAGTTCAATTACATTTGAGCCACTGGGATAAGGAGACTGTGAACAAAAATGGTTGCAATTACAACATCTTTCATGGAATACTCTTGTTCAACCCCTGGAATTAGAGTGAAAAGTCTGCACTGCAATTGCATCTCAGTTGTGTGAAACACAGTTTTGTAGTGGCGTACAGAGCCGAAATGATTACATTTGTTTCTGTCAAAATATTTGCAGACATAATCGTATAGCTCCTTCCTGTTCATTTTCTGATCAAGTCCTGGTCAGCCTATAAGCCATGTTCATCAGGACAATGCGTTTGCTGTATGACTGTTAAAAGACTGTAAAGTAAATGGTCAAACTTGTAGCCCACGACTCCACAATTTACCCATAACACACTTTCAAATCAGGAGCATCAAACGGCTTTGGTAGAAAAGGAGGAAGAGATTGCAACAGTCAGATAACAAAAGCAGAGTCCTCAGTCCAGCGTCTAGCCTCACCCCTACTGTGGCTGTCATATTCTGCTCCAGTGAAGACCAGCTCCTGGATGAAGACAAGCAGGGCCCTTTGTAATTTGGGGTCAGGAGTGTAGAGTAATGGACCATAGGAGGCTGGGTCCCATATCTGCAGCTGGTAGTTGTGAGCGGTCAGGACGTCGCACAGAGACAGGAAGGCCTGCGGGCAGAGGAGGCATGGTCAGAGGGGCAGGGGTCTTCTCCGCCGCTTCAGTTCAACCCCCTGAGCTTTGCCTACCTGCTCCTTGACCGTCCGCTCTGCATGGGAAAGACAGCCAAGACACTTCTCACAGAACACACTCAACTGTCTCCTTTGGGCTACTGCCTTCTCCTGCAAACACACAAAGACATTTGAACCTACCTAACCCTCACAGAGACTTTGGCTCTCGTACTCGAAATGTAGAACTTGGAAACACAGAGCTTGAGGGCATGGACTCGAAAAGTAAAAGCCAGACTCTTCGCTGGCAGTTTTGTGCCAATCTTTTCTGAGGGCTGATTATGATAACTTGTGTATTGCATTCTTTAAAGTGAGCTGGACTCACCCTTGAGGTTAGAGTCTCTCCACTGGTGCTGAGGCTCCACAGAACAGAGTAGCTTACACACTGAAGAACCTCCACTGTCACCTGAAGTGCAATAAAAACGCAGGTGCGTCTGTGTGTGGATGTGAAACACACATCCCTGCATGTTTAGGTGTGCGCACGCGTCCATTTGCGCATACCTGGTCAGGAAGTCGTCCATGTTGGACGGCCACAGAGAGGAGAGGAGACAGCAGCTCATACAGACCCCAAGCAGACAGGTCTTGTCCACTGACGCCAGAGACAAGACCGGAAACACGCGCACAATAAATGGGCAGAATCGCATATACAGTATTCATGGCCTGCAGCTGCACACAAACAACTTGTCAAGTCTCACTAATCTCACTTGTGGAAAGCCGTGATCTTCTTGAGCGTGGTCAGAACCTCTTCTGTCTGCTCTTCCTCAACCCAGGGCAGCTCGTCCTGAGGAAAGAGAGAGAGGACACGGTTCCTCCTGCACCTCTGCTAATGCTGACCAGCCGCTGGCTGCACTCTCGCCATCTCTGCCCACCTGCATGGTTTTCCCCAGCAGCGCAGCCAGCCTGTCGGTCCAGCGTTGAATCAGCGCATCCCTTGCGGGGGCAGCTACGGGGTGCCAGGGCATCTCCTCCCTGCACAGGGCGAAGTACGAGCGGGCGGCCTCCTCCAGCAGCTCAGGGGCGGAGTGGAGTTCCACCACTGCCTGCATCTCAGTCAGCAGCACAGACAACTGCTGAGAGACGCCATCAGGAGAAAAAATGTGGAGGTGCCTTCCTGTTTGCAGTCCTTCAGCTTTTTGTTGTGTGAGTGAGTGAGTGAGTGAGTAAGTGAGTGAGCTGTGCATGTGACTGTATTGGACTTGAGGACTTACTTGTGTGTTCTCAGCACCAGGGGAGTCCAGTTGGAAGTATTGCGGAATCTTCATCAGGCTGGCCGCTGTCCGAAGGTTCTTAGAGTACTAAGGTCGACAAAATATAACCAAATCACGACACAACTATAACCACCTCACTAACATCCTCTTCATCGCTGGAGCCATCTGCCTCTCCTTTGTTGCTATATCAACTACCCCCATCATCATCAGAATCTTCCCAATAGTTTCCTTGCATCGTGTTTATATAATCCTGCACACTATACCTCCCTCATTGCAAAAGTTTAAAATTGAATCTGAGGAACTCAAAACAAGGTTTTTGCAGAGCTACTTTAGTAAGATAAGCTGGTCTGCGGGCTGGAGAAGATTCGCGAGGTTTGGCTTGCCCGGAAAAGAAAAGCACCAACTTTGGCGAGCAGTTGAGGAAGCACCGGAAGGATGAACTCGGTTAACTTGTTACAGTCATCCACCTGCATTCTCTTCTCTTTAGCACTGAGGACCTAGGACAACGACACACAGAGAGGGAGGCACCATTAGGTAAGGCTGTGTGTCAATGGCTTGTTGATGTGGCATCCGTGAGGTCAGATACCATTCTGGGTTGGACATCGCCTTCGCTGAGGACTGTTCTACAGGGGTCAACGTTGTCAATCATTCCTCACCTGTCCTTACAGGTGGACAATGTAGTGGACGCAATGGCGGAAAAATACTTGAGTCAAAGTCAGAAGGATAGGATTTCCCTCGAGTCCCTAGTCTAGTGTAAAAGGCCCTCCAGACTGGTGGATGTTGCCGTTCATCTCACAGACCTTCTTCCCAGAGTTCCTGCCAGGCAACACAGCTCCTTCTGCAGCCTGACGCATCGACGCTACCATCACCTCCGCTACGTCAGACTCCTCCTCCTGGGACAAACCTGCAGGGATATACACCCCACGCAAACCAGACACACGCAAACACAAGGCAGGTACACATTGTAATACTTATTACTAGAACCAAGTGTTGGAACTACATTTTTGGGAGAATAACTTTGTTACATGATCTTAGGACGTTTTACTCAGTTGTACATCATGTCAATGTCTACAGACTGACATTTTGCACACACGTGCATGCAAACACACACACACTGACTTGTCCCCTCTTGCAGAAGTAAAGTGGTGAACAATGCCCAGTTCTTCAGCAGAGCGCCAGCACAGTCCCACAGACCGTCCACCAGGTAAACCGCATGCTGATGCAGCTGGAAACACACCCACTTTGGTTAAAACACACAAGGTAGCAGACATGACCTATAAAGAATAAACATGCGGTTCAGCCTCACCTGACTTTTGTGATAGAAGCTAAGCAGAGCTCTCAGTCTTGCAGCGGGGAGAGCGTTTGAGTCCTCATTGGTTGTGTCTTGGAGGTCAGGGGTCAGGAGCCTAGGAGGCCGGACAAACATAGGCGACACCTCAGTCTTTCTTCACATCAACTGACTTTGCATGCCTGTCGACTGTAGTTTGTGCTGACCGTGAATGGAGCAGTTCCCCCGCAGTGACTGCTAAGGGACGCTGTGAGGAATAGACCAGCTGGAATAACTGTTCGTAGTCCTCAGGACTCAGCGCGTTCTCACAGGACCTTGGGAGAGAGATGGGGAGGGGGGGAGACAGGTACGTTGTAATACCCTGGAGGGAAATGAGAGGCGAGAAGACAAGAGAAGAGAAACTCACTCGGAGATGAGTATGAGGAGTTTCATGGTCTGCACTGCCACCTCGTGGTCCTTGTCCAGGGTCATGGAGATGAGTCTGTCCTGCAGCGCGCACAGCATGGTCATCATACACACACACACACACACACACACACAATGGTTGACGAAATGAACACTGACCCCAACCCACAGTTGCCCATAAAAGGATGAATCGGTGTCAGTGCTACCTTGAAGCGACTGGTAAAGAGGTCCAAGCTGGGCAACAGCAGGGGGTCGACATACAGGCCTTGGAGAGCCAGCAAACACTTCAGACGAACGTCGGGAAACTGCAATGTCGCCAAAATTAACACAATGTACAAGTGTGCTGTGATCCACATTCATACCGTAGAGAAACCCTGGAGTTTGTCCAAAGAGCAGTTCAGACAGTTTCGGAACTCGATCAATAATACGGATTTCTGAAGGCCTTTTAAAACAAAGAGTATCAAACAAAGTGCTGTACAGCAAAAACACCCCATAATTTGGACACAGAGCGTGACGCACAGGAAACCAACTCCCCACACAATTACTCCTGCCCACCAGGAACAATGTACGACAGGACCGGGTTGCTGTGAGCATGGGCCGCTTTTGCAAACATGGATAGACTTGTTACTAATACGACTGTCTTGAAACTATCTGGAGATGGAAACTGACTGTCTGACGGACTGCTAGCGGTGTTTACCTTGTCATGCAGCATCCAGCCCATGTATTTGAGGTAGCTGTCAGTCAAAAACACGCTACTGTAGAGCCTCATCCACAATCCCAGCTCCTCCATGCACATTGCACGGATCTCTGAAAGCACATCACTACACACACCAGACAAACAAACCCACACCAAGAACAAGAGCTACGTAAAGAGAGACTTGTTGCACATAAAGGGAGATGAACCGGAAAGAAAGACATCTCTACCGGTATCGCTTCAGAAATACGCCTTTGAAGATATTGTCCATCATATTCTCTATCTCCACCCTCTTGTCTTGCAGCTAGAAAGAAATACAGTCACATGGGGAGGATCACAAAAGATTATCAAGCCGGCCAGGTGGGTAGTGAATCAGCCAGTAGGACAAAAAGACAGGCCAAAGCACACACACACACACACACACACACAGAGAGGGTACCTCTGTTATCTTTCTTTGTATCCTCTCTAGTCTGGGTGAGCCTCGATGTGACGCGCTCTTGGTTTGCTCCACCTCGTACAGCTTCTGGCTGTTCTCCACGCCCACACTCAGGCTCAGAGCCACGCCCACGAGTGAGCTCAGCAGCTTCAGGGCTGGACGCACATGTCAAAGGGCAAAGGTGGGAGTGCGGTGCACAGATTTCTGTCAACGACGGTCGGTTATTTTAGCCAGCATATGTGAGCTGTGCGTAAATGTAGGCGGGGGTGGGTTGCGTTACCTGCGAGCGTGCAGGTGTGTCGAAAGGCCCGTATGTATGAGTCCGAGAGCTGAGTGAGCAGCGAAATAAGCGTGTCCATCAAGTAGCTGTCGAAGATGACACTGTACTGACACTGGCTCACCAGCACCGACACGAACTCGGAGAACTCGGAGCGGAAGCGACGCCAAAAAGGGCCAGACATGGTCAGTGGATACTCCCCGCTGTCCTGGAGGAAGAGGATGGACCGTCAGTCAGACGAAGCCATGTAGCTTCGATAACAGACAGATCTGTAGAGCTGAAATACCATTATATTACAGGCTGGACGGTCGACTATGATGATAGACGGCTCGAACAGAGATTGACCTCTTTTCAGACAGTGAAACAGACTGACCGTGTCAATGGGCCACGTAATAGTGAGGATCCAGGGAAAGGCCAAAAACTTCTTATACTGCAGCCCTGAGACCTGAAATAAACACATACGCATGTCCTCACTCAGAGAGAAAGAAAGAGATGAGAGAGAAATAAGACTAACAGGAAAGAGAAGAAAAGAGACAGAAAGTGCGAAATAAGTCCTTGGATGGCCCAATTCTCACCTCATCCAACTCCTCCACCATCTTCTGCATGACCTGACTATCCTGTCTGCTGTGGAACATCTCAGCTGTGACCACACCTGAAAGCATTCCAAATCAAGCTGCATTTCTCTGTGTTTGTGTGATCGTGTGTGTGTGTGTGTGTGTGTGACTTCATCTTTACCTTTACACCCAGAACACTGGATGAAGAAGCTAATGAGGTCCAGAAGGGCGGAGTCTCTGTCAGTCAAGTAAGCCTCGATCCAATCATCAACAACCGCCTGGTCATGTGACACACACCCAGGGAGTGACAAGACGAGGAATCAGTTACTTAATTAACCACAATCTTTTCATATTAAATATTGCTTTCTTATAGAGTTTGGTATGAAAATGAACAACATGTACAATGTGAAACAGCAGCCTACTGCCTTTTCCCAGCAGTAAAGAAGTCGCTTTATATCAGTGACAGCCAGTATTTACCAATCTACCTGTACGGAAGTGACTTTGCCCAAACGCCAGCCTTTAACTCATGAGTCTGACAGTTAACCAGTGCATCTAATTGTATACCAATGAGTCTGCCTTTATATCAGTGATACCAGAGTCCTCACCTGCATGGCCCCTCTCCCCATGGTGACCACCTCAAAGAGGGTGACGGCCTCAACGTCCGCATGTTTCAGACGCCGGCACCCTGGCCGGTCCGACGCGGCACTGCTGGTCTTCACGTGTCTGCGCTTGGCGTTCTCCGAGCCCTCTCTTGCTCTCTTCTTCCCTTTCTGACAGAAACAGTTGCACGCACACGTACGACGCACAGACATGGATACACATGACACATCTATTCCACACTCTCTGAAGCGCCAAGCCGCTTGGCGTGCGATTAGTATGTCGGTTTATTAGTTGGTAGAACTCACCATCCTCTTCTGTCTGTACTCATCTCTGACCCCACCCTCTTGAGTGGCTCACATCTAACTTGTTCTGCCTGAATAAAAGGAGTGTAACACTTTGCGAGACAATACAAACTCACAAGAAACGTAGTGACGACACGGCTGCAAGTGTTTCTGATTGGCTGGTGGCATTTAACTTTGTACAGATGGAGACCGCTTTCAAATCAGCAGAAAATCTACCTTTTTATACGTGTGACATATCAAGGAATTGTACATAGTAGGGCAAGTTATCCCTTACTTCTCATCTTGAGAAACACCAGGTGTTGAGTGAGAAATGGTTGAAATGCGTGGGTCTCACAGTGAATGCGTGCGACATGAGAGCCTTGATATGACAATTCTGGAGTAATTGTGGGGTGTGTTAGGGTCAGTTGCAGCCAAGGCTTTAGCTTGATTTTTTTTAAACCTCCAAACCTATTGTTTAAACTAATATGAAACGTTCAACACTTCATTCACATTTGAAATGCTTCCATGAGTAACTGTAAGTCTGGTCTTTAGTTTCACTGAGCCAAATAAAAGAAAAACATGACCAACCTGTAATCGGTTAATCAAGCTTGGCCGGCGTATATTTAAAAAGCAAAAAGTGACGTTCAGATTGTCAACGATTGGAAGGTGTAATATCAGGGTCATTCTGTCCTTGTCAATTTGATTTCATTTAGTTTGAGTGTCCTTATCTTTCAGAACACTGTCCCTGCACTCATGGCGGCTACTGCGCGATATGACGGAAAATTGTATTTTTAAACCGACCATTGGCTACTGCTATGTCAGCAAATATAAAAAAGTCAGTCTGATTGGATAGTCCGAGTATCACTCAGGATATGCAGTCCATAGACTTTACCCCGTGTTGCTCTCTGGTGCAAAACAATTGTCACGGTGCCCTATGCCTGTTCTCATACCGACACAGCCCTCACGACTAGACTAAACCTCAGCTTCGCTCACAATTATTTTGTATTCACGGATCAAAAGAAAATATACCCATAAAATGACTCGCATTGTCTGAAGTGATGATGGAGAGCGGATAAACATCGCAGACAGAATAACTGTTAAAATCTCGCGTCATCTGAAGATTGTAATATTCGTACGTTCTCTTAAAGAGAACTGATGTATTCCGCGATGTGCAATATCAGTTACAACTATGAAGAGTCTGATCTTACCAGAGGAATATGAATAGTCTAGAGTCGTCCATGTTTGGTCCAAATGTTTAAGTTACAGTGCCATCGCGTGGCAAGGGGGTTGCAAAGCAGTGGCGTGAAATAACTCCTATAATATCAGTGCCCCAGGTCTGCAGCCCATGAGGATCCAACTGCAGTGTTCTCTCCTCAGGACCATATGTCTATGCTCAGGACCCTCAAACTGGACCTCTCTCCTCTGGCCCCTCTTTCATGTCTAGTGTTACCGCCACCTCTGGTTGGAGGATGTATTACATATGAATAACACGTTTAACTAAATGAGTCTATGAGATAAGGCTAGGAGAGGGAATGCAGATGGATTGGGCTTGACAAAACGTTAGACAGAGTGGAGTGATTGTTTTACCCGTCCGTCTCTATACAAAAAGCCATTGTACAGTTGAGTAGTGTGTTTTATTGTTGGTGGTCAGGCAAAGATGGTGATTGTACCTGTACCTTGATTGCTGTTGTTTTTTTTATTTTGAAATTGATTACATTAATAGAATCACGAGAATATTAGTTTTTTTCCACTATACAGGGCATGTATTTCACTGAATATGTACACAACAATAATTGTGTACGTTTGGAGTAAAACAAGTAGGTTACAGCCAGACATGAGCCAACCGAGGAAACTAAAAGGGTTGTAATAGCGTACTTGTCCTATAACCATTGTCCATCCATCCATCCATCTTCTTCTTCTTATCCGGGGCCGGGTCGCGGGGGCAGCAGTCTGAGCAAGGAGGCCCAGACTTCCTTCTCCACGCACACCTCCTCCAGTTCCCCCGGGGGGATTCTGAGGCGTTCAGAGGCCTGCCGAGAAACATAGTCCCTCCAGCGTGTCCTGGGTCTTCCCCGGGGCCACCTCCTGGTAGGACATGCCCGGAACACCTACCGAGGGAGGCGTCCAGGAGGCATCCGAAACAGATGCCCCAGCCACCTCAGCTGGCTCCTCTCGACGTGGAGGAGCAGCGGCTCTACTCCAAGCTCCTCCTGTGTGACCGAGCTCCTCATCCTATCTCCAAGGGAGCGCCCGGCCACCCAGCGGAGGAAACTCAATTCGACTGCTTGTATCCCCGATCTTGTTCTTTCGGTTAATACCCAAAGCTCATGACCATAGGTGAGAGTAGGAACGTAGATTGACCGGTAAAATGAGAGCTTTGCCTTTCGGCTGAGCTCCTTCTTCACTACAACGGTCCGATACAGAGATTGCATCACTGCAGCCGCTGCACCGATCCGCCTGTCAATCTCACGTTCCGTCCTTCCCTCACTCGTGAACAAGACCCTAAGATACTTGAACTCCTCCACTTGAGGCAAGGACTCCCCACCCACCCGAAAGGAGCAAGCAGCCCTTTTCCGGTCGAGAATCATGGCCTCGGATTTGGAGGTGTTGACCCCTCCTTGAACCGCCACCTTAACCGGGTTTGAGTTCTCAGATGATCCTAGGAGCTATGTTGTCGGGGGCAATAAGCCCCTGGTAGGGTCTCCCAAGGCAAACTGGTCGTAGGTGACTAGCCAGACTAAATGCGGTTCACCCACCCCTATGAGGGCAAGACCAACGAGATTTGCTACGTTGCCCGGAGTGGCATTACCAGAGCCCTACCCTGGTGCCAGGCCTGGAGTGGGTGCTTGTAGGCGAGCGCCTGGTGGCCAGGTCTTTGCCCGGAAAAGCCTTACAGTGCCAGCTCAACATGGCTGACTGGGTTCATTGCAAAACTGGCAGCAAATATAGATAGAACCCTAGTAACGTAACCCTGACATAAAGGTCTATATCAGACATATCTGATCAATCCCTGTCCCAGTATTTAATACAGGACAAGAAATAGCATTAAAATAGCATTTGAGCATGCAAAAGCATGAAATAGCATTGAACAGTTTGTATTCCAAAAGTGTTTTAATTTAATGACATAGCAGAAATAGTTTTAAACCATAGGCCTAGTGTTGAAACCATTCAGCATAGAGTAGCCAAACACACCTCATGTTTTCTGTATCACCATTTTACATGCACACACTTGGTGGGTCATAGTGTATTGACAATGGCAAAGACTAGTCACTATTAAAAATCACCTGTATAAATGCTTGCTAGTGACAAACAAGCATCTATTATGTACTTCTTTGAAACATAAATACCATCTGTCAAACCCAGTTAACCAATAAAATTACATCTCCGAACAAGAGATTATATAGTTATAAACTAAATGTGTGGTAGGCTGCATTGGCTAGCCTATCAATGTGTTTATACAGAGCACACATAAATAAATAGATTATGGTCAGCTGTCAAGAGACATATGACAGTAGATCAGTAGTTCTCAACCTTTTTGGACCTGCACCCTCATATCTATAATCCAGATTCCTTTGTGCCACCTACCAATTGAAATGTAGGATGAATGTCTTACCTCAATATTAATATTGATTATTCTTCTGTTATGCATATAATACATTTTAAAGTGGCTTTTGGGACAGTTTGTATATCATTATCCTCAGTTTCCCAAGATATGTGAATGTAATTTCTTCATATCAGTGTTGAAACAAATGCAATGAATTGCAATTTTACGTTCACATTTTCATTCTGTCATGTTATTGAGCACAAAAAGCATCTTATCAGAAGGGAGGAATTTGGTGCCTGTGCCCAAGAAGAACAAGAAGAGTTCTTCTTCTTTGTTCCAACAGAACACAAGAGCAGTTTATCAAGGGAAAGGGCCGAGGTTACTGTGGTAGAGGGGACATCCAAGGACATGTAGGCTATAGGATATGTAGGCTATATGACATGTAGGCTATAGGACATGTAGGCTATACGACATGTAGGCTATAGGATATGTAGGCTATGCGACATGTAGGCTATAGGATATGTAGGCTATACGACATGTAGGCTATAGGATATGTAGGCTATACGACATGTAGGCTATAGGATATGTAGGCTATACGACATGTAGGCTATAGGACATGTAGGCTATACGACATTTAGGCTATACGACATTTAGGCTATAGGACATTTAGGCTATAGGATATGTAGGCTATACGACATGTAGGCAACAGGATATGTAAGACAAGAGGAGGACAAACTTTGGTGGGAGGACTAGGAGGAGAGCTGGGCGATGAAAGTCAAGGCTGGATTCAGGTCTTCCATCAAATCCTCGGGTAGAGAGGACACAGTGGACGCTATCGATTCCATTACCTCCAGTATCCTGTCATGAAGGGAATGACAGACAAGGTCAGATTTTACTCTGGGAGCCGCGATGGATACAAGCATTTCAAAACTAGCTTCGCAATCAATAAAACATGTTAAAACGTGAACAAAAATCTGGGTCTCTCTGAAATCAATGGTCGCACCAGTTAGTATAGTGTGCAGACAGCTGAGGCTCTTGTCTTGAACCTTCCTCTGTCGCTAAGGACAACTTCAGCTGTTTGAAGTTCCTCTCGATGTCTTTCTTAAGAACCCACAAGGGCTGGATGCCTTTGAAAGAACTAATGACCTGCTACAAAACAGAAGCATATAGATGACTAGAACACAGATTACATGACGATCTGAAAAGAGATGATAAGAGAAGAGTATATATTTTAGGTACATAGATAACTGAAAGTTGGTGAGTGATGTATTTGTGGCTCCCAAGGTGCTTGATGTCCTCTTGCAGTTGCTGACTGAGCACAAGTAGCTGGTTCAGCCTGGAGATATGACAGTAATACTCTGCAACACAAACACAATTTTTAGTTCAAACCCCATCTATCCAAAAAGAACACTCAACCGGGTCAGGGTTTAAGCCGGTGCTTTATTTTACCAGCGATTACTCAGTCTTTATCTAGTTGAAGCTTAACTGGGCCACAGGCTCCTTATTAGTGTCAGACTCGGAACGACTTGTCAAACCTCTTGATAGATATGGTCAAGATGGATAGGGGTAGCTTGAGCCTCACCATCCATTTGGGGCTTCTCAAGCATGTCCACAGGGCTGCCCTGGAGCAGGAATACTTCCACTCGTGGAAATATTGCAGACAGCCCAACTATGTCCAGGTAGTCCTGGAAAAAAAACATTTACCCATATAATGATATGTAAAATTCCTTATCAGTGTGTCATAAAGTAAATTGTACTCAAGGTAAAATGAATACCTCCAGCTGAGGTAGAGGCTTAGGCAGATGTTCAAGGAAATGGAGCATCTGGTCAATGATGTCACTTCCTGTGTGGTCAGAGCAAACAGCATCATGCTGTCAGCTGGACAGGAAACAGAAGACTTCTGACAGCAGACATCCCCCCTAGCTGTCAGTTCCAGAAACATCACGACAGATTGAGGAAGACGAGTTGAGAGGGGAGAAGATGGACTAATGGTAAGAGGAATGAAGACACTCACCCTGACTCTGGAATGTGTCCGACTCCTCTGGGCTGCAGTCTTGTCTGAGCTGCTCCTGGAACTACAAAGAGTGAGTAACACATGTTCTGACTGCAGAAAACATGAGGCAGACAGGTGTGCAAAGCCAAGAGCTGTTACTGTAAATCAATCTTACCTGGTGTACCTGTGCTCTGATGAGCAGATCCAGCTGTCCACAGAGACACAGCATCTCCAGACCCACCTGCTGTGGGTTGAGCTGGACCGGCACCAAAGGCCTCTTCACGTGCAGCTCAACTGACCAGAATAACAGAACCACACCTCACGCCACAGATAAAACATTCTCTCCTTGCCATCGTCCTTCCACAGCAAAAACCACCTTGACCTAGACGACCCATTTGTTCACCTCGTTAATACAACTATTGAGCCAAGTGATAAGGAAGGAAAAGATTGGGTTGGAATGAAACCGATGCAACATCCACAGCCGATTCAGTCGCATTGTTAAGATGACATCATATTGCATGTACAAAGTACCTTAAACTCTCCCAACTGTCCATTTGTTATGTGTCATCGCTTGCATGCCTGGAATATATGACCATACAGTAAGAATGTGTTTACCTTTGAATTTCTCATCGTAAGCGAACGGTTGACAGAGCGGTTTGGAGAGGCTAACTGCTGCCATGTGTTTATTACATTCCAGTTACCGATTTTCTTCAACAACCAAATAAGATTATATGTTGAATGCCAAAATATAAACCAACTAAAATCGAAATGAGACCAACAATATGAATCACGCTATCGTTGTGAACGATTGGGCTTCTCTCACACAATCTAATTCTCTGATCAATGCGGTCACGTTGGAGGTGCATTCAAGATTATTATACAAGTAAAACATGAGAATTATGCTAGCGAAACCTTTAAGCACAAAACCCCTGGGATGGCAACAATAACATGCGTATCATTTCAAATGGGGTGTAGATTTAAGAACGGTATTCCTTTTCACTGTACAGAAACGAGTCACCGGCGACACGCCCACGGTGTTTCATTATTGAGATCCTTTTATTATTCTCTTCTTTTTCTTTTTTTTCTTTTTCACATCCTTGTGGTCGTGAACCTCCATCCGGCATTTGGTATGACGTCACGGTTTGGATTCTAGCTTCTTCGAAAGCATCTTATATTTTAATGTATTATACGTATAATTATAATGATATCATATATAATTATATAAATGTGATCTTATAATTTTATGTGCTATATTTCATCAAGATTGTAAGAAACAATAAATCCAATATCTGTATAGAATATATCCTCTGTCTTTGAGTAATAAAAGTATTCGTATAATTGTGTCTACGATTGGTTAAGGTGTGAGTTTTAAGAAAACAAATTTTAAAAAACGCATATACAGCCCCTAACAACTCCAGGGACCCGTTTCTATGAAGGTTTAACGAAAGTGACTAAATAGTGTATGCCTTCATTAAAATCCAAATGAAGAAATGTTCTTATGTAATCTTACAAGCACTTACTGAGTGATTTATTTAAATACTTTGTAAACAACTTCAGTAGTCGCTTACGGCCATACCACCCTGAACACGCCCGATCTCGTCCGATCTCGGAAGCTAAGCAGAGTCGGGCCTGGTTAGTACTTGGATGGGAGACCGCCTGGGAATACCAGGTGCTGTAAGCTTTTTCCCCATTGTCTTTCTCACCAGTAGGGGGTGTCACTTCCCCAACTCGTATCCCACAGCTTCTCGACTGCTTCGCTTCGTCTGTCGTTCTGTCTGTCAATTCTCACATTATTTGTCACAGACTCGTTCACTACCAGAAATTTTGCATTCAAAAATAAAATGAGTTCTCCCTCATACTCTTTTACTTTAAGCAATTAGACAGCTCAATTAGAAATGTGTGAATAGTAGGCCTACTTCTATGGGATTTCCCACACATGTTTCCAACTTCCAACTTACAGTCTAAGGTGACAGGCGAAGACACCGACGGGAATAAAACATACAACAAAGACAAAACACAACTACAGGGCAGGGGACGTAATAGATTGGATGTGCTTGATTAAACTCAGACAAAACGAAATCTTTCTTATTCACAAGCACCATGGCTGCATAGTTCAGTGCCCAAAGGGGTACAGGGTCAAATTGAATTAACCTTCTTTATTGCAGGGTTGAAGGCAGGGCCGGTTTGACCCTTAGGACAGGGAGAGTAGCTGAATGTGAATAGAGTACGAGGGTTAAATAATTCATTTGAAATTTTCAAACGTTTTGTTTTGTGTTCTACACTGCGCTGAATGGAGTGCACAGTGACAGCCCTTGCCTCCCAAGAAGGAAATCGTGGGTTTGATTCTTGGGCCACCTTCAACATCACATAATCTCTCTGGGTGATCTGGGTGGTCTGCATGTTACCGTGGGTTCTCTCCGGGCACTCCAGCTTCCTCCCACCATCCAAAGACATGCATGTGGTAAATTGTTAAGAAATTCTAAATTGCCAGTGGTAAATGAATGTGAGAGTGAATGGTTGTCTGTGTCTCTTTGTAAGCCCTGCGACTTGTTGGCCCCAGTCTAGTGTGTAGTCTGCCTATGGCCCGAAGTTACTAGGATAGGCTCTAGTCAAATGTGACCCCCAACGGGAACAAGCAGCACTGCAATCCCTACCAGGGATCAGAAAAAGAAAATGAATGCATGAATTAACTGTCCTGTACATATATTTGCAAACTTGTTGTTAATTGAAACGTTTGTTTTTTAAGAAGTCCTGCACTTCTCATACTAGCCTTGAATGGACCCTTGCATTCCAAACCATGAAATCGACACACACTTGTAGACCGAATCGGGGACGTTTTTGATGATTGATGATTGATACTTGTTGTCTCTGGTGACGTAGCAGCCTGCTAGCGACGTCCTATGATCACGTAACCGTAACCAAGTGGCGTCTCATAGCTTCGTCTCAGGTTTTCGCCCGACACCCCTGACACTCTGTTTTAAGGGGTAAGGGCTAGGGCTAAGACTAAAAGGTCAGACATAGAGTTGGGACTGGCCTTAAGTATAAGCCTGTGACAATATTGACTCAAGGAGTTGTCCCCTTCATTTCTTAAAGTTGATTCAACACCTTGTGCAGAGTTGTATTACTGGTTGCTACTGTGGAAATACACCTGAACTCTACAAAGGAGGAGTATGAACATATAAAGAATCCAATAAATAGTCGAGAGCCACTGGATGAATTATGTCTTCGCTTGGACAGATCATTTTCTACAGGTGTGATTGTGGTTTAAGACTCGGTTTCTCAAATGGTGAAGATTAAGTTTAGTGGCAACTGTGTACATAATGTTTATCAAGGAAGATAGATGAACCGGGTCAAGTAGCATTTACTTGTTTTGATATCACACGTATCTCATGTTTCAGTATGGTGGTGCTCATTGTCGTCGTTTCTGCATTCATCATCATCTTTCTGTGTATAGCAGGGGTAAGGGGTAAGTAAGGGACATGGACTTAATTTGGAGTTTATTTCCAAAAGTATGTTTGTGTTGGGTTTTGTATAATGACTGTGCTATCCATTAGGCACCCAGGGGAATGTGGAGAGCAATGATACCTCACCGGTGGGCAACTTGGGTGAGGATGTGGTCCTGAGTTGCTCCCTGACCTTGGCTCCAGCTAGCGATGTGTCCATCACTTGGACCAAGAGTGACCTGAGTGGGGTGGTGTACCGATACACTAATGGTGCTCCACAGCTGGAGGAGCAGAATGCCCAGTTCAGAGATAGAACGCATCTCTTTAGAAGTGCAGCATCAACAGGAAGTGCTTCCCTGTTGCTGAGCAGTGTGAGAGTGAGTGATGAGGGGCAGTACATCTGCAGCGTGAGGGCCACCAGAGGCAGGGGCATGGTCACAATACACCTACGAGTCGCAGGTAAGAGACCACCTCTTTTCCTAAGCATTCTGTATATGATGTGTATTTTCTTTCAGCACAAATGAAAGTTTAAATGATAATTTTCAATTTAATCATTCATCTGTATGTGCAGTAAAACAGTGTAGGCTAAATACATATAACCATCAGCTTTTTCAGCACCAACCTTTTCAATAGAGGGGGTGAATATTTTGACTGCAAAAGCACAAAAATGGCTCCCAAAGCCAAATGTTGCCTGGATGGATTTTAATGGTAAGATACTGAACGGGAACACCAGCTTCATCAACAACTCGACTGGGATTTATAGTCTTGTCAGCTCTCTGCAGCCAGTCACTAATACCACCTACTCCTGCCTCATCCAAAACTCTCTTGTGAAGGCCTTCTCTCAAGCAACTATTAAAGGTAAATCGTTCAGAAGTTTCTAGAGCAGAACTTGTCTTACACTGTAACACTTAATTGATAAGCGTTGTCCAAAAAGGTTAACAACAGGCACTTAGTAAAATAACATTCCCACATGGCATTTAGGAAGTATTATGAGAACTGTACACTTATTTGTATATTACAGGTGGTAACAGGTAGTCACCAAACCAGAACAATAAAAATATCAATGGCAGAAATGGAAAGAACTAATATAAACCCAAATCAAGATGCTTGTTTAATAAGTGACATTGAATCTGTGTTCCCAGGTACAGAGATATTTGAGAGGACCACCTTCGCCTACACCTCCAGAGCAGCCTTACTGCGGCCTGAACTACTGTTTGTTACAGCTAGTTTCATTCTCTGGATTTGTCAGCTGGGCTAAATACATGTGACAGCGGACACAGTTGTACATACATGGATAGGTCAAAACATTATGCCAGGTATTGTGTAGGTTCCCCTTTCCAGACGAAACATGGACTCCACTAGACATCTGAAGGTGTGCTGTGGTATCAGCTACATGTTCATTAGCATATTCCATATCAGGGAGAAGATTCATTTTCTTTCTTTCTTTCCAGGCTTGCTTTAGGGAACATAGAATATATTGCACCTCGACAATTTTCTGCCAAACCAATGTGACATGCCCTATTTGAAGACCTTAAGGAACTGTGTGAAATACCCCCCAAAATTTATTCCATGACCCCTTATAGCACATATGCTGCTGCCCTTACAAAGTAACGTTGCATGCGGTCTGCATACAATTGGGACAGATTACTTCGTAATAACTTTACGCCATGAACTTTGACAATCTTTCTCATACATTCATGACGTATTTGAGCACAAAATGGTTGGTGCCACTTTTTTCCTTGCTTGCTCTGCTGAACAGACATGCACACATACCGTCCAAGTGTTCTCTCTTCTTTTGTGACTTCAGAAAGTACGAGTGTACAGTGCCAGTGATGCACTTGGCGATGAAGATTTCTGTGACACACAAACACAGATTCCTGGAATTATAGTACCTATGATTTTTGTGGCTGTTATGCAACTCGTTTTAATCAGCTGCTTTGTTGCCTAAATTACTCAGATCACAGTTGAAATTGTAAGTGCTCAGGTGCAGTCATGGAAATTAATGTAGCCTACAACTATCCACTGTTTTCTACGTTACCAATGGCTTCAGTGATGTTGATCATTTTGTACTGGTTTTCTGTTGCATAGTATTACTCAATCATTGTCATATTTTACAATGTACTATGTACTGGCCTAGTGTCAAATGGATTAAGCATTTTGACTATCTTGTTTGTGAACAATTAAACAAGGAATCATTTTGATGGTACTGATGGTTTCTGGGGATGTTTTCTAATTTGAGATTACCTGTATAATTCAAGAAAAACATTATCTTGGAAGACGTCTTCCTTTGGTAAGCCTGCGCTGCGTCCATTGATTGTATAAAGATGGACTTGCTTGATCCCTTACTTAGCGTTAGACATTCTTGAAATACTTGAGAAACACAATGTTTTGCATGAGAAATGTCTGAAATGTTTGAGTCTCACGGCAAATGCGTGAGTCTTGAGAGCCAAGATTGTTGTTTTTTGTTTGTATTGTTTTTTACGTTGAATACATAGGAAAGCATATTCACATGTAGTAAATATCCCTCTACTACCTTTTGAAATAGACCCCCAAATTTTAGTACGTTTTAAACTGTTTATTAAAATGTATAATACAAATGACATAAAAATAATATGAAACATACAAAAATGATATATTTTGTAAAGCATTTGTAAAATGTTTCTGTAACATCCTTTCACAGTCTATAAATATATATATTATGTGACTTTAATTGACATTGTGTGAAAAAAGACTATAAACCTTCCTATAATTTACAGTGTAAATTGCAGTGTATTCTTTCATGCATATTGCCCCAGAATCTCTAGAAATTCATCTTATTCATTATTCAAAGCTAAGAGCTGAATGTAGGTAGGGGTCAATATCACACAGGAGCTGTTTCATCACTGAACAGGACTTGTCTCCTTTCCTCAGGACCATGTCGATGGTGGCCCGTGCTCTCTCTGCCCTCACCGTCTCCACCTTCACTGCCTCTTTCTCATCATCGTTGATCACCTTCTCCTGCAGAAGTCCATCCAGCAGATTATCCAGGACAGGCTTGGACACACGCTCCACAAATGACAGTCTTGCAGAGCGCAGCTGCTCCTTTGCAGAGCCCTTCTGAGCATGCTCAGTCTGTCTGTGTCTCATCGATGAGGAAACTGTTGGTGTGGAGGAAACGCAGATGTGTTCAGCTGTTCGGTGATGAAACGTTTACTGTGTTCTGCGCAAGTTTTTGTGTGTGCAACCAACCAACCAGCCAACTAACACTCAGTTGACCAAGATTTTCCACATCAACAAGATATTTGGTCTACTATTAGGGGCCTGTCCTAGACTTTAGAAAGGGAAAGGGTTCTATTTATTCAATATCTTTGTGAGTGTGACTGATTCAGGCATCACTTTGGAGGACGTGAGTGCCAATCATTAATCTCAGTAAAGTACTACAGAACCAGAAGCCAGAATGTGGACTCAGAGGATGTCTTGTACCTGTTAGGGGAACCAGCGCTGCCCATGCCTCCTTTCCCTTTCCCCCTCTGTCCAGAAGCCTCAGCCCCACCTCCTCTGTGTCTGCGCTCAGAAACACCTGGAAGGTGGGGTGGTAGTTTGGACCGTAGTTCCAGTAGACTTGAACACGCTGAAACACATAGGAGAGTCGTTGCCAACTAAATCTGACCAGTTCCAAACCATCTGTCTGGTTTGGAAGAGACTAGCCCAATGGATAATGAGGTAATGATATGAAAGGTGAAGCAAAATAAACAGATAACATGAAGTCGGACAATATGAGTTTTGAGCCTTATATGACATCATTAGACAACATCATTATTATATGCAATGAGTTTACCTTAGGTTGGATCATATCTCCCTCCACCACATCACAGTAGAGACTGTAGAATTCCCCACAAGAGAGTCTGCAGTCGCAACACACATCTATGAAGGAGCTCACTCTCTGCATCCTCTCTACCTGAAACAGGACCATTTATTCAACATGTCAGCCTTTCACTCTTTCGGCAAAGAAACCTTACTTCTATCCTTGATTTAACCGCATTCAATTCACACTTCTCAGCGATTACTGCAGGAACACATTAATGGACTGATGAGTTTTGGGCATGTTGACGGTCGACTACCTCTTGGATGGGAACGTTGTGCGGTAAAACAATCAGGTTCAAAACAGAGCGACGGGGGCCTAGTGGTTGGAGGAAGGGCAGCACCTGCCCTCTGATGGTGATGAAGCGTATGAACCGTCTCACCAGACCCCAGAGTGACAGGTCTGTGGCGTTCACCACCACATGTGTGTCAGTCACCCTCAGGGGAGGCAACAGCTCCACATCATCACCTCTGACATGAGCCACGGACAAGGAGTCAAGACCGTCTCCTGTAAGACACCATGTTTCATTCGGCGGTATATCAGAGCTGAGTAGGATAAGGGTTGAATTACTGAGTTGTGTGAGGTGGGTAACTTACCAGAGAGAATCTCACAGTGTGGGAAGTGCAGCTGGCAGACAGAGCCCTGAGGACAACTGATGTTGAACAGAGGTCCTGCAGGGGTCTGGCCTGTGGAGAACAGCAGACCTTCGTCCCATTGGACAGTCCTATATTGCACCTCCCCCTTTCTCTCCATATGAAAGGCCAGAGCTGTCAACCTGCACTGGAACACACCTGCATGGGGACACTGGAGCCTGGTGGACACAGGACAATAGAGATAATGTCCTTTATGGTAAAAATACAGAAAAGATTATAAATACTTTTGATACCCTAGACCCAAACCGTCACCTATATGAAGTCCCTGAAGTTTTTGTGGTGAATTCAGGCATCAGAAAAGTTGGGATCTAGAAGAAACGTTCCAATCATCAAAATCAATTATGTAACTTTTTCCAAATACCTGACACTTTGGAATAACAATTATGCACAAACAGATAATCTGATAGTCTGTGTACCGGTCCTTGTGGTTCACTGCTGTGTGCAGGTTCAGAGTTTAATCTGATGTCTGCAGATCTGTCTTGTTTGATCCCTGAACTGTGGTGAGAAGGTCTGGACGTCTGGGAGAAGTAGCCAGAGCTCCCTACAGACAGGACATCAGATTTCCCACTTCCCCACGCTGTAGAGAAGCACAGCAGAGCACATCAGATACTGGGCTGGTTAGGTTCCTACTTAGGGACCACATCTGGAATATTCAGATGGCTGGCTGGCTGGCTGGCTGGCTGGCTGGGTGGGTGGCAGGCAGGCAGGTAGGCAAGCAGGCAGGCAGGCAGGCAGGCAGGCAGGCAGGCAGGCAGGCAGGCAGGCAGGCAGGCAGGCAGGCAGGCATCTTACTCTCAGGCCTCGATCCAGCCTCTGATCCGACCTCAGATATCCAACCAGAGTCATAGTCTGTCTCAGCTCTGCTGTTTTCCTTCACTGCACAACAACAGAATACAAATGACAAAACAAGGTATCTTGTGACATCCATGGACAAAGACAGGGGACGATGCAGACTAACAAATGAATATTTGTTATATTGAATATTTCACTGTTGCTCATGGGATCACAGGCTCAAATTTCCCTGTAAGTTGTTTTGGATAAATGTGTTTGTTAAGCAAATGTAATACATATGTGTTTATTTGAAATCAAATTTCATATATGGAATATTGAAATGCTGTGTACTGAATTCGTTTTTCTAACAATTATGTATGTAGGTATAAGTGCTGCTGTTAATGCAGTAAAAAGTCAGATACGAACTGCTTAGAGGAGGATCATCTTTGCTCCTGGTTCCTGTCAGAGGCAGTGGTGACGCCTGGCACTCTTCTGAACTCCAGTTCATTTCTACACTGGGATCCATCTCAGGGTAAAACACGTCTCCGCTGTTTGCTGCCACCATCTCATCTAACCTTTCCAACAGCTCAGTGACCTGAGTGTCATTACCTCTGTTCTTATTATTGAAGACATGATACCTGTTCCCGCATTTCTCAACGAGCCACTGGAGGGCCTTCCCTTCCCTCTCAATGTGCTGCTCAATGGTTGTGTCCTTCAAATAGTCTCCAAAGGTGAACAGAATTATAGTGTGACTCCAGACTCTCTCAGTGAGAAGCTCCAGGTGTCCCTCGACAGAATTGGCTGCTTCCTCTCCGAAGGAGTCATCCGCATCTATAAACAGGAGGAGAGCGTGGGGTCCTGGAGGACACAAAGACACACTGCGCACTATCTCCTGTTTAACCAGCTCAGTAGTTCTCTCTACAGGGTCATTCTTGCTCCACCCCGGAGTGTCGACCACAGTGACCTGCCTCCCTGCTACTTCTCCCTGACTCTTCACACACTGAGCTGAGATCTTTAAGTCAAACTCCTCTCTACCCAGGATGGTGTTTCCTGATGAACTCTTCCCGTTATCTCTTCCCCCCAGCAGCACAATCCTCAACTCTGAGAGATGGAGGGATTCACCTGGCAGAGACAGAAGGAGAAGGTTGAGCGCATAGAGGAACATTTCTAAACGACAGTATATTCCTCAAACATACAGTATGTCTTACTGCACTAAGGACACATCTAAAACGTGCATGGCTAGTGGGCCCTGAGGGCCAGGGTTGAAGACCACTACTTCTGTATAAGGCTGTAGGACCAATCCGGGCAGACGTGTACCTCAACATCCTCCATGAATTCAGGTCTTGACGACACTACATACTATCTGTCTCAACACTTACCAATAATCATGTGGCATATGCAGAAATAACTTACTGATGAATGTTCTGTGGATCTCTCTCTGCTTCATCACCTTAGCTTCCCTCTGTTTTGCCCGCATTTCTTTAGTTCTTCTCCATACTTCCATCTTCTCCAGGATCTCTCTGTCCATCTCATAGTGGCCTCCTCTGTTTCCTGCCACCATTTCCTCCATCTTGTCCAACAGCTCAGGGACCTGAGTGTCATCACTTCTGTTCTCATTGTTGAGGACATGATACCTATTCCCACATTTCTCAACGAGCCATTGGAGGGCCTTCCCTTCTGTCTCAATGTACTGCTCAATGGTTGTGTCTCTCAGACGGTCCCCATGACTGAACAGCACTATAGTGTGACTCCAGACTCTCTCGCTGAAAAGCTGCAGGTGTCCCCCTACTGATCTTCTTTGTTCCTCTGTAAATGAGACATCCAGCTTGATGACTAGAAGGAGAGCGTGGGGTCCTGGAGGACACAGAGACACACTGCGCACTATCTCCTGTTTAAGCCTCTCAGTAGTCGCCTCTACAGGGAGGTTCCTCCACCATCCTGGAGTGTCGACCACAGTGATCTGCCTCCCTGCTACTTCTCCCTGACTCTTCACAGACTGAGCAGTTGTCCTCCACTCAAACTCCTCTCTGCCCAGGATGGTGTTTCCTGATGAACTCTTCCCTGATTGTCTCCATCCCAGCAGCACAATACGCAGCCCAGAGAGATGATGGGAGTCACCTGGCAGAGAGAAACGTAAAAAAGACAAAAGGATGACAGACAGACCAAGTGAGATAGAGAAAGATAAAGGGGAAATAGAAAGATACATTGCATTTTCTTCGTGAAGTTCGCAAGATGTTAGGAGCTTAAAGGTTGTGTTCAATGAAGAGTCTGCATGGAAATAATGTGAGTAGCAGAAATGTTCTCGAACAGTGTCCATCCTCTATTGACTGAAAATATATATGCACATACTGATCAACAGTAACTGAACTGACATTTTCTTACACTGTTCCCTGTCTCTACATATACAGTACACTGCATGTCACTTTGATTAATCACAGCCACACTCTAGACAGACACTGAAAGAAACTCACCCTTTAGAGATCTGAGAGTCTCTCTCTGTTCCTGCACCTTCATCAGCCTCTGTTGTGCTTTCTTTTCTCTTGGCCTCTTTCTCTCCTCCATCTTCTCCAGGATCTCTCTGTCCATCTCATAGTGGCCTCCCCTGTTTCCTGCCACCATTTCCTCCATCTTGTCCAACAGCTCAGTGACCTGAGTGTCATCATCTCTGTTCTCATTGTCGAGGACATGATACCTGTTCCCACATTTCTCAACGAGCCATTGGAGGGCCTTCCCTTCTGTCTCAATGTATTGCTCAATGGTTGTGTCTCCCAGACAGTCCCCATGGCTGAACAGCACTAAAGTGTGACTCCAGACTCTCTCACTGAGAAGCTCCAGGTGTCCCTCTGCTGATATTCTCTCTTTCTCTCTGAACGACTCATTCACGTCTATAACCAAGAGGAATGTGTGGGGACCTGGAGGACATAGAGACACACTGAGTACTATTTCTTCTTTAATCAGCTCAGTAGTCTTCTTCACAGCGAAATCACTCCACCACCCCGGAGTGTCGACCACGGTGACCTGCCTCCCTGCTACTTCTCCCTGTCTCTTCACACACTGAGCTGTGGTCCTCAGCTCAAACTCCTCTCTGCCCAGGATGGTGTTTCCTGATGAACTCTTCCCATCATCTCTTCCCCCCAGCAGCACAATCCTCAACTCTGAGAGATGGAGGGAGTCACCTGGCAGAGACAGGGATTGGAGAAGACAAATGGACAAGGAAAAGGCAAAGTTAGACAGAAAAACATAAAGTGATGAGGAGTGTAAGAGATCACATTTTCTTTCTTAAATTCACAATAATCTGAGGTTACAGGTTGTATTAAGTGAGCATAAATGGCACATGATAAAAGGTGACTTGTAGACATGTTCTCTGCTCATAACTGCCTCCTTCAATCTACAATTTATTGGAAATACAAATGCACAATATTGTTAAACAATCACTGATATGGTGTATTCTCATATTAAAATCTGTTTTGAAACATCCACAATACTGCATGTCATATTGATTGTTCACACTAACTACGGCTGGGCGATATGTCTTCAAATGCATATTACTGTATAATTTTAAAGCACAGACAGCAACAAAATACATAACAACATATTCATTTCTTAATATTTCTGGTCAGCTACTCCTCCACACTTTACAGAATTTGGATGGGGTATGGCAAGTGTGTCACGTGAGTTGAATTTTTCCCAGTTTTGCAGTGTGTCACGTGAGTTGAATTTTTCCCAGTTTTGCAGTGGTTTGCCACGGGAAAAGAGCTCATATGTAGCTTTCAACAGTAAGCTGAAGGGATCACAAGAACACTTAGTTCAATATATGACATTTTTACAATTCTATCTAACCTAGAATCTTTGCTTCCATGGATATTTTCTTCCATGCCAGAATTTGAACCTTCATTTTTATCATTCAAGTTTTTGTAGGCTGAACGTTGAACGTTATGTCACATAAAACCAAAGGGCAAGGCCTAAAAATGATGCTCTACTCCATCTGTGCAATACTGGTCATGAGGCTGTGTAGCATTGCTTGTGATGTTTATGTCAATTGTTTGCAATATTTACGCTAAAGTTCCAAACGGTCATTTTATGCTGTGCCTGGTGCGAATAGGTCTGTGATAGATTATATTTCTGTAAGACTACCGTGGTTACACTATAGTCAAAATCTATATCATAGGACAAATTCATACTCTTATGTTTCTACACTGTTTCTGCCCACCCCACTTAACAACACTCTGGGTGGATACTGAAAGAAACTCACCCATTAGTGATCTGAGAGTTTCTCTCTGTTCCTGCACCTTCATCAGCCTCTGTTGTGCTCTTTCTTCCTCTGCCCTCCTTCTCTCCTCCATCTTCTCCAGGATCTCTCTGTCCATCTCATAGTGGCCTCCCCTGTTTCCTGCCACCATTTCCTCCATCTTGTCCAACAGCTCAGTGACCTGAGTGCCATCACCTCTGTTCTCATTGTTGAGGACATGATACCTGTTCCCACATTTCTCAACGAGCCATTGGAGGGCCTTCCCTTCTGTCTCAATGTGCTGCTCAATGGTTGTGTCTCCCAGACAGTCCCCATGGCTGAACAGCACTAAAGTGTGACTCCAGACTCTCTCACTGAGAAGCTCCAGGTGTCCCTCTACTGATCGTCTGTGTTCCTCTGTGAATGAGACATCCAGCTTGATGACCAGGAGGAGAGCGTGGGGTCCTGGAGGACACAGAGATACACTGCGCACTATCTCCTGTTTAAGCCGCTCAGTAGTCAAACCTACAGGGTAATTCTTGCTCCATCCTGGAGTGTCGACCACAGTGATCTGCCTCCCTGCTACTTCTCCCTGTCTCTTCACACACTGAGCAGTGGTCCTCAAGTCAAAGTCATTTCTGCCCAGGATGGTGTTTCCTGATGAGCTCTTCCCTTCACCTCCTTCCCCAAGCAGCACAACCCTCAACTCTGAGTTACCTATCAGAGAGCAAGAGAGAGAGAGAGGGAGAGAGAGATAGATAGAGAGAGAGATGGCGAAAGACAGAGGGAGAAAAAGAAGAAACAAAGAGAATGGGGATTCCATCCATCCATCCATTATCTACTGCTAATCCCTGGGAGGGATTGCAGTGCTGCTTGTTCCCATTTAGGGGTCATGGGTGACTGGAGCCTAACCCAGTAGCTTTCAGGCCATAAGCAGGGTACACCCTGGACTGGGGCCAGCAAGTCGCAGGGCTAACACAAGGACACAGACAACCATTCACTCACACATTCACTCTCTAGGGGCAATCTCTCAATATACCAATTAACCTATCACATGTATGTCTTTGGACGGTGGGAGGAAGCTGGAGTGCCCGGAGAGAACCCACGGTAACATGGGGAGGACATGCAGACTCCACCCAGAGAGATCATGTGATGTTGGATTCAGCCCAAGAATCGAACCCAAGATCTCCTTCCTGGGAGGTAAGGGCTCTAACCGCACCGCCACCATGCGCCCCCAGAGTGGGGATTCCCTTTCTGAAAAATACATTTGATCTATAACTGACGCTAGTCAACGACCATGCACACCGAAGGAATAATGTGAGGTGTACAATCTCTTTTTTTATTACTTAGAATGGACTTGTGGCCTGTGACCTATAAAAAAAAGCAGTACAACCATTTTTCCCCATAAGATGTTGAATTTTAAACAGAATATAAATA